>JAVSCE010017386.1:0-162503 GCA_032199065.1 Smutsia gigantea
TATTTCATGGATTATTGCAAGTCTTTGGTTAGTATCCACAGTTCTAAAAAGTTGACTCTGATCAATTCTACCAATGTTCTCATTGCATTTATGGAGGGGAGGATTTTCAGAGACCTTTAATTTGCCATTCACTCTGCTGTCTGCTGGAGTCTTTTTTTTACATGTCCCCCATTCTTATCTCCACTTACCTAAGCTATCACCAAATCCTAATAACTATATGTTCATTGTATTTCTTGAATTACTTTACTTTTCTCTACATCCTTTATCAAAATCCTAAAGCGAATCATGAGAATCTCTGGCTTGGAACTGTAATGGTCTCCTAATAGCCCTCCCAAGCTTCCTTGTGCCCTCCCCAATCCATCCTACCATTGTAGCCAGAAATATATTTTAATACCAAGTCCCTGCTTAATACTTGTTCATTGCTTCTCATTGCATGCAGGAATAAAATATAAAATCCTTCCTATGACCCAAAAGGTCCTTCAGGATCTGGACCCTGTCTACTTCTCTGACCTTATCTAAAATTGCTGTTCATCTTCATTCTCTGTGCTCCTGTCATATTAATAAAATTTCAATTTCCAGAATATGCCAGACACTTTTCTACCTTTGTACCTTAATTAGACATCATCTGTCTACAACATACTTTCCCTCATGTCTTGGCTGGCTAAATCTTACTTAGTTCTACAAGTGTCAGTTTACATATCACATCTTCATAAAAGATGTGATAGGAGCTCTCAAATAAAATTAGATGGCCACAGTTATTCATTCTCTTTCACATAAATAGTGTTCATAAATATTTCTTGGGTTTATAATAAGTCAGCATCTAACATTAAGTTTGGAAAATTAGCTTAATATCTTCCCTAGAAATTCATCCAAACTGGCCATGAAGAATGCATTTTGCATGCACCTATTTTCATGGTAGGGTATTGCTCTGTAGCACACCTACTTAAGTTGCACATTAATAACAGTACAAAACAAGTGTTGAGGATAAAAAAAAAAGCATTCAATATAATGTACTGTTACCTCCAATAGTTCATGAATATTTATATCCCTGGACTTTTATTTAAGTCTAATACATAAAGACAAGGGAGGGAAAGGAAGACCTTGGATAAACTGGATAGAATTTTTGAGTACTTAGGTGTTTACTGTTTGGTTTTTCTCCATAGGGGATCTGATCTTGAAAAATTACAACAATCTGCATGAATATTACTTCAACAACCCCCTTAACTTAGTTGACCTAATCAACAGAGCTTGATTTTACTATTAGTGGCAGCATTCAGTAAATTCATGACGAAATCTCAGATTGAAAAATTCTGGTTATTTAGGATTGTTTCATGCTCTTGGATTCAAACAGCAGCTACTTTTTACTAGAAATTTCATACCAAATCACTGGATTACTAAACTTTATGACATGAAAAATATATAATTTAGAGGAAAAGCATATAACTTATCTAAAATGTTGGCTAAGGGAACACTTTTTGAAACATTAGGCTTTCTGCAAGATGTGTTACAAGTAGTGTCTTGTGGTTATTAACATTCTTTAAAACACCCATATTTAAAATTTCCTTGGTCAGAAATATGAGAAGCCTTATATTTGAGTAGCTTCAATGAGTTATGTTAAATATAGTCCTTTATTTCTACCATCTATCTATTATCTATCTAATCGACTATCAATCATCTATGCACTGTTCTGCCAAGAACCAAAAAAGAAGTAATGCATCTGAGTCCTGATCTTCCAGAATGTGAATTCTTAGAAGAGAAAAAGGAACTCTATTCACATGGGGGGTAAGCTGGGCATAAACTGCAGAAGCTCAAAGATACCAGGATATCAAAATGTAGTCTCTTTCGTCAATTTGTAAACTAACAGGAGCCCAACACTAAATGGTCTGAAAGTTCAAAGAGAGACATACACCTCTAATGTTTAACACTCAATTTCCAGATAACAACTAACTACATCACTGTACCCATTTAAATAAAAAGGAATATAGAATGCATTATAGTGCCAGCTTCTTTCCCCAAGTACCAGTTGTGATTATTGGAGAACTAATTTTGGCTCATTTTCTTCAAATGGCAATATTTAAGTCAAGTTTTGTGCTATAGATGAAAATCTTAAACAGTGAAATATACATGCTAAAAGTTCTACTAATCTCATTTCTTTCAGCTTTGTAGAGTAGAATGAAATATGCCAAGGGGAACAAAAGAAAGAATTTACACTATCACAAACACACCCTAGCCCTTCTAGACTAGACCTTAGACGTAAAGTAGGAACAGAAACAGCCACTTCCATTTAGCCACAACTCATTTTCAATGCTAATATGGATATTTATCATGTAAATTATTTGGAGGATGGTCATATCACCTCTGAAAATATTTCAGAAATGTATATGCCTCTTAGATCCCTGTGATTAGTGGGATTTAACCAGAGGTCTAGCTTTGTTACTACATCCCATCCTTTTCATACATCACTGCATAAACTGAAGAAAAACTTCCCTCAGGTTTGTATTGGTCCAAGAATGACAATCATTAATGTTTAGTGCAAATCATTCACTAATTACGTACCACAAAAATTGAGTCAGAATCTGCTAGATGAGGAATCTATTCCAAAGGAGCTCATGGGACACTTTACGCTGCTAGGGAAGAGTTTAGAACGATGTAGAATCAAGCTAATAAAAAGGTGGTGTATGGAAACATATGTCAATGGCTAGCATCTGGCTTCCAAATGTGTTAATCCTCCTTACATATTTATGAAGAAATGCGTAGAAAGCAGTGTTTCCCTTGGTTGTGTGCTGAAAGGTGGATGCACAGAGACAATAAAAGATTGCCTCTCCGTGACTCACCGACAAATGCAGGGGTAGAACTCATGTCATTTATTTCTCAATCTAAACTTCTGCAGCTAGGCTGAGTAGCTTAGGAATAATTAAGGATTCTGAAAGCACCTGGGTTACCTGCATGACAATATTCACATTAAAAGCATTTTGGCTGCAATTTATAGCCTCTACATGTATTATGAAATGAAAAAGGTACAAGAGGTGAAAAGGATCATAACCGGAATCCTGCTGATCACAATGACATTGGCTTACACTATTTCTTTTTCTTTCTTCCTGGTGTGCATACCTGGGTGAACCCCTGGAAGAGCTCCAGCTACTGTACAATAGAGCTGTCTACTTTAAGAGCAATATAAACCATAGGGATCAAATCACACCTGTACTGCATTTACTCCTTTGAATTTCATACAATGCACAGACTATTTTGGAGGACTTTCTATGTTCACAGCATACTGCTACACATGGAACTGAATGCAATGATCACTGAAACATAATCCTTGCTCCACAGGAATAGATTTCTGAGTAAGTTCAAGCTTGGGATCCTCTTAAAATGGCATATTCCTGACATTTATCCCACTCTGGCTCTTGTCTTTAAGCAGAAATATTCACTGAACAATTTCAATCATCCATCCATTCACTCATTCTAAATCATTTCTGTGGCACCCAACATGTGCCAGGGTCTAGACAATATGCTGGGGATAAAAAATAAGTCACAGGTGCTGTTCTAAAGATGCTCAGAATCTATTAGAGGAAGACAGATAACATAAAAAGTAACCTTAGTAGGAAAAGAACAAAAAAAAAGAAGAAAAAGTAAAAAAAAAAAACAAGTAACCTTAGTACAGTGCACAATTTTTAGAATGTATTACATATGTAAATATTTGCATGTATATTTGATCAGAGACCATGCTACCCATGATCTCCTGATCCTTTCATAAATAAACTAAATCATTCCATGTGTATTATCTTCTTTTTATATGATAGCATTCTGAAGAAAAAAAAAGATAGTTTTTAAAAAATACACTCTGGTACTTCCTTTAGAATAAGTCCAGATAAAATTCTCATGCCTGGCTCTCCATAGACCATACTTAATTTTGTTCCTGAAAAGTCTTATTTTAAATCATCCTTTAATTTCTTCTTACTAAGACAATAAAGGGGGAAATCACCTGTTCAAAATATAGCTGATACATGTTTGACCTATTGATATCATATTTATTTGGTAAGACCTACTTCTAAGTGTTTATAATATCCACAGAAGAGCTTTGTCATAGATTTGGCATTTTCCCAATTAAATTTGAAAAGGAGCAAATAATAGTTGGATAGACCTAATACACTATAGTTTTCTATAAAAATAATTTTTTACACTTTTGAAATATTTCAAAAATATGTAACAGTAGAAAAAATTATTGAATACGATAAAGTGAGTAAAATAATCAGTAAGTCTTCTTTTTTTCTCAGACCCATTCAGTAGATCTCTATGCTTGGACAAAATGATCCCTTAGCTTACAGGGTCAATTTCAGATTTTAACACATCTTCATATATATTAAGAAGTCCAGTCTAATCAGAATAAAAACACTTAAATCTCACAATTAATTTAAACTGTATTCCTACACAAAGAGATCTTGTCCTGAATCAGATTAAAAAACTTAAAGTGAAAACATGGAATGACCTGTACTTAATTTTCCTATGCCGCCTCTTCCACCACTCGATCTGCCTCCTTCTGTTTCTTCCATGTTCAGGGTGTAAAGGAAGGGGAGGTGGAAAGGTTGAAAAACTATTTACCTGACTAATTGTAATCGATATTCTTCATGATTATGTTGTGACCTGGAACTGGTGCCCTCTTTGGGACAGATGCCTCGACTCTGGGCCTTTGTTTCTGCAGTAATTTGGTGGATTCATTGGGAAAAAACTGTAGGGACTCCCATTACACTATTTGAAAAGCAATTTACTTACAGCTTCTAATTCCCCTTTAGGTTCTGGTCCTGGAAATACATTCAGCACAGATCTGCCAGGTTGATCACACTGTGGCAGATAAATTTCTTGGGATAGGATGCTGGTTAAGATGGTACATGTTGAGCTACATTCTTTACTGCACATTCTGGCCCACGGTGGGCATGGGCCTCTCCCTACTTACTTTTACCCCAGACCCTGGTAACCAATAATTTACTTTCTGTCTCTCTGAATTTGTTCATTCTGCACATTTTATATAAATGGAATTGTACAATATGTGCCCTTATGTTTCTGACTTCTTTCACTGAACATAATGTTTATAAGGTACACGCATATTCTAACATATATCAGAACTACCTTTTTTTATTGCCAAACAGAATTCCATTGTATGAATCCATCTCATTTTGTATATCCATTCATCAATTGATAGCTATTTGGGTTGTTTCAGCCTTTGAGATATTATGAATAATGCTGCTTTGGATATTGGTGCACACGTTTTTGTGTGGATCCATGGTTTATATATATATAGGAACAGAATTGCTGAGTCATTTAGTAAATCTGTTTAACTTTGTATATGTTAAAATCATTTTGTAGTTGCTGGTTTTCATTTCTTGGCATTTTGTTGAAGGTTTTCATATGTATGTAAATAAAGGATGTTGGTTGGTAGTTTTCTTGTGATATCTTGGTCAGATTTTGATATCAGTAAGACTGGCATCAAAGAATGAGCTTGGAAATGTCCCTCTTCTTCAATTTTTGGAAGAGTTTATGAAGGATTGTTTTTAATTTTTCTTTAAACATTTGACAGAATTCAGCAGTAAGGGCCTCTGGTTCTGCACTTTTCTCTGTGGGAGGTTCTTTATAGGTAATTTAATATCTCTCTGGTTGTTATAGGTCTACTCAGATTTTATTTTTCCTGAGTTCGTTTTGATAGTTTAAGTGTTCCTAGGATTTGTTCATTTCACCTGGGTTACCTACTATATTGACAAATATTTTTGTGGTGTTTTGTTGATTTTGCTAATCTTTTGAAATAATCAACTTCGTTTTATAGATTTTACTTTTTCTCTTCTGTCTATAGTTTATTTCTCCTATAAACTTTGTTATTTCCTTCATATGCTTGATTTTTGTCTAGTTTGCTCTTCCTTTTGTAGTATCATAAATAGAAGATAATTAATTTCAGCTATTTGCTCTTTTTAAATATATTCACTAACACCTACAAACCTTCCTCTGAGCACTGCCTCTGCTGAATCCCATACATTTTGGTATACAGTGCATCTGTTTCATTTCTCCAGATATATTCTCTAGTTTGCTTTGTGATTTCTTCTTTGGCCCACTAGATGTTTAAGAACATATTCTTAAATTTCTACGCATTTGTGAATTTCCAAAAGTTCTTTCTGTCATTGATTCTTAATTTAATTTCATTGTGGTTACAGAATGTACTTTGAATTATTTCAATACATATAAATGTATGGAGACTTGTTTTATGGCCTAATATATATATAGTCGTGGAGAATATTCTGTGTACTTGAGAATAATGTGGGTGTTCTCTGTTGTAAGGTGGAGTGTATATAGAGCTTTGTTAGGTCTACTTAGTTACAGGGTTGTTCAAGTATTTTATTTCTTTGTTGATCTTCACCTAGGACCTAGTTGTTCTAATAATAGAAAATGATGTATTAAAGTGTCCAATTATTCTTCATGAATTTTCTATTTGTCCCTTCATATTATGTACGTTTGGGGCCTTTATTGCTTGGTAAATAGATGTTTATAATTGTTAGGTCTTCATGGTTGATTGATTTTTTTGGTTGAAATTATTTTGATGTCTGGTTTACAAATTTATTTATTTAATTGAGATATACTTGGCATATAGTATTGTGTATGCTTAAGGTGTATACATTTTTATTTTGTATATTCATTTATTACAATATGATTTCCACTGTAGCTTTAGCTAACACATTCTTGACATTTAAAATCTAGTCTTTTAGCAACTTTAAAGTATATAATACAGTGTTGTTGACTATAATTACTATGCTGTGCATTAGATCTCCAGAACTTATTTATACTCATTAACAACATTTTCTCTCTGTTGCTCAGTTTGTATAATTTCTATTTTTCTATCTTTAAGTTCACACTTTCCTGAAATCTCTCTATTCTGCTGTTTAGTTATTTTAGTTTGGTTAGTGTATTTTTCAGTTCTAAAATATCTGTTTGGTTTTTCTTTATATCTTCTATTTCTTTGCTGAGGTGTTGTATTTTTTTGTTGAAATTTATTTTGTTATTTATTTTCAATCTTGCTCAGATTGCTCATTGAAGCACTTATATAACAGCTTTAAATTTTCCAGATAATTTCAATATTTGTAATATCTTCATGGTTCAAAGTGTCTTTTAAATAGCTTTTTCCATTCAAGTTGAGATTGGTTCTTTGTATGACAAATGATTTTGATTGTATCCTGGATATTTTGAATGTTATGCTATGAAACACTTCATTTTACATAAATCCTCTGTGTTAGCAGGTGTCTTCTAGAACCACACAGGCTAGGAAAGGGGATGGTGCTGCCTCTTCACTTCCAAGTGGGGGTGAAAAGTCCAGATTCCTCAGGTAGCATCTATTGATACTGAGTATTAAACATATTCACTAACACCTACAAATCTTCCTCTTAGCACTGTCTCTGCTGCATCCCATACATTTTGGTATACAGTGCTTCTGTTTCAAGGAGTACCTCATTGCTGTTGGGTGGAATGGAAATTCAGGCACTACACAAGTCCTCTAATGAGTCCACCCTGTATTGCTGGGTAGAGATACTTCTTTATTGCTCTCTTATGGTCCTCATTGGCACTGCAGTGAGGGGAGTCTCATGACTGCTTAGCAGTGATGTATATTATGGCTCTTCATTATGTCCTTTCTGACATCATACTGATGTGGAGGGCTGCTTCATTACAACTAGTTGTGGTGTGGGAGTCCAGGTTCTCTATCTTCTCCACTGATACCTTGAGGAAGAGCCCCACTGTCATCTGGTAGTGATGCAAATTCCAGCTCACCACTAGTTCTTCTCTGCGACTGCTCTGGTGGATGATATGGGAGAGGAGAGGTTTGCCTCCTTACAGCAGGGCAAAGGTGGTGGTCTAGGCTTCCCACTTTGTCTTTCCTGGTGAAGTGGGATTGGGACTACTGTTTTTCCTGTGTAATTTGGCTATAATTGGAGGCCTAATGCCTCAAATTTTCTTTCTCACTAGGCTTCTCCTTTCATGATAATTCAGTTATTGAGAACAGGCTTTTGTTGGGGCTTTTTTGGTCACATACATTGGTGTTCTTGGGCTTCTGTATTCTCTAGTACCAAGTCTAGGATATGAAGCAACAATGAAACCCTGTGTACATCACCAGTGTTGTTTCTTGGATTCCTAGTTCCCTAGCTACTTTATCTTCTCTTATCCTTCAAGAGTTTTCTCATGTCTATTTTATATATAGTATACAGAACTTTATAACTGTACTAATGGGGGAAATAAGATGTATGTCTAATCCATCTTGTCCACAGCCAGTTCTTTCAAAAATCTCTAATTATTCATTAAATAGGAGGATAAACTGAATCACAAAAAAGAGAGAATGTTTATCTATTTTTCCTTTGCTTTCAAAATATATGCACTAATAAGTGTTGTATTTCTGAACAGACAGATCATATCTGGAAGAAAGGCTTCTTTACTATGGTAGCTCTTAGAAAAATTTTTGCCTGGTTCACTGAATTGTTGCTGGAAGAAAAACACTACTGTTCCTTTAAGCTTCCTAATTTACTCTTAAGAATTGGCTTAGATTGTAAGAAGTTTTCATTGAATAAAATTGAAAGAAAGGTGACTAAAGTTAAATAAGTTCACTTGCAGGCTAAGTTCTGTGAAACATATTTTTTCTTACTGTAATTTATTTAGGAAATGGAAAAAAGCTAAAGAAACACTACTGAAATAAAGGTATGTCCTGGAATATTGCAACACAAATTACAAAATAGTGCTAGCTATCATTGTTGTCAACTCCCCCATGTTAAGCATTAAAAAGATAAAATGAAACAGATTCAAGGCCTAATTCTAACACTAAAAGTTATGTGACTTTGGTTTCTTCACTTTGAAATTGCAGTTAAGTAATGTGTTCTTCATCTACCTCATGAAAGTGTTGTGAAAAGTTAGCGATATACAGTTTACTTTCTCTAAATAATAAAAATTGCTCTATAAATGAAACTATCAAATGCAAATAATAATACATTTTCAATCCTAGATATAATATATATCTATTGTAAAACATTACAATACACTGATGGGCAAAAAGAAGGAAGCATAAATTAACTAATCCCATCTTTGTAATGTCCATCAGAACTTATCACATACATTATAAAGGGAAACTGAGACCATAATCTGTGCACTATTTTTCTACCTATTTTTTTAACAAAGTGACCATATTTCAATATCTACATTAATATTTACATATATACTCACTGACATGTTATTTTTTTTGACTTTTAAGTTGTTTCTAAGTTTTCACCATTTATAAACTATTGTACAATATTATTAAAACATACCCAATTCCCTGAACCTAACAGTTGATGTTCCTAAACACTATTTGGTATCTAATTAGGTTATGAACAAAATTCCTTAAATTTTCTTCATGGTTTCTTTATTTAACAGAGCTCCTTATTTGTAGGAAATTATCCTTCTTCTAAATTGCCTTAAGCAACATTTACTTCACAAAAAGACTTGGATGTCATTATTTCCTCTTCCAATCCCTCCTGCATTCTTTTTTCCCTACCTCTGTTTATATATATAAACCTAAACTGACTTGTTTTTTAGTAGATTCAGGCTGATGATTAATGAAATCCCCTATGATATGGGTCTTACATTCATTAGGTGCTCAACAAATGTTCAATGAATGAAAATCAATTGGCTATTATTTCAATACCTATTGTGTTCAGAATATTATTCAAGTTGGAACAGTGAATGCAGAGATTTACAATTCACATCCCTTCACCCTCACAGAGCTAATGGATTAATTGGAATAATAGCTAGTAGCTAACATTGAAAAACTACTATGTTTTTGATGGAGTTTTAAATGTCTTACATGCATTAACTATTTCAATATTGACAACAATCCCATGAGGCAGACTCTACTATTATCTCCTGCACCTTATAGATGAAGACAACAAAGCACAGAGAAATTAAGTAATATGTCTGAGATCATACAGCTGATAAGTATCAGAGTTGGTATTCAAGCATGTAAAACCTGAGTTTAGAGCCCATACTTTCCTTTTTATTATACTTTAACATTATGTAAGATATGCACATATAGCATAATCATTTTCTGTCTTGTATTTGCTTTAAGTGAATTCAGAAAGGCATTTAACAAGGTTTAAAATGATGACTTTGACCAAGATGGACCAATATGTTCTGGATGACAGTACAGTTATGAAGTTTGTTTTCAATTTTTAATAGTTTTTCAATTATAAAAACATTATATTCATCATCCAGAAGTTTGGTTTTTCAAGATATCTTTTTGGCCCCATCATGTTTTATCAGTCAATAAAAGGAAATATAACATAGTTAGCCAATCTGCTAATGGCAAAAATCTTGAAGAAACAATAAATATACTAGAAATCAGAATGAGAATTGCAAAATGATTGCCAATGGTTATATAATCTAATATTATATTGTATATGGTTTTTGGATTTTACTATTTGATTTGATATAGCTAACAGATAGTTACACATTCAGATTACATCGTTGGGCAGGTGTTTATATATGGATATACAAGAAAAGTAAGGAGACACCTGACATCATTGTTATTCATTTCTTCAACAGCAACAACAAAAATCTCAGCAGTCACACAGTCAGGCTTCATAAATATGGGAATGCTATTCAAGCTACAACAGCAGTTTTCTGGTCTGAAAGCAGATCTGTGAGCCAACAGTAACCAATAGTCATTCATTTAGAAATGATCCACTTAGAAACGATAAATCAAAATCCATTGCATTCTGTACTAGGAAATTACCATATTTAATAATTCAGCTTATGTCTGCTTCTGATTTTACTTCATCTTCCACTACAAATTAACTTTTGTCTTATTCTCATGATTTCTGTTTTACCCAAAGTATGACTGGTAACAAGCAACAGAATAAGGATGGTGGGTAAAATTGTCAGAGATGCTTCTTTGTATGAGAAATAGCTCTGTTGTGCTCTACACAAAGATGAAATTGAATGCCTCACAAAGCAGTAAGTCCCTACAAATAAAAGTGGTCTAAGAAGTGGGATGACCAAATTTAAGGATCCTGTAGAAGTTACATAATCATCATATGGATTGTTAGACTAGATGACTTAAATTTCAGCCTAACAATGTGATCCTATGACTGATTAAAATTTCAATAAAACAGTGTAGGAGTTCAGAATAGGTAGAAAAACCTATGGTATTGAGTTTATAATGAAGAAGGTAGAATTTAAAACTTGTCTGAGAGGGATAGGATTTTAGAGAGATGGATATTATTATAGGGGGTCATTTCTAAGGAGTGGAATAATTGGGCCACAGGGAGGGTATCCATTTATGCCAGAGTCTTTGTTGATGTAGAGATCTATACATTTTGAGAGCTGAGCATTTCTTAATTGAAATTACTAGAGTTTTTAATTTTAATACTGTAAGTGTAGTTTTACACAGAAGGAGCTTATATTGAAAATGACATGATGAGGGGAGTGTGTTAGGGGTGGTTATCAATGGAGTGTAGATATGATGGAAAAGGAAGAAGGAAAGATATGGACTATAGGTAGAAAGACTTGCTAAGTAACATTAAAAGGACTCAATACTGTGACAGTACAAATTCAAAGTAAAAAATAGATATGAGAGGTATAATCAAACATCAGTATTTGGAAACTGGTTGTGAAGGTGGACCAGGATAATACATTTTAAATCTAGGTTTGTCATTGGCTTCTGGGTAGCAAGAGAGAAAATCAGGTCTTTGGAAAAAAAAGCGTCTCTGCTTTAGATGTGAGTACAGTTAAAAAGGGAAGATAAAATACAAAAAATGAGATAATTCCATCCTAGTCTGTCCTGTCACCTTTCTTAAAATCATTGAGCATGAGATTTCTTATTAATGAATCTAAGCAATCTACAAAAGTAATTCCGAGAGAGCCAATGACTCCCACTAAAGCCTTTCAGTTCCATAATGGCAAGGGACAAGGTCTAATCCTAGCCTCTCATCATAATATATGCCTGTTCTACATTATTTTCCACTTAATTATATTCTGCTGGGTGGGTCTCTAGACCTATTTCTCTCACATTGCCTTTAGGACTAGAGGTAGAAGAATAGAGTAGGTCATAACTCAAGTTCTAAAGCCAGACTGACTGACTGACTAAGAATCCAAGCTCTCCTACTTACTGGTTGTATGGCCTTAGAAAAAGTTACTTTTCTAAGCCTCATGTTTTTCATCTTTAAAATAATTGCTTCTACTTCATAGACTTGCAAGGAAAATAAAAGGAGATAATTCATGAAATAAGGTTAACACAGGTCCTGGCACAGAAAGAGTGATCAATTAGTGTTGGTATTTTTATACTTCTTTTAATTTCCCATGATACCTAGCATAGTGTTAAATGCATGCTAGAGGCTTTATAAAACTCTTTTGAATTGAATTATTATTTGAACTGAATTAGTAACAAAATTAAATTTCTTCAGACCTAATTTTTTATTAAGAAGTGTGCCTCTTTTTCTCACTTATCTATAGCTATAATGATGCTTCATGTACCCAGCACCCAACATGTGGATATGGCAATATAGCCAGTTGATGAAATTGTTCCATTTTATTCAGGTATTTTCCCCATGTGAGCGTAGTTAAAATCTCTTGGGATAAAAGTCATGTTTTATTTCCATTGTAAAATCATATAACAAGAATGCATATTCATACAAACTTTGATTTAAACTGGAATTGCATGTATGTTCAGTTTAGTTCATATGCAGCAGAAATAACAAGAAAAATAACTCTCTTAGAAATCATAAATTTTCCTTATTTAGAAAGTGGATTTTCATAGCAACTTTTTTTTTCTTGGGGGTTCTTCATAAAAAAAAGTGAATAATAAATGCTGTGCTGCAAAAATCTCCATATATGTAATGTGAATTAATAAGAAAAATGACATGGAAAATAATCTCATCAACAAAAATTATAAAACTGAGAAATGTTGACTCTACTACTTGGAAAATTCATGCCATCATTGTAAATTGTTGAGAACACAATACTACTATAAAAATGCCAAATAGGTGCCTCAGAACTTTACCCTCAATGGTTGTGCTTTATCATCACCCATCCCATTGCAGTATCAGATTACAATTTTAGGAATAACTCTGATAGAAAGAATTTGAAATGACTTTAAAGTCATTTAACTTCAACTCAAGAGACTTTAAAGCCTTTCAACTTTAGAATCCTTATGAAAGCCCACTTCAAACATTTTCCAGTGGTCTTTAATAAACAGTTAGGGATTCAAAATACACTCTCTCCAAGCCATGGGAAAACAAAACAAACACTTCTTTTGATTCCTTAGTTTTTTGCCAAAAATATTTGAAAATTCTGTTGACTCTATTGAGGAACTTGCCTTTCTAAAGGAACCGTTAGGCCCCAAATTTTACCTTGCACAGATTTTCAGTTCAGAGCACATTTTTCTTCATGGCCATGCATTGATCTAGATTACAAGAAATCAGTTACAAAATCAAGGAAAACTTCTTCCATGTGCTTATACAAAAGTTGATTGACTCACCTTGCTAGTAATCAAAGAACCCTTGGTAGCTTACTTCATTCTTTTAGTATCTTCCAATATTCCTGAACCAGAAAAATGTTTTCCTTCATGCCTGATTGCCTTCTTCCATTACTGCTTTGTCCTTTTCTCTACTTTTAACACTCCTTGTTGTTATGGTTCCTTTTCTAGATTCTTTATGCACCAAATTCATTTTTTGTCACATTTCTATCCACTCTTGTAGTGAAATGCTCTATGTAACATTATCTGTTACATTTTTCTACACAATTAGAGTTCTCATTCTTTTTTAACCTAAGAAAATACATATATGAGATACACAATGGTTAAATATATATGATATATAATGGTTAACTATAAATGATATATAATGGTTTTAAATGGTATATATGGTTTTATTTTACATACACAGACACACACACACACATTGGTTATGCATGAGATGTATGCTAACCATTTTATATCATTTAGAGCTTTTGTATCATTATTCTATATCATTTTCACGTTACTTAATTTTTTTATATATAATTTATTTTATTATCATTAATTTATAATTACATGTGCAATATTACGATTATTAAACTACCACTTCATCAGGTCCCCCCCACCAACCCCATTACAGTCACTGTCCATCAGCGTAGTGAGATGCTATAGAATCACTACTTGTCTTCTCTGAGTTGTACTGCCCTCCCCGTGCCCCCCAAACATTACATCTGCTAATCGTAATGCCCCTTTTTCCCTCTTATCCCTCCCTTCCCGCCCATTTTCCCCAGTCCCTTTCCCTTTGGTAACTATTAGTCCGTTCTTGGGTTCTGTGAGTCTGCTGCTGTTTTGTTCCTTCAGTATTTTTCTTTGTTCTTATACTCCACATATGAGTGAAATCATTTGATACTTGTCTTTTTCGGCTTGGCTTATTTCACTGAGCATAATACCCTCTAGCTCCATCCATGTTGTTGCAAATGGTAGGATTTGTTTTCTTCTTATGGCTGAATAATATTCCATTGTGTATATGTACCACCTCTTCTTTATCCATTCATCTACTGATGGACACTTAGGTTGCTTCCATTTCTTGGCTATTGTAAATAGTGCTGCAATAAACATAGGGGTGCATCTGTCCTTTTCAAATTGGGCTGCTGCATTCTTAGGGTAAATTCCTAGGAGTGGAATTCCTGGGTCAAATGGTATTTCTATTTTGAGTTTTTTGAGGAACCTCCATACTGCTTTCCACAATGGTTGAACTAACTTGCAGTCCCACCAGCAGTGTAGGAGGGTTCCCTTTTCTCCACATCCTCGCCAACATTTGTTGTTGTTTGTGTTTTGGATGTTGGCCATCCTCACTGGTGTGAGGTGATATCTCATTGTGGTTTTAATCTGCATTTCTCTGATGATTAGCGATGTGGAGCATCTTTTCATGTGCCTGTTGGCCATCTGAATTTCTTCTTTGGAGAAGTGTCTATTCATGTCCTCTGCCCATTTCTTAATTGGATTATTTGCTTTCTGTTTGTTAAGGTGCATGAGTTCTTTATATATTTTGGATGTCAACCCTTTATCAGATACGTTTTTTATGAATATATTCTCCCATACTGTAGGATGTCTTTTTGTTCTACTGATGGTGTCCTTTGCTGTACAGAAGCTTTGCAGCTTGATATAGTCCCACTTGTTCATTTTGCTTTTGTTTCCCTTGCCCGGGGAGATATGTTCATGAAGAACTTGCTCATGTTTATGTCCAAGAGATTTTTGCCTATGTTTTTTTCTAAGAGTTTTATGGTTTCATGACTTACATTCAAGTCTTTGATCCACCTTGAGTTTACCTTTGTGTATGGGGCTAGACAGTAGTCCAGTTTCATTCTCTTACATGTAGCTGTCCAGTTTTTCCAACACCAGCTGCTGAAGAGGCTGTCATCTCCCCATTGTATATCCAAGGCACTTTTATCAAATATTAATTGACTGTATATGTTTGGGTTAATGTTTGGATTTTCTATTCTGTTCCACTGGTCTGTGGGTCTGTTTTTGTGCCAATACCAAATTGTCTTGATTACTGTGGCTTTGTAGTAGAGCTTGAAGTCAGGGAGTGTAATTCCCCCTGTTTTATTCCTCCTTCTCAGGATTGCTTTGGCTATTCGGGGTCTTTTGTGGTTCCATATGAATTTTAGAATTATTTGTTCCAGTTCATTGAAGAAAGCTGTTGGTAGTTTGATAGGGATTGCATTGAATCTGTAGATTGCTTTAGGTAGTATAGCCATTTTGACAATATTTATTCTTCCTAGCCAAGAGCATGGGATGCATTTCCATTTGTTAGTGTCCTCTTTAATTTCTCTTAGGAGTGTCTTGTAGTTTTCAGAGTACAGGTCTTTCACTTCCTTCGTTAGGTTTATTCCTAGGTATTTTATTCTTTTTGATGCAATTGTGAATGGAATTGTTTTTCTGATTTCTCTTTCTGTTAGTTCATCATTAGTGTATAGGAAAGCAACAGATTTCTGTGTGTTAATTTTGTATCCTGCAACTTTGCTGAATTCAGATATTAGTTCTAGTAGTTTTGGAATGGAATCTTTAGGGTTTTTTATGTACAGTATCATGTCATCTGCAAATAGTGACAATTTGACTTCTTCTTTACCAATCTGGATGCCTTGTATGTCTTTGTTTTGTCTGATTGCTGTGGCTAGGACCTCCAGTACTATGTTGAATAACAGTGGAGAGAGTGGGCATCCCTGTCTTGTTCCTGATCTTAGATGAAAAGCTTTCAGCGTCTCGCCGTTAAGTATGATGTTAGCTGTGGGTTTGTCATATATAGCCTTTATGATGTTGAGGTACTTGCCGTCTATACCCATTTTGTTGAGAGTTTTAATCAGGAATGGATGCTGAATTTTGTCAAATGCTTTTTCAGCATCTATGGAGATGATCATGTGGTTTTTGTTCTTCTTTTTGTTGATGTGGTGGATGATGTTGATGGATTTTCGAATGTTGTACCATCCTTGCATCCCTGGGATGAATCCCACTTGATCATGGTGTATGATCCTCTTGATGTATTTTGAATTCGGTTTGCTAATATTTTGTTGAGTATTTTTGCATCTACGTTCATCAGGGATATTGGTCTGTAATTTTCTTTTTTGGTGAGGTCTTTGCCCGGTTTTGGTATTAGAGTGATGCTGGCTTCATAGAATGAGTTTGGAAGTATTCCCTCCTCTTCTATTTTTTGGAAACCTTTAAGGAGAATGGGTGTTATTTCTTCTCTATATGTCTGGTAGAATTCAGAAGAGAATCCATCAGGCCCGGGGTTTTTGTTCTTGGGTAGTTTTTTGATTACCAAATCAATTTCGTCGCTGGTGATTGGTCTGTTCAGTTTTTCTGTTTCTTGCTTGGTCAGTCGTGGAAGGTTGTATTTTTCTAAGAAGTTGTCCATTTCTTCTATGTTTTCCAGCTTGTTAGCATATAGATTCTCATAATATTCTCTTATGATTCTTTGTATTTCTGTGGGGTCCATCGTGATTTTTCCTTTCTCATTTCTGATTGTGTTTATGTGTGTAGTTTCTCTTTTTCTCTTAATGAGTCTGGCTAGGGGTTTATCTATTTGGTTTATTTTTTCAAAGACCCAGTTCTTGGTTTTATTGATTTTTTTTCTATTGTTTTATTCTTCTCAATTTTATTTATTTCTTCTCTAATCTTTATTATGTCCCTCCTTCTGGTGACTTTGGGCCTCATTTGTTCTTCTTTTTCCAATTTCAGTAATTGTGTCTTTAGACTATTCATTTGGGAATGTTCTTTTCTTTAAATAGGCCTGGATTGCAATATACTTTCCTCTTAGAACTGCCTTTGCTGCGTCCCACAGAAGTTGTGGCTTTGTGTTGTTGTTGTCATTAGTCTCCATATATTCTTTGATTTCTGTTTTGATTTGGTCGTTAACCCATTGATTAATTAGGAGAGTGTTGTTAAGTCTCCATGTATTTGTGAGCCTTTTTGATTTCTTTCTAAAATTTATTTCTAGTTTTATACCTTGGTGATCTGAGAAGTTGGTTGGTAGGATTTCAATATTTTTGAAATTACTGAGGTTCTTTTTGTGGCCTAGTATGTGGTCTATTCTGGAAAATGTTCCATGTGCACTTGAGAAGAATGTGTATCCTGTTGCTTTTGGGTGTAGAGTTCTGTAGATGTCTGTTAGGTCCATCTGTTCTAGTGTGTTGTTCAGTGCCTCTGTGTCTTTACTTATTTTCTGTCTGGTTGATCTGTCCTCTGGAGTGAGTGGTGTGTTGAAGTCTCCTAAGATGAATGCATTGCTGTCTATTTCCTCCTTTAATTCTGTTAGTATTTGTCTCACATATGCTGGCGCTCCTGTGTTGGGTGCATATATATTTATAATGGTTATATCTTCTTGTTGGACTGACCCCTTTATCATTATGTAATGTCATTCTTTATCTTTTGCTACTTTCTTCGTTTTGAAGTCTATTTTGTCTGATACAAGTACTGCAACACCTGCTTTTTTCTCTTTGTTGTTTGCATGAAATATCTTTTTCCATCCCTTCACTTTTAGTCTGTGTATATCTTTGGATTTGAGGTGAGTTTCTTGTAGGCAGCATATAGATGGGTCTTGCTTTTTTATCCATTCTGTTACTCTGTGTCTTTTGATTGGTGCATTCAGTCCATTTACATTTAGGGTGATTATTGATAGGTATGTACTTATTGCCATTGCTGGCTTTAGATTCGTGGTTACCAAGGGTTCAAGGGTTGCTTCTTTACTATCTAACAATCTAACTTAACTTTCTTGTTAAGTTATTGTAAACACAGTCTGATGTTTCTTTCTTTCTCTCCCTTCTTATTCCTCCTCCTCCATTCTTTCTATAATAGGTGTTTTATTGTTTGCCTTTAGTTAGTATTTGGATGATCTGCTTTCTTTACTATGATTTTTTTTTTCTCTGGTGACATCTTTTTAGCCTTAGGTGTGCTTCCCTCTAGAGCAGTCCATTTAAGATATCCTGTAGTGGTGGTTTATGAGAGGCAAACTCTGTCAACTTTCATTTATCTGGAAATTGTTTCATCCCTCCATCATATTTAAATGATAATTGTGCTGGATACAATATTCTTGGTTCGAGGCCCTTCTGTTTCATAACGTTAAATATATCATGCCATTCTCTTCTGGCCTGTAAGGTTTCTGTTGAGAAGTCTGATGATAGTCTGATGGGTTTTCCTTTGTAGGTGATCTTTTTCTCTCTCTAGCTGCCTTTAATACCCTGTCTTTATCTTTGATCTTTGCCATCTTAATTATTATGTGTCTTGGTGTTGTCTTCCTTGGGTCCCTTGTGTTGGGAGATCTATGAGCTTCGTGGACTGCGAGACTACTTCCTTCCCCAGCGAGGGAAAGTTTTCAGCAATTATTTCTTCAAAGACACTTTCTATCCCTTTTTCTCTCTCTTCTTCCTCTGGTACTCCTATAATGCGAATATTGTTCCGTTTGGATTGGTCACACAGTTCTCTTAATATTCTTTCATTCCTAGAAATCCTTTTATCTCTCTCTGCCTCAGCTGCTCTGTACTCCTGTTCTCTGTTTTCTATTCCATTAACAGTCTCTTGCATCTCATCCATTCTGCTGTTAAGCCCGTCGATCGCTTGTCTGATTTCTGTATTGTCTTTCCTCAGTTCCCTCACTTCCTCCCTCAGCTCTTGCACATTTCTCTGTAGGTCCATCAGCATGGTTATGACTTTTATTCTGAATTCTTTTTCAGGGAGGCTGTGCATTTCCATCCCTTCAGACTCCCTCTCTGGGGTTGTCTGGTTGATTTTGGTCTGAACCATATTCCTCTGTCTTTTCATGGCTGTATAATTTGGTCACTGATAGTTGCCACGTATGTCAGCTGGGCTCTTTAAGACTTTAAAAAGAGAAGAAAAAAAAAGAGAAGAAAAGAAAAAAAGAAAGAAAAGAAAAATCAAAAACAAAACAAAAAACAAAACAAAACAAAAAAAACAAAAAAAAAATGCCCACCGGACGTAGATTCTGTGGGAATGCTCTAGGTGGCGCTATTGCCCCACTATTCCACAGCTGTGACTGTGCCGCTCCGCAGGGCCCTTTATCGCTCTGGCAGGGGTGGGAACGAATAGGAGGCTGTTGATCTCAATGAGAAGTGTTAAGTATGGCTACACTTCCTCAATTGCCAGCTAAGGCGTCTGAAACTCCCCAGGACTCCCAGCCTGCTGGGCTGAGTGTTCTGGGGCGATCCGGCTCCTCCGCTGGGCTCCTGTCTCTTTAAGACCGCTGAAGAAAGCGCGCGCTTTTTTTTTTTCCTTCCCGGGAGCCGGCTGCAAGCACCCTGGCGCGTTCCCTGCTCAGATCCTACCGCTCTGTCTCTCCAATCTCCGCTGCACTGCGCAATGTGGGTCAGCGCTCCCCGCACAGATCACCGGGGCTGGCTACTTTGTGGGGTGTGCTTCCACTCCCTCCTGGCTCTGAATCCTCTCCTCCCGCCAGTGTGCTGGGGTGGGAGAGGGCTCGGGTCCCGCTGGGTCGCGGCTCGTATCTTACCCGCCTCTTGGGGTGCCGAGTCCTCTCGGGTGTAGCTGCACGCTGTGCGCTTTCCTGTGTATTCTCGTCTCTCTTTTAGGAATAGATGTATTTTCTGTGTTTTCGTAGATAAATATAGTGTTGGGAGGAGATTTCTGCTGCCCTGCTCACACCGCCATCTTCCCGGAAGTCTTCAGCCAGGTATTTGAAGAACCACCCCACCCAGAGATGAATTCAAGACTCCTTGTGGAGGTGAAGTAAGTCATGGCCAGAATGACCACTAGTTATTTTCCAAATTGCCGAGCAAGTCCTATTCTGCTAAATGTCAATTGTAGGTTTGGGGAATCCACGCTCGTGTAACATGATGTGTAACTCTGTCTGTGTGTCTACACAGCGAGAGGGAGAGAAAAAAGACAAGGAAGAAGGGGGAGGCAGAAAAGAGGGAGACAAAAGGTCCTTACCACAGAGAAAGAGAGGACAGAAAGGAGGTTCAAAGCGTGGGATAAAGGAAAGTAGAAAGGGAAGTAGGCAGGAAACAAGAGAAAGCAAGAAGGAAAATGGAATGGCTAGGTCTCTGTCGGTCACTTTGCAAAGTAGTGAAATTTCCTGGCACTTCAGACCTTAAACAAAGGCAGGACAGCCTCAGTATTAGTTTCCTATTAGTGTTGTAACAAAATATCACAAATGCAACGGCTTAAAATCACACGAATGGATTATTTTATAGTCTTGGAGATAAGTTCAAAATGAGTCCAGAATAATCCTCACTGGGCTAAGATCAAGAAGGGCTGTGCTCCTTCCGGGGCTCTAAGGAAAAGTCCATTCATCTTCTAGAAGTTGCTTATATTCCTTGGTTTTCCATTTTCAAATCCAGCAAAGGCCAGTAAAGTCTTGCTCACATCACATCACTCTGCCATTGACTCTTTTTTTTAAGGTATTATTGATATACACTCTTATGAAGGTTTCACATGAAAAAACAAGGTGGTGACTACTTTTACCCATATTACCAAGTTCATATCCACACCCCAATGCAGTCACTGTCCATCAATGTAGTAAGATGCCATAGATTCACTATTTGCCTTCTCTGTGCTACACTGTTTTCCCCGTGATCCCCCGCACCATGTGTACTAAACATAATACCCCTCAATCCCCTTCTCCCTCCCTCCCTTCCCACCCACCCTCTCACACCCCTCCTCTTTGGTAACTACTAGTGCCTTCTTGGAGTCTGTGAGTCTGCTGCTATTTTGTTCCTTCAGTTTTGCTGCATTGTTATACTCCACAAATAAGGGAAATCATTTGGCACTTGTCTTTCTCCCCCTGGCTTATTTCACTGAGCATAATATCCTCCAGCTCCATCCATGTTGTTGCAAATGGTAGGATTTGTTTCCTTCTTAAGCCATTGACTCTTTCATATGTAAAGGACACCTGTGATGATACTGGGCCCTCCAGGATAATCCAGGATCATCTCCCTATTTTAAAGTTGGCTGGTTAGCAGCCTTAATTCCTTCTTGCTGTGTGCAGTAACACAGTCACAGGTTCTGTGAGTTAAGACGTGGCCATCTTTGGTGGGCCAGTATTCTGTCTTTCACAGCCTCTTATTAAGAATATCACAAAGGGACAGGAAGCTGGGCAGCCCCTTTAATGGTAAAGCCTTAAAGATTGGGACAAGGAGTTAGTTCTCAAGAAAAATGTAAGTTGTGTGTAGTGGGATTCCTGAGTAATGTTTCAGCTCCTTCTAGCACCTGCCCTTTCCTCAGGCTGGGCTCACAGCCCTCTCAGTTCACCAGCCTCCAGTGCCCCAGGGTCTGCCTGACCTGGGAGCTGTCTTGTCCTTTCCTCTAATCAAATTTATCAAACTCTCCATTCTTTTTTTGTCCTTGTCACCCTAGCGTGTGGCATAAGTGTATGAGTAGAAGGCATTTGCATTCATTTGTCTGTAATACTTTAACTTCCTGGAGTGTCCCTGGAAGGCCTGTGTTTGAATGGGTGTTGGGGGAGTCAGTTGGAGCTGCTTACACACTACTAATCCCACCACATAAACCTGTTCTGCAAAGAGCCAGGCTGACTTAAAAGTTCACGGATGTGTGTGCTCAAAACAGAGCTTGGTAAGTCTATATAGAGAAATGATTTAAGCATCTTAGGAGAGTAGTAATCTATAAAACATTTCACTCTCATAATACTCTACTAGGACTGGAAGAAGAAATGCAATTTTAGTCCAATGTCCAAGAATATATCCTATATGGAAATATAAAAGCCTCAATATAAGAGCCTCTGTGACATGTTTTTTGTTTTCCCTGACTGTTGTGTGGGATGGACTATGCACCATATTTCTGAACCTTTCAGTCCTGATTGAATAATGATGACGCCAGTACTAACATCACAAAATCAAGAGGCAAAAGAGGACAACTTGTTATTCTGGCCTCCTAAGGATCATTGATACTGCGATTAAAGTTAACAACCATTTTTTCCCCAGGCAAATCATGTCTCAAGGATCTCACCAATTCCAGGGGCTCATGACAACAGATAGTCTCCCATGAATAGGAGGAAATGCAAGAAGAATCTCATAATCTTGGGGGATGAGTTTGAAAACAGCCCAGGGTCAGGGTCAGGGTGAGGAGTACGCCTATTTCCCACTTGTCTCCTTTGCCAGTTGAGAATCAGTGGTGAGCAGTCAGAGGAGAGGCAGGAAATTGAGACAGCCTGTTCGGCTCTGGGCTTCCATTCTTCCTTGGAGCAGGGAGGCCCACTACCCGGAGAACGAGTCCTGTGGATAAAGGCAGAACTGAGCCATGTGGCAGAATGACAAGCAAGACTCACACTTCTAACAGTGCTGCAATATTGGATCTAGGTGAGATATGAGTGGGTGTGGGTTTCCCTGAAGACAGCTGAAAGCAGGCGTGATGAAGTCTTGATGCAAAAGCCTCCCATTGTGACCGAATGATCGAGTATGAACCAGTGAAGGTGAGATCCTTGTTTTTTTAAAATCAAGATTGTACTTCAGACTCCTAGTAGGTGAATTAAAAACAAAAGAACACCAAGTAACTGAGGTAGTCACACAAAATTGGTAAATGTGCATTTCTCTGCATTTCTCTTCTTCCAGGGAAACATTCTCTTCTGTGTGCTGGAAAATATCATGCTTGATTAACCGGAAAATCATGGCAGCAAAAAGTTTAAGAAAAAAATCAAGCTGAGGAAGACAAGTTGCTTGTGGACATACCGTAAATTCCATAATAATTAACCTACTAAGTTTCAAAGAATTTCTAGGCCAGCCTTAGACACAAACCTAGCAGAAGGCAGGCCTTAAAATAAACTGAACTTGAACATATGATAGCTTAGTAGTGTGTTCAGCTTTGGGCATGTGTGTGATAGTAGGTCCTGATAATTAAAACAGCACATTTGTTTATAAGCATAACTTGATCTGGACATATTGCTAGAAGTTTTAGCAAGCGCAATGTTTCTTTCAGGACTAATTATCGATCTGAGCTTGAAACATATTCTAAATTATTTATCTCACTAAATCAGTACAGTTAATGTTTTCAGTTAGGTACTGAACAGGTTTAAAGTTCTCCTGGATCATTCTGACTTGTGCAGGTGGGACTCCGAATTGCCACATACATGATGACGCTGGAGAGAGTTTCCAGTGCTGATTCTGCTATGTCTGAAGACTGCAGTCTTGATTAACTTGAAGGTTTTACAGGCATTTTGTGACCCTCTCTGAATAGTCAGTATCCTCCTACATGTCTTCCTGGATTACCAAGTAATCTGCCTTTCGAGGTATATACTTGCATCAGTAGGAGAAATGGTGGATCCGTCTTTCCATAGATGTGGTTTTGCCAATTCTCTGTCATCCAGCCTTTTACCATTTTCCTTACTGATTATATATACATGGAGGAGTTTCATTTAGATGTCTGGCCTGAAGTGAATGTCTACAGATATATTATCTACGAATTAACCACTGGGGGAAAGTATTGCAGAAGGGATCAACTTACCCTTGTGTGATGAAATTCTAACTAATAGAGTAACAGCAGAAATTATTCAGAATAAGATGTCCACAAACAGCAGAGCAGCAAGGACAATAACTGTTTCAAGATTAAGTAGACAGTCTTCTAAAAAGTCCCATGAGGACTTGTGAGGAGATGAATTTTCTATTTATTTGGAATCCTTGATTCTTGAAACATATTGGGATTTATAGCAAGGATAAATGGCTCAAATCATTCCCATAAAATATAGCTCAAAAATAAAACTAGTTCTAAATCACAGTTTGCAAGATGAACCTCTGTAATTTAACTTTCAATTACCACTTGGTATGTAATGACATGCTTTAAAATGTGTGCACCAAATGGCCATGAATTAGGATCATATCAGGATATTGAGCATGGGGTCGTCTGATTCCTTGGTCTCTACTTGGGCGTGGATGATTAGCAGTCTGAGCCACAATTTATCCTGGAACATATTAAATCAGTTACTACTTTCTGGACAGAACACATTTTCTATACTTCAAATTCAGGCAAATACTTAAATGAAAATACTTAATACTAAGGCATGATATATTCTTCTACAGTGGATACTCAGATTACAAAGAAATGTTTCCTTTCATTCTCCTATTTGTCATTATTTATACATTACTCAATATGTAGAGTATCATCTGACAGATGTATCATTTAAAAACCTATTGCTTTGCACTAGGCTCAAAATAAGATATTAATCAAAGAATCACTCTTCACCACCTAATGAAGATAGATACCTACACCCCAAATGCACTTGGTGGAAATTGATTTTCCGCCGTGTAGCATGAAATAATCAGAAATACAACAAAAAGCCAATATTTACCCCTACAGGGAGAATGGAGCTCAGTTTCATAATGGACATCAGCAAAGTCCATGGTTTAAATTACAGATTAACAAAGCGTTCATGAGCTCAAAATTAAGTTATTCTGTTTAAAATCAATCACTGAGACTGTCATTCTGCTTCTTGCTTTGACTTCCTAACAAAGTTTAAATGAGGACTTCATGTGCAAGTATAGAACACAGGGAGATCTGCTCTTTTTCAGACCTGTGTAGGCAGGAGGGGCAAACGTTTAGGCTATTAATGTAATTAGAATGAGGAAGAAAAAAAAATCTTCAACAGAAAGAAAAATCCCACAAATCCAAAAGTAATCTATTATCAGGGAGGGTGGGGGAACGGTAAGGAATAAAAGGTGGGATGCATTTAGAAAGCACTAGATTCACTGATATCAGAGCCATTTTGGAGATGCCAGGCAGGAAATCTAAAACTATGCAAGCTCTTCTCTTCATTGGCAGGCACCAGAATTGGAAAGAAGCGTCCAGAAAGACTACTGCTTTTGCTAGCAAAGTGCATTCAGATTGTCACTCAGTGTCATGTTGGGTCACCACTCCAGCGCTGTGCAGCTCTTCGATGGCCCTGTCATCATATCTGAGGACCTCCCTCAGGATGTGCGTTGTGTGCTGCCCAAGCAAGGGAGGCGGCCTGGCCTCGGACATCTTGAACTTATTGTATCTCACAGCTGGGCCTGTCAAGGGAGGAGGAAAGCAGGAAGCCTGTTAATGACTAGGCCTAGGAAATTAATTACCCCAGCAGCTGGGGTGTTGCCAGGGAATGCCTAGATTATCCCTGCCGGTTCCACCCTGGCAGATGCACCATCATTTTGGAAAGAAATGTATTTTCACATGTGGCTTTTCTTGACTCAGTTTCATCCAGCTGAGTCTTGGTCATCTGCCGTGTCACCAGTGCGCTGGGGGCTGTGTGTATGTGTCTGCTGTATGCCGGGTTCATTCAAAAGCTGCAGCTACTGTCCCAAAGACTCTCATGGCCAGACCACTCAACTGAGTGGACTCTCTGGGTCCCAGAGAACAATGACCACACGTACACAGTATCCCCCTGAAGCTGGAAATCAAAGTCCGGTGAAGGTAACCCAAGAGCTTACTATTCAGTGTCTACTGCCTAATTCCCAGGTTTAGTGCAACAGACCGCAGATCAGCTGAACCTCAGCCAGACACTGGTTGAAGCCTTCTGCTGGTGGAAGAGGTTTTGTGTGCAAGCTTCCTTGTCAGGGAGACTTAGAGATTTTGATAGCAATTCTTATACTTTGTAGCAGAACCATCTTGGACAAATTACTTAACTTCTCTGAGCCTCATGTTCTGCTCCTAAACCAAGTATGATAATGCTTCCACCTAGACTTGAGGGAAGAACTTAAATGAGGTCGTGGACAGAAAGCCCTGAGTAGGAATTGCCTAACCACAGTAACATGCTGACCTGCTGGCTGCTGTGATGACAGAAGCGGCCACCACATCCCTCTCGACACTAGCAGTGCGAGCAGAAAAGGACATTCACTGCCAGCTGTTTGCTGAGTGCTAAGACGCTGTAAACACGGTACCTCAAGCAACTTTCAGCAACTGTTGGGAATAGATTTTATTATCCCATTTCTTCACGTAAGGACACTCGAGCTACAAGAGGAAGATGTTGCTCAAGGTCACGTGGTCAATAAATATTAGCTCCAGGATAAAAATCCATGTCCATTTAATTGTCGCACATCAAAGCCCATGCACTTCCCATAACATTAGAGGCCTCTTCTCACTTCCTGCTGCCAGGGACAAGCTGGACGGACACTGGGGGACATATTGTTTCAACAGACTTGACCTTCATCGTTTCATTCAATAAATGATATTTACATTGGCTGTCCTTTACATCCCATTTGATTAGGCTTCAGGAAAACAAATGAGCCACAAGACTACAAATCAGTACATTTCTATTTCATGAAAACTTTTCCAGCCTACTCTTGATTTGGGGAGCCTATAGGAAGAATCAATAAAACCAAAGCATGTGTGGGTTAAGAGAACATCAGTCAGTAAATCAGCAAACGTGCTTTGAGCTCTTTGGAGAATTCCACTAATAAAAAGTACTGTTGTAGAAGCCATTGTTGATAGAGATAGAGGACCTTCTAAAGATAAACACAGATAAAGGTAGAGATCAACCTAAAACCCACAAGCTGCATCTTTGTGTAACACATACCATCTACTACACAGCAATGGCAACTTTCCACTGATGTCCAAAGTTTACCTTCGCTGAAGCTCCTGAAATAAATTCATTTTTATTTCTCAAACTTCCTTCTAAATGCTCCAGTGCGTGACTGTTTTTCTCACGGGTTGGGAGGCAGGGTCCATCACTCTCCTGAGAAAGCTGATAATATGATGCTTTAGGGATGTGATCATTGCTCACTCAGTCAGTTCGTTTTGACATTAATTAACAAGTTTTAACCTAAAATATGTCTTTCAAAAGAAGGACTCCACTGAGGGAATACAAGAAGTCACTGCCATGTGGCTTTTTGCACTGAGTTACCTGAAGCGAAGCTGGCAACTGAAAAGCAGTCACTTGAGTACCCTATGGATTGGAGTGGGAACACAGCTACCACCACCACCATTGCTGCTGCTGGTAGTAGGAGCGTTAGTAGCTACCATTTCCTTAGACCTGATGATGTATCAGGCACTGTGCAGAAGGCTTTCTGTGCATCAGCTCAAGCAGTCTTCACAACAACCCCGTAGGGGCCCTGAAACTAAAGGAGCTCTAAGGCAAAATGGGTAGACTCAAGGTTCTTGCCAGGAGACTGGAATCACGTACCCAACGTCACACAGCTAGGGGGTGAGAGTCAGTGTCTATGTCCAGGTTTGCTGGGTTCAAGAACTTAAGACTTCAAAAACCAAAAGTTTGTTGTGGTGAGATAACATAAAACAAACCATTTTAAAATGAACAATTCAGTGGCACTTAGTACATTTGCAGTGCTGTGCAACTCCCACCTCTGTTTAATTCCAAATCATTTCCATCACTCTAAGTAAAACCCACTGTCCATCAAGCAGTGTCTCTCAAAGCCCCTTCTCCCAAGCCCTCGCAACCATTAACTTGCTTTCTATCTCTATGGATTTATCTACCCTGGATATTCCATATATATGGAATCATACAACATCTGACCTTTTGTCTGGGTTCTTTCACTTAGCATGATGTTTGTGAGATTATCCACATCATAGCATGTAACAGTACTAGGAGCCTGGACTCTTAACTATGAAGTAGCAATGGTATGAAGGAATGCTTCAGGTCCATCCATACCAAAGGGCAGTTCAACTGTGTCATTCCCATTATATCCATATTTTCCCAGAAGCCTCCAGAGATCTGCACTGAAGACTATTCTACCAGTTTAGGATGAAGGGTATTTCACACTTTGCACAAAAATCTTAAAGAATTTAGGTTGTTAGAATGGTATTAGTAATTTTTCAGATTGCTAGGATAAAGACACCTGGGAGATAATGCATATTTAGAAAGCTTATGCTTTTCTAAAAAGTATATGTTATCTTTTAAGTCATATTACAGCTTAAATAATTATATGTAATTTCCATGCATCCCTTTAGAAACAAATGTGAGGTTTTCATATGATTGATTTTAGAAAGATTTTGAAGCTGGGGTTTGTCCATGTAATTCAAAGTATAGAGTGTGAATGTGTACTGTATTGGCAATTTTCATACTATAATTTCTTACATATTTCTTAACATATTGTGCCACGTAGTTTACTATAAAGTCCCTTAAAAATATATGTATGTGCAATAGGACAAATAAAGTGATATCCAGATTCCAGAGAAAGCTAAGATCTCATATCAATTGAAATCTCCTGTTCTTGTGACCCTATGCAATAATGCTGTGTACCAGGGACATCCCTGCTAGGCTAGGCTTTGCACAAAGAGAATAAAGTGTTCTTAACTACATTTGTTTCAGGAACTAGAAAATGTTTGACACAATTATCTATATTTCTGGTCCAGAAAGAATGAGTAATCTTATCTTCCATTAAAAAAAAGATGAGCAGATCAGTCACATGTTCTCAAATTACTTTTTGGCAAAATAACATTTATGTTCACATATGCTTTCAAATATTTGCAAGCTGTGTGTTCTTGAAAATTCTTAAAGTCCCTGAGCCTCTCAGTTCATACATTCCTACAATGAGGTTGCCAACACCTACCAAGGGTTGGTTTGAGCATTTAAGTAATGCATTATGGTTAATATGCAATATCAGCAATATCAAAGAAATGGGTATAGACTTAATCATAAGATGCAATTTTATATATAAAACTAGCAAATCATGAGGGTATTTTAGATTCTCTTTAAGAGGTCAGTGACTGGTAGGAGTACAAACTGGTACAGTCCTTCTGGAGGGAAATTTGTCAATGAAATATCAAAAGTTTTCAAAATGTTCACACACTTGGATGTAGAAATCCTGCTTTAAAATTTTTTTCTATGGGTATAATCAGGAATGTTGACAAATTTTATAGGCAAGAATCTACCTCTTTCATACCTCTTTTCATCCCACATGGCTTTCTAACCTGTAGCCTTTGAAGGTTCTTTGTGTGGGATTCTGTACTTAAAAAACAAAAACAAAACCTTTTCTATCTTTTCTTAGCTTCCAAAGGTTACTTTGTTAGGACCAGACGTTTAGCAATTCATTCCCTCATGTACTGCACCCATAGGCCTATCTCCGACCCCCTCCTTCCAGACAACGGGGTCAAAAAGTTATAATATTGAAAAAAACTAGGAAAATGTATCTAAAAGGTGGGCACTGGTTAAATAAATTACAGTGCATCTAAATGATGGCAAACTGTATGGTAATTTCATGTTGTGATTTGGGGGGCTTTGAACATAAATATTACCTTCACTCTCTACTGAAATAAAGTATAGAAGTAAACACAAATATGTGGAATTTCATGAGTGAAAGAATGGGAAGGAGCATCACTAGTAGATGAGATAGTTCAACAAATATTTAAGAATGACATGGGATCATGTTATGGGTTAAAAGAGGTAGAGAAAGCGGAAGTCCATAATATTCCACAAGAAGTCTGCGAGGAAGTGGATGCCAACTGGTCCATTTTAACTCCCTCCACAGCCCCGCAAGAACCTCTGATCTTAACCCTAGTGGTTCTGAGAGAGACAAGTCTTCGAAGGAGGACAGAAAGCAAGACTGAATGTCTCAGTGTAGACTCATCTCACTAGTTTGTATCAGAAACTGAAGAAAGTGAAGCGTGCTTTCAAGTTGCTAAATGAGAACGATGTTGAACCTAGACGTGTATAGCCAGTCAGATGAGTAATCAGATATGAAGACATTTTCAAACTTTCTAAGATTAAATAAGTTTACTAAGTAAGCTTCTTGATGTTGACTCCAGGAAAATATGGGAGAAGGGAGAAAATGACAGAAGCAAAATTTTGTACACATTGAGAACCGACCAAAGAATGCAAGGAAGGAAGGTTCCAAGACGAGAGCTCACCTGTGTAGAGTCAGCAAGGTAGAGATGGAAGAGGATGGAGGCCTTCAAAAGGGGAGTCCAAGAAGGCAAAAAAAGCCTTAACTGTAGAATTAGTACAACTGAAAGGTTGGGAAATATAATAATGAGATAAAATTATGTTATGCATGAAGAAATTAATAATTAGAAACTAGAAAAAAAACAAAACTTGTGTAAGAAAATCAAGATTCAAATGTGAAGGAGATTACAATGTGGAAAGATTTCAAGTTATTGATGGAACATAAACCCATTTAACTTTGATGCCAAGCAAGCAGCACAATTACCTGTGCATGTTCTGCAACAGCACCAAGCAGAGTGTATTAAATTACCTACTTCATGTCTGTTTCCCCTATGGGGGTGGGAAAATGCCAGTTGTGTTTGCTAATGGGTCCTCAGTGCCTTTCACAGTCCTACAAAATGAGAATGGTGAGCGTCCTTTCTTAAACATCTATAATGATTGTAGACTGTACCTTTTATTTGCATTATGTCATTGGACTTTTCAGTTTATAAAATAGAGATTATTCTGTTATTTTACAAATCAGAAAAATTGAAGCCCTTTAAAGGGTGAGTTCGTTTGTCTAAGGTTTGCCCAGCTAAATAATGATAGAACCAGGACAAGATCTCTATATGTCAGACTCCACGGCCTGTGATCTGTCAGTTAATAACAATTTGTTGAACTAATAGTAGCTAGCTAACAATTAAAGATATTTGAATAAGTACTGCTTATGTCATTTTAATTAATTAATTCATGCACTAACGTATTCTACATATACTTTTCGAGTATCCTATGTCAAGTTCTGGGCTGTACAATCTAGATACAGGTTAACAAATCACATACCTGGACCCTATTCTCATGGAATTTATATTCTCACTTGGGAGACAGACAATAAAAAAATTAAGTAAACAAATAAATAGTGAAAATTTGGTAGAAATTATAAAATTGTCGAAAACCTATGTGAAAAGAGGAGAGAATATTATAGGCACAGTGGGAAGGACTATTCCAAATGGGATGTGTGATAAGGCCAAACTGATTAGATGTTCCTTATCCTGAGCCTTCAGCTGAGTTATCAGTACAACGAGTGGAGGAAAGAAGATTTCATGGAGCATGAATGACTTAATTGTTCAAGGAAGTAAAAAAAGAGCCACTGTGGCTAGAACATAATTTGGTAGAAGAGGGGGAGTTCTAGATGAAGTTGGAGGGAGAGGCAGAGAAGAAAATGCATAGGAATTCACAGGCTGCAGTAATGACGTTGCATCCTACTTTGAGTTCCGTGGGGAACCACTTGAACTTTCAGAGCAGCGGTGAGACTAGAATACTAATTTATTCTACATATAAGTTTTGAGTACCCCTATGTCAAGTTCTGGGCTGTACAATCTAGATACACATTAACAAATCACATACCTGGACCCTACTCTCATGGAATTTATATTCTGATTTGGGAGACAGACAACAAAAAATTAAGAAAACAAATAAAGAGTGAAGATTTGGTAGCAATTATAAAATGGTTAAAAACCTATGTGAAAAGAGGAGAATATTACAGGCACACTGGGGAGGACTATTCCAAACGGGATGTGTGATAACGCCAAACTGGTTACACTGAGCAGTTAAACAGAGCAGTGGTGAGACCAGAATAAATTAGTGCATAAATGGGTCAGAATAGATGGTGGTGGCCTGGATGAGGAAGGTGCCTGTGGAGTCCGAGAAAAGGGGACATGTTCAGAGCCAGTCTGGCTATGAGAGGGCCCACTAATGGGTTACACGGGCCAACGCAGTTGGGGAGGGAGAGAGAAGGATCAACGGAAAATCCTGTGTTTCTGGGTCAAACAACTGGTGGGGCCATTTACATGATGGGTCAGACCAAATGAACTGCATGGACAAGTGTGGGTGGCAGCAAAAGTTAAAGTCTTCTTCAGACATGGTGTTTGAGGTGCCTATGTCCAAATTGGAATGGCAGTGGGCCTTTAGCTCTGCAGGTCTCGAATTCAGGGAAGAATCGTGGTCACACATTAAATAAATAAGATTATATAAAGGAAAAGGAGAAGGGAGAAAGGAATGACCTTTCTTAAACACATATTACATAACAAACACTTTTCAAAAGTATATTTCACTTATGCTTCCTTGAAATAGGTAAATTTTTCTCTTCCTATAAATAGGGAGGTGAGGGATGTTAAATGATTACCCAAGTTACACATCTGATAGGTACATACTTATCATCTCTAACAGCATCAGAACATGCATCAGAAATTAATTTTATATTCTTCTGAATTTTATCTAGCTTTATTGGAAGGAACTTTAAAAACATAGGACTAGTCTTATTTAACAAAGATATAATATGCCAGACACTATTTAATGTGCCTTACTCATTTGATTTCAGCCCTTAGCATAATGCCGGAGGTACTGTTATCATCCCCACTTTACAAATGGGGGACATTGAGAGACATAGAGGGGAAGTCATTTGAGTAGGGTCACAGAGCTAGTAAGGAGCAGATCCAGGATTCATACCTGGACAGTCTTGCTCCAAATACCAAATATTTTCTAATGGGTCACAATGCTTCCTGGTGAAAGAGAGAAAGCAACAAAATGAAGAGTTACCTAAGTTTGAAACAGAACTTTGGGATCTTTAATCTTGGGGTAGAAAATGCCAAGGATGGCTTCAGTTTCATCTTCTGACCAGTCTGTTCTCTCCATCTTTCTAGATCACAGTCCTACCAGATGTCTTAGGCAATATGTACTCATTACTACCCCATATTCCCACATTCATTTGTCACATGCCACCTATTTCCTTGTAGGAAGGCCTGGACCCACAGACCACCAGTCCCAATTTCTCATGTTTCTGAGACCGACAATGCTCTCCCAAGCTTACCTCACAACCCACCCTGCAGTGAATGAAGCCTTCCCTGTGCTCGCTGTGGAAAGTTATCTGCTTCAAGGCCCAGGGAGGGCCCAGTTCCCTGTGTGCCAGAGAATTCCTCAGACTAGCCCTGTAGTGTTTTCCATCTGTGGTTTGAGGCCCTTCAGTAACAAGACCCTATTTTGTCTCATCTTTTAGGAACCTTCCAGGATGCTCTTAGGCTGAAAAGAGAATTTACCAATCTATGCAAACATCCCGAGCTCCTCTAACTATATACAGAGTTCAAGCTACACTTCTATAATCCAGACCAACTTAATAATGTAAACAGTTGCAGGAAACAGAGGTAGCCAAAAACATGTGGGAAACAGTAATGAATATTCAAGTAATGGGAACATAATATCACATCATCACGAGGGACGGGACCGTAAGCCTGCCTTTTCTCCAGAACGCCATGAACCTCCTGTCTTGATGATACATTTCTAAAGAAGCTAAACGAGCTATTGCTCACGCTCACAGCACACTGGCAAATGATCAGCCCTGAGGGTTAAATTAATTAACATAGTTGGCCTATCTGATCATAATGGACACAAGAACGAATAAAATTAAAACTAAGTGTGTGGATCTTTTTCTTCATTCTTTTTTTTTATGCTTGATATGGATGTCAACTTTTAAAAATATCAGGAATATTTAAAAACAAGCATCTGTTTTATAATATATGAAATGCTATATCAAATATTTTTATTTTGACTTCTTTGGCCCATTGCTAAGATACACGCTCTAGATACCATTTAATCTTCAAGGCTTACTAATATAATAAGAAGCCAAACTTCATTTTGTTGAAAATAATGATAGCTCCAGGACCAAGTTATTTCACAATTTCCCCGCCAGTGCTTGAGCGCATCAGCATAACAATAACAATATGTTTTAGAGGCTGTCTTTCCTTCACAGCATTCAAGGAGTCAAATGGAGCCATGCAGTTAGAACACATTAAACCCATTAGATGTGAGATAAAAACACATAAACCCATTTAAACTAGCATGGAATGGTGGGAAAAGGCCATAGAGAATAAAAATGGCTTTGGACATCTTTAACAGAACACAATCTATGGCCTGCTTATGGGGTCAGGCACCCCAGGAACGCAAGGCAAAGGGTGGTGTGTACCTCCAACTTGGACAGGTCACCCCAGTCTCATCCAGAGCTCCCAGGTACCATTTACCACTACTGCTGTCATGAATTTTAATTTTTTATTTTGAAACTCTATAAAGAGTGCCTTGAGTGCCATCACCTATAAGATAAGAGTATATTTTCAAATCTGTCTGTGGCCCTGTGGTAGTTGTAAGTGTTGTCTATCAAATCTCCGGTCCCCACCTTCCAGAAGCATGGTAGTATTAATGTCCTAACCCCTTTGATGTTGCGTGAGGCATGGGACTGGCCTACAGTTGTGAGTGGAGGGGATGTGTCTGCCACCTCCAGGCCGGCACATTCAATGGCTGATTTAAGACCCTCTAGGTCTTTCTGGTAGGACAGCTTGGCAGTATGTGAGATGGTGGCTGCTCTGCCAGCCTGGGGCCCTTTCAACCCACAACGGACATGAAGAGTAAGCAAGTAACATGGGTGTCATTGAAAGCCAGTGTTATTTGGGAACCATTTATCACCACGGCAGAACCCAGCCCATGGAGACCCTGCCTATGCCTCAGTTTTAATACAGAGCCCTATTTGCCTGGACCTGAGGGGGACTCATCAATCCAGTCCCTCTGCACTCCTTTAAAAAGCATTCAGTTCAGATGTTCCAAATACTTTGAAATTCTCATTTTGTGTGTAGCCTGTGGAATGATGATAACCGCTATGATTTATTGAGTATTTACATGTGTTAGGCAGTTGGTAGAATGCTTTCCATATATTACCTTGCTTGATAGATTAAATGCCTTTAAAAAGTAGGATTATTATTATTCCATTTTATTGACAAGGGAAGTGGGGTTAAGTAATGTTATCAAAATGACACACCAGTCAACGGAAGAATTTCTTTAGAACTTAGGCTGGCTAAATACAAAGTGCATGCTTGTTAACACTAGGATGTATTTCCGCCCTGCATAATGTGGAAGAAAATCTGTTCTCATATCAGTGGCTGAATAAATACCATTCTTTGGCAGATGGTGTTATAAAGCAGTACCGTATTATAAATACTTATATATTTCATGATTGCTAATCCATTAAGGCACTTATCTTTTATTTGAAAAAGAAAAAGCAAGGCAACTTGTATTTGATTTATCTATCTTGTTCCAACCCACTGAAATGTCATAGTAGATTATCTATTTCCTGCTGGAAAAATATATGGCCCATAAGGAAATGCTATTCATATTCATTAGCAAACATGCCATTTCCCCTCAAAGTGTGCTACCCAAACTTTCAGCTGAGGTCTCTGAAAAGTTGGGCTGGAAGAAGCTCTCCCCTGAATGCTTCTTTCCAACATTTGTGTTTACTTCTAATCATTTCTGACACTTCTGAAAACGCTGGGGAGAATAAAGAAACACCTTGATGACAATGTGCTCTTTGCCAAAATAATCAATTCTCTTACTTCTTTGCCTTCTAAAATTCAAATACTCAATACAAGCTCTTTGCACTCCCAAGATTTTGTTTGGTTATACTTCACCATGGAAAACAAAATTGTTTCAGCTGAAGTCTGTAGCCAGAACATTTTAAGCTTCATAGACCTTCAAAGTGGTGACCTTCTCCTCACCTCCTCTGCCTCTGTGCTCCATTAAGGAAAATACCGGAAGAAATTTCCAGTCAGAGAAGCCAGATTGCATTTCAATTCAGTGTTGAGGGGAGGAACTGAACAGAGCTGGAGCAGGTGGGTATTTGTAGCTCTTACCACAAATGGGCTTGGAAAAGTTCTTCTGTGAACCTTTGAAGGTCTTTTGTAATTTAGTAAAAGTTTTCAGCACTTCTTAATCTCTATCTTCAAGGAGTCAGTCTTATATCTACCATCTTCTTTTCTTTCCGGAGTCTCTGAGACACAAATCGCAATCATAGCCCAAGCCAATAGAAGACTGAGAAAATTAGGTCCCCAAACCTGCTCTGGGAAAAATGGGGATGGGTTAATTATTTGCCACAAGGACTGATCTTCCTTTTTCCTTTTCACTTTGCCTGTACAGTCCAGATGGAAAGATTTTAGGAGAAGGTCCTTTCACTCTATGTCCCTATTTCCATTTTGGCATGACCTCCCTCTCAGTAACAGCCCCCAATGCTCAGCCTTGCCTTGGACACCTTGCTCTCCCAGCATCTCTATCTCCGACTGCCTCTTGCACGTACCTACCCTTCTGATTTTTCCTGCCACCTCCTTGGTCCAAACCACTCTGAAACGGGGAGACACCTTGTCCAGTCTTTTTCCAGCTGCTCTCTCCAGCCAAACTGCACCTGGTCTGCTCTGGACCTGACACTGTGCAAGCCCCTAGGCTGCCTGGAATGCACCTCGGCTTGGCAGTCCTCAAGGCCACGCTATTAGGTTCTGTTCAGGCTGACATGATGTTGAGCCATCCCTTTTCTCACAGTACAAAGGAACACCTCTCTTCTCTGAGTCCCTGTAATATTTGATCTGCTTCTCATCTATGGTGAATCTCAACTTCTAATTGTATTACCTCTCACAAGATCTTTTCTGAGACTGGAGTTAATGTTTTGTTCATCCTGCATCACCCTCAGGACCTACCACAGGGTGAGTGGTCGATAAATATTTGAAAGGATTAGACAAGAAAATTCTAACTAGATTCCTAGATTAGGAAACAAGACCAGTAGAAATAAATAAAATACAGAAGTAGAGACATTAAGGCTTGCAAGTTAGTATAGTTTGCACCAGGCTTCTAAATGGAGTCATCTTGACTATTCTCTCATACCCCATATGCAACCCATCACCAAGTCCCATTGGCTTTATCTTTGGAATATATACAGAATCCAACCTCTTTTAATGACCAGCCTGGTCCTAGCCACCATCACCTCTTGCCTATATTTCTTTGAGAAACTCCTACTATGTGTCCTTGCCTGCATGCTTCCATGCAATATGTTCTCAACAAGGGAGCTGGACTCACTCCTTAAAAACCTAAGTCAGATCATGCCACTCCTCTCTTCAAAATTCTGCAAGGCTTTGCTGTTTCACTCTTAACAATGGTCATAATCCACCTACCTCTCCACTAAGCTACCCCTGTAGTGTCCCCTCCTGACTTCCCCTTCTTACCCTTTCTGCTCCAGCCAAACTGGCCTTCTTACTCTTCACCAAGCATGCTCATCCTTACAGGCTTTGCTTCTTAGGGGCTCTGATCTGTCTTGCTTGGAACCTTTTTTGTTGTTGTTGTTATCTGCATGGATTGGTCCCTCAAATCCTTCAGGTCTTTGTTCAGTGAAGTCAACCCTAATTACCACATTTAACATTTCAACTGCCATTCTGAACCTGCCACTTCCAATCTCCCTAACTCTGTTCTACTTTCTCTTTTTTCTCATACTTGTCATTATGTCCACTATCCTTTGTCTACTCTGCTACAACGGAAGCTTTGCAATGGCAAAGGAGCTTTGTCTGGTTTCCTCTACATATATTTGTTGAATGTGAACAAATGAATGAATAAATGAATGATTTAGCTCAACCAAGCTTTGAATTCCATTCTCAGAATTCTAAGGTATGAACAATGAATACCTTCAGACCTCAAGATTCTAGCAAAACAAATTCTGTTAAACACCCCAAAGCAAGGTGAAGCACTATTATCAACTGTGAACTAAAATAGTTACATGTAAACAGAAAAGTGTTTAATGAAATGTGTTTGTTTTCACTGCATCTAGTTTATCCAGTTGTACGCCTTGTAGGGTCCTGGCCATGGGTGGCTAGGACGTATGCCACCCATGAAGACAGACACTTGCAATATTCCACAGATGAAGCATTCCAATAGCTGTGTGGAACTTCTGAGTATTGAGATTTATTTTATAGATTTGATAAAAACAGGTGTTCGGGAGAATTTTTAAGCTCCCTGAGGGCAGGAATCAAACCTGTTTTGTTTGCACTGTATGTCCAGAAGCAGTAAATTAGAATACTCAATACGTATTTGCTTAATGAATATATGAATAAAGAGAAAGGACCCCTATAGACAAGGCAGTAAAAAGTAATTTTACTACTCAAAGAAAGGTTTTTATCACCAGGATGTTCGTACAAAGATATCAGATTTTACCTTTATTTGTTTACAGGTTAATTTCTTGTTGACAGTAATACACAGGACCCTATGAACAATGTAAAATAGCTCAGGAAAACATTGTCATATTTTTTTAAATGTTTATTATTCCTCCTTGGAGGAACATAAGGTTTTTGGATTTTTAATGACTATTTGTTTTTCTATTTGGAAAACACAAATCGGAGTTTTTATTTATATGACTATAATTTTTACAATTGCACATTAATTTAATTTTGTTCTTCATGTTTCTCTTTGCTAGTGGGTGTTGTGAATTTCACATAATAATAATACATCTCTGTTGTGATATACAAACATTTTCTTATTTATTGTTTCTTCCCTTTTCCACATTCTCCATATTAGCTATTTCGATTGGTGCTTACAAAATGCCTTGCTGAATCTCTTGCACGTTAATTCTGTGGTTACTCATTCCTAGCATCTTCTGAATTATTTAAAAGTATTCAACACTTAAGGTGAAAAGGGCTAATAATTATTGAATATCGAAAGTTCTTCATTTTCACAGTTTTGCTGTAAACATGAAGATGGTCATTTACTTTTTTACATATTAATTAAGTGTGTGAGTAATATTCTCTCCCCAAATGGGACTCTTTGCACACTTTCCAAGAACACAAACTTGTTCTCTTCTTCGGTTAAGGGTAGAGTTGGCTGCTGTCTATGAAATGTGTTAGCATATCCTCAGTCTATGCTGAGTGGGAAGACATTCTTTCCACATTGGAATTTCATTAATTTTGCCTGAGTAATAATCCAGCTTAAGAAATGAAAAATATGAAATATCACTTCTTACAAATAAATGAAACTAGACCAGAGATGTCTTGTAAATCCATAAAGAAACTTACTTAATACCATACACAAATGGATTGCCATTAGTAAATCAATTCTTTGCCTATAAAGAGTACTCATTCTGTGATCATATTTATTTTGGGGAACAGTTGAAACATTTCCTGTGTAATCCTAATTAAGGCAATAATTTGTTCAGGGATTATTTTTAAAAATTAGATAGCACAAAGATAAACCTCAAAATGATTATCTGAACATTTAAATGATTATATACAGTTGACTCTTGAACAATGTGGAGATTAGAGGCACTGACACCCTCCCTATACAGTCAAAAATCCACACATAATCTTTGGATCCCCAAAAAGTTAACTACTAATAGCAGCTGTTGAATAGAGCTTTACTGATAACATAAACAGTTGATTAACACATATCTTTCATGTTATATATACTACATATTTAATACATATATAATAAGTACACTTTATTCATTTGTAAATATAAACATACTTTATATACAATAAAGGTGGAGAAAAAAAGTTTCTTCAGATTGTTGCAAATCTCCAAAAATTTTGCAATACATTTGTTTAAAAGAATCTGCACATAAGTAGCCCCATACAGTTCACATTGTTCAAGGGTCCACTGTATTTCAAATTAATGAGAACTAAATTTAAAATGTTATTGTCCTTAGATCTCTAAGTTTACAAGGTCCATAAAATCTGAACCTGATCCCAGATAATGATTTATAAATTATTATGAGTAAGAAAGCAATGATACAGGGGAAATACGTCATATAGGTCTTTAACAAAAATAAATAAGCAAATAAATAAATAATTGAAAGATTTCTCCATAATATTTTGAATCCTGTAGAAAAGAAGGTCTATTATAACAAAAATGGGTTTTAAGTTAAGAGTCTTCTCTGGACTAAACTTTCTCTGAAAGTTTTTGTACCTTAAATTTACAATGAAGAGGTATAAAACAGTTTATGAAAGGAAAGTGACTATTTCTGTACACTATAAAAGGATTTAGTAGTTGGCACATTATTAAAAAATTGCTATAAAGTCTAAAACATCCAGACACATATGCTTAAAGGATAAACACAATTTTGTTTCCCATGAAGCAGAACATTCAAGAAACATCGAAGCAGCCATGGTGGAAAGCACCTGATTACCCTGCCTAGTGGTATGACAGTGAATGTGCAGTAAACCCCACAGAGCATGTTCAAAAGTCCTGTGTCTCCTTTTGGACAAAACCCAGAAGAGAGGAGCATACCCAAATCCCTGTTTTCTTTAAAAAGAATAGGTTTCACCTTTATTGGTGATAGCCATTTTACCAAAGACAAGACAGATGCCTCGGTTCCTTTGGTGTTTGTCAAAGAGTGAATAGAGGTCTTCCTCTTCAATTTTCCAGCTTGCCATTCAAAATTGTGCATTTCCTGGGCCTGGCCTTATACCTATTAAATGAGAATTTGGGGGAGTAGGGCTTCTTATCTGAATTTAAATAAGCACATCAGAAGTGTTTTGGATTACTGTTGGAAAACTCATGCCACTCCCATGCTATGTGGACTTGGTGTCAAATCTTTTTAGCCTCTTTTAGCCTCCATGTCCTCATCTAGAGCATGAAGGTGATAACAGCATACAGCTCATGGGCTACTTTGGAGGATTAAATGAGAAAATGCCTGCCAAATACTTAACCCAGAATCTGCACATACAAATGTTTGAAAATAGTTGATTCTTGTTATTCTTCTTATTGTAATTAATACTGCAGGGTCCAAGGGACAAGATCTGAGAAATGTATTTTTGCTTCATGATAAAAAACAGTGATTCAAACGTTCAAACTCATGCTTAGGATCTAGTCTGAAATCTGTGCAGAGAGACTTTTTCTGAAAGGAAATTATTTATTTTACCATTAGGAAATGGAAGATGAAAACTTAAAAAAAAAATTACACAAAAAGTAATACCTTGGACCTCCAGTTCTGGCCAAAATGGAATAGCACCACTCCTCCTAAGCCCCACCTTTTGCAACTAAAAAACTCTGGATGTTTTTAGAGCAACAAAAATCATAGGAAATTTCTGAGAGGTGAAAACAAGAAGGTGATAGGCAAGTGATCCTGGGACTTTCTTCAGGAAAACACTAAGGAAGTTTTCTGGCTTTTCTTGTTGCTTCCCATTCATCCTGGACAGGGCACTACAGAAGTCTCCAGCCCCAAACCACAGACAGGCATAGACAAGATAAAAGACAAGAAAAGCCTGTTCTTCCTAGCCAAAGGACTGGGAAAAGGTTGTTACAACTGAGTAATAAATGTTTTTTGTGAATACTGGCCATACTCTGCCTAAAACCAATAGGGAGCCCCTTTACCACCTCTAGTGGGACAAAGCCAAGAGCTGATATTCTACCCTACAATTTCTACCCCAGTCCTAAAGAAAAAGGTAGTGGCACTCTGATATCCCAGTCCTGTGGGGTCATCAGGACCAGGAAAGGAGCATATCTCTCATTCCAATTCCAATGGAGCAGATGGCACTCTAATTACCCAGCCAAGATAGTGTCATGGAAATCAAGCAGTGAAATGAGTGGAGTTGGGAAGCCCAGTGGGAAGACCCACCTGGCCTTAATACTACATCTTAACAGGGGAATTGCCTATTAAAAAAAAAAAAGATTGAATAAGATACAGAACCTTATAATATAGTACCCAAAATACCTGGATATAATTGAAAATCATTCATTGTAACAATAATCATGAAAATCACAACTTGAATGAGAAAAGACAATCAGTAGGTACCATTGCCAAGATAAATCAAATGTTGGAATTGTCTGACAAGGATTAGAAAGCAGACATCATAAAAATGTTTCATAGGTAATTATGGATTCTCTTGAAATAAATGAAAACATGTAAAATCTCAGAAAGAAATAGAAGTTATTTAAAAGAACAAAATGGAAATTATAGAACTGAAAGATCCAGTAACCAAAATAAGAATCTTACTAATGGACTCAATAGCATAATAGTGATGACAGAAGATACAGCCAGTGAACATGAGGACAAATCAGCAGAATTTACCTAATAACAGAGAGAAAAGAGAATGAAAAAAGAGTGAAGAAAGAATCAAGACAAAACAAAAGAGCTAATATTTCTATCATTGGAGACTCAGAAGGGAGGGATAGAGTGGGACTTTTTGAAATAAATATGAGCAAAAACTTCCCAAATACGGTGAAAGACATAAATACATTGCTGTAGGAATTTGAAGAAACTCCAAATAGTATAAACCCATAGAAATCCATGCCAAGACACACCATAATTAAAATTCTGAAAGCAAAAGACAGAAAAAATATTGATAGCAGCTAGAGAAAAAGCAGAACTTTACCCTTAGAGAAAAAAAAACAATTAGAATGACAAAGGATTTCTCATCAGAATCCATGGAGGACAGAAAGTTGCACTGTTTAAATTACTGAAAGAAAAGAACTGCCAGCTGTGAATTCTATATCTGGCAGAAATATCCTTCAGGAATGAAGAGAAAATAAAAATATTCTCAGAAGTAAAGAAAACTAAAAGAATTTGTTGATAGCAAACTGACCCTTAAAAACGGTTGAAGGAAATTCTCTAAACAGAAGGGAACTAATACCAGAAGAATAATTTGAGCTTCAAAAAGGAAAGAAGAATATAAGCATGGGTAAAAACTGGGGTAAATGTAATAGACTATCATTCTTTGTGTCAATTTTTAAAAATTGTATTTGATGACTGAAGTAAAAATTGTAACACCATCTAATGTGGTGCTCAATGTATATAGAGGAAGGTGGTTCAAGATGGTGGTGTAGGAAGATCCTGACATTACCTTCTCTCATAGACACAACAAATCTACAGCTATATATGTAATAATTTCCTCTGAGAAATTCCTGAAAAAGAGATGAACATCATCTCCACAACAAAGGATTAAAAAGCTGCATCAATGAGTAGGAGTGGAAGAGACATGCCCAAAACTCCACCCCAGGTGCAGCAACCCAAAACTGGGAGGGATTTGTATAAAAGAAATTTTCCCCTTTGGAGCAAAGGTTTGATCTCACATATCAGAATGGTGAGGCCTAGGATTGTGCACCAGAATGATAAGCCCCCAAAGTGTTTGGCTTTAAAAACTAGCATAATACTTTCAGGAGAACTCACCCTTAAAGGGTTCATGTACAAACTCACTTGCCCCAGGACCCAGAACAAAAGCAGTAGTTTGAAAAGAACATATGTAAAGAAGACCCACTTACTAACCATAAAGTGACTACTAGACAGGCAGGAACCTGTTAGCACTCCTAAGATGGAAGTGCACAGAGGAGCCATTTTTGCAATTTTGTTCTACCATGCTAATGCTGGTGCTGGAGAGTGCCTATTGGTAGCTCCAACTTGCTAGCACCACTGGGCATGCGCCAACCTCTGCAGAGCAGCAGCCAGGTGGGTGAGTGCCTTGGCCACCCTGTATACCACAGCAATGCCCTTGCCACATGTGGTAGGCACATGCAGTCCACACAGAGTGCCTGGCTCTTGTGGGCAAGGGAGATTGCAGTTCTGGGACCCAAAAGTCATCTCCTACACAAGACCACTCCTTTAAGACTGGGAGAGGTAGCTGTTTCACATATTACATAGAGACAAACACAAAAAATCAGGCAAAATGAGGAGATGGAGGAATATGCTCCAAATGAAAGAACAGACAAAACCTTAGGAAAAGACCTAATGAAACAGAGAAAAGTAATCTACCTGAAAAAAGTCCAAAATAATGGTCATAAAGGTTGTCACTGAACTTGAAAGAATAATGGATGAACGCAGTCAGAACTTCAACAAAGATATAAAAAATATAAGAGGGGACTTCTGGGAAGATGGCGGCATGAGCAGGGCGGCAGAAATCTCCTCCAAAAACAATGTATATTTGTGAAAATACAACAGATACAACTACTCCTAAAAGAGAGACCAGAAAATACAGTACAACAGTCAGGCTACAGCTACATCTGCGAGGACTCAGCGCCTCACGAAGCTGTAAGATACAAAGCCGTGACCCGGCGGGACCCAAGCACTCCCCCACCCAGCGCACAGGCAGGAGGAAAAGACTCAGAGCGGGGAGGGAGTGGAAGCACACGCCCGCCAAATAACCAGCCCTGGTGATCTGCACCGGGACCATTGACACACATCGCATGATGTATTAGAGATCAGAGAAACAGAAGGGCAGGATCCGAAACAGAGACTGCAAGTGGGTCCGCTCAGCCTGCTCCCCTGGGACAAAAGAAAAGCGGGCGCTTTTTAAAAACTCTTAAAGAGACAAGGGCCCAACAGCTGAACAAAATCGTCCCAGTGCACTCAGTCCAGCAGGCTGGGAATCTTGAGGAACTTCGGGACCCCTGTCTGGCTGCCAGGTAAAGCAACCCCAAATTCCCTCACGGGGGTAAGCAGTCTGCCATTCGTTCTCCCACAGCCAGCACTGCAAAGGGTCCAGTGGATCTGCCACAGCTGTGGAACAGCGGGAGAGCGGCCCCGACCACAGCAACCACCCAGAATCCCCTCCTGGCAAGCGTGCAGCTAACTAGGAAGAGCTGCAGAACCCAGAGCAAGGTCTGGAAGGCACCAAGGGGGACAGAATGCATCTGGCATGACTCCAAACCCCCGCAGTGCTTTAAGCTAGCCTGAGGGCAGCCCTGCACACAGTAGCTCAGGGGATTATCCCAGAGACTGCCTCCTGGTGTGCGGCTAACCAGCGCAGGCCCCAGAGAAGGGCAAGGAGAACAACAAGCAGGAAGCGACATTGTTCTCCCAGCTGACACACATGGCACCTGCCAGCGACCACTTCTATCACCATGAAAAGACAGAGGAATATGGGCCAGACAAGGATCACCAAGACAACCCCAGAGAGAGGGCCTGATGGGATAGATTTAAACAATCTTCTTGAAAAAGAATTCAAAATAAAAGTCATAACCATGTTGATGGACCTACAGAGAAATATGCAAGAGCTAAGGGAGGAAGTCAGGAGAGACACTACAGAAATGAGACAACTGATTGACAAGCTTAAGAGCAGACTGGACAAGGTGTAAGAGACTGTCAATGGAATAGAAATCAGAACAGAAGCACAGAGAAGATGAGGCAGAGAGAGATAAAAGGATCTCTAGGAATGAAAGAATATTAAGAGAACTGTGTGACAAATCCAAAAGGAACAATATTTGCATTATAGGAGTACCAGAAGAAGAGGAGGGAGAAAAAGGGATAGAAAGTGTCTTTGAAGAAATAATTGCTGAAAACTTCCCCAAGCTGGGGAAGGAAATAGTTTCTCAGACCATGGAAGCCCACAGATCTCCCAACACTAGGGATCCAAGGAAGTCAACACCAAGACACATAGTAATTAAAATGGCAAAGATCAAAGACAAGGACAGAATATTAAAGAGAGCCAGAGAGAGAAAAAAGATCACCTACAAAGGAAAACCCATCAGACTATCATCAGACTTCTCTTTCCTATCAACAGAAACGTTACAGGCCAGAAGAGAATGGCATGATATATTTAACATAATGAAACAGAAGGGACTTGAACCAAGAATGCTGTATCCAGCACTATTATCATTTAAATTTGAGGGAGGGATTAAACAATTCCCACACAAGCAAAAGCTGAGGGAATTTGCCTCCCACAAACCACCTCTACAGGATATCTTAAAGGGACTGTTCTAGATGGAAGCACTCCTAAGGCTAAAAAGATGTGACCAGAGAAAATAAAATCATAGCAAAGAAAGCAGACCATCCAAACACTAACTAAACGCAAAAAATAAAATCAACTGTCCATAAAAACAGTCAAAGGAAACGTGAGACAGTACAGAATAAAACACCTTGCATACAAAGAATGGAGGAGGAAGAATAAGAAGGGAGAGAAATAAAGAATCATCATACTGTGTTTATAATAGCTTAACAAGAGAGTTAAGTTAGACTGTTTTAGATAGTAAAGAAGTTACCCTTGAACCTTTGGTAACCATGAATCTAAAGCCAGCAATGGCAATAAGTACATATCTATCAATAATCACCCTAAATGTAAATAGACTGAATGCACCAATCAAAAGACACAAAGTAACAGAATGGATAAAAAAGCAAGACCCATCTATATGCTGCTTACAAGAGACTCACCTCAAACCCAAAGATACACACAGACTAAAAGTGAAGGGATGGAAAAAGATATTTCATGCAAACAACAAGGAGAAAAAAGCAGGTGTTGCAGTACTTGTATCAGACAAAATAGACTTCAAAAGGAAGAAAGTAGCAAGAGATAAAGAAGTACATTACATCATGATAAAAGGGTCAGTCCAACAAGAGGAAACAACCATTTTAAATATATATGCACCCAACACAGGAGCGCCAGCATATGTGAAACAAACACTAACAGAATTAAAGGAGGAACTAGACAGCAATGAATTCATTTTAGGAGACTTCAACACACCACTCACTCCAAAGGACAGATCAACCAGACAGAAAGTAAGTAAAAACACAGAGGCACTGAACAACACACTAGAACAGATGGACCTAACAGACATCTACAGAACTCTACACCCAAAAGCAGCAGGATACACATTCTTCTCAAGAGTACATGGAACATTTTCCAGAACAGACCACATACTAGGCCACAAAAAGAACCTCAGTAAATTCAAAACGATTGAAGTTCTACCAACCAACTTCTCTGATCACAAAATATAAAACTAGAAATAAATTGTACAAAGAAAACAAAAAGGCTCACAAATATATGGAAGCTCAACAACATGCCCCTAAAAAATCAATGGATCAACGACCAATTAAAACAGAGATCAAACAATATTTGGAGACAAATGACAACAACAACACAAAGCTACAACTTCTGTGGGATGCAGCAAAGGCAGTTCTAAGAGGAAAATATATTGCAATCCAGGCCTACTTAAAGAAGGAAGAACAATCCCAAATGAATAGTCTGAAGTCACAATTATTGAAATTGTAAAAAGAAGAACAAATGAGGCCCAAAGTCACCAGAAGGAGGGATATAATAAAGATTAGAGAAGAAATAAATAAAATTGAGAAGAATAAAACAATAGAAAAAATGAATGAAACCGAGAGCTGGTTCTTTGAAAAAATCACCAAAATAGATAAACCGCTGGCCAGACTTATTAAGAAAAAAAGAGAAACTACACACATAAACACAATCAGAAATGAGAAAGGAAAAATCATGATGGACCCAACAGAAATACAAAGAATTATTAGAGAATACTATGAAAATCTATATGCTAACAAGCTGGAAAACCTAGAAGAAATGCACAACTTATTAGAAAAATATAACCTTCCAAGACTGACCAAGCAAGAAACAGAAAACCTAACCAGACCAATCACCAGCAATGAAATTGAATTGGTAATCAGAAAACTACCCAAGAACAATACCCCCGGCCAGATGGATTCACGCTGAATTTTACCAGCCATATAGAGAAGAAATAATACCCATTATCCTTAAAGTTTTCCAATAAATAGAAGAGGAATGAATACTTTCAAACTCATCCTATGAAGCCAGCATCACTCTAATACCAAAACCACGCAAAGACCCCACCAAAAAAGAAAATTACAGTCCAACATCCCTGATGAACGTAGATGCAAAAATAATCAACAAAACATTAGCAAACCGAATTCAAAAATACATCAAGAGGATCATACACCATGATCAAATGGGATTCATCTCAGGGATGAAAGGATGGTACAACATTCGAAAATCCATCAACATCATCCACCACATCAACAAAAAGAAGAACAAAAACCACATGATCATCTCCATAGATGCTGAAAAAGCATTTGACAAAATTCAACATCCATTCATGATAAAAATTCTCAACAAAATGGATATAGAGGGCAAGTTCCTCAACATAATAAAGGCCATATATGACAAACCCACAGCCAACATCATACTTAACAGCGAGACGCTGAAAGCTTTTCATCTAAGATCAGGAACAATACAGGGATGCCCACTCTCCCCACTTTTATTCAACATAGCACTGGAGGTCCTAGCCACAGCAATCAGACAAAACAAAGAAATATAAGGCATCCAGATTGGTAAAGAAGAAGTCAAATAGTCACTGTTTGCAGATGACATGATATTGTACATAAAAAACCCTAAAGACTCCACTCCAAAACTACAAGAACTAATATCTGAATTCAGCAAAGTTGCAGGATACAAAATCAATACACAGAAATCTGTTGCTTTCCTATACACTAATGATGAGCTAACAGAAAGAGAAATCAGGAAAACAATTCCATTCAAAATTGCATCAAAAAAATAAAATACCTAGGAATAAACCTAATGAAGGAAGTGAAAGACCTATACCCTGAAAACTACAAGACACTCCTAAGAGAAATTAAAGAGGACACTAACAAATGGAAATTCATGCCATGCTCTTGGCTACGAAGAATAAATATTGTTAAAATGGCTATACTATCTAAAGCAATATACAGATTCAATGCAATCCCTATCAAAATACAACAGCATTCTTCAAACTGGAACAAATGTTCTAAAATTCATATGGAACCACAAAAGACCCCTAATAGCCAAAGCAATCCTGAGAAGGAAGAATAAAACAGGGGGAATTAGGCTCCCAGACTTCAAGCTCTACTACGATGCCACAGTAATCAAGACAATTTGGTATTGGTACGAAAACAGACACACAGACCAGTGGAACAGAAAAGAAAGTCCAGACATTAACCCAAACATATACAGTCAATTAATACATGATAAAGGAGCCATGGAAATACAATGGGGAAATGACAGCCTCTTCAACAGCTGGTGTTGGCAAAACTGGACAGCTACACATAAGAGAATGAAACTGGATTACTGTCTAACCCCATAGACAAAAGTAAACTCAAAATGGATCAAAGACCTGAATGTAAGTCATGAAACCATAAAACTCTTAGAAAAAGCATAGGCAAAAATCTCTTGGACATAAACATAAGCGACTTCTTCATGAACATATCTCCCCAGACAAGAGAAACAAAAGCAAAAATGAACAAGTGGGACTATATCAAGCTGAAAAGGCTTCTGTACAGCAAAGGACACAATCAGTAGAACAAAAAGACATCCTACAGTATGGGAGAATATATTCATAAATGACATATCCAATAAGGGGATGACATCCAAAATATATAAAGAACACATGCACCTCAACAAACAAAAAGCAAATAATCCAATTAAAAAATGGGCAGAGGACATGAATAGACAGTTCTCCAAAGAAGAAATTCACATGGCCAACAGGCACATGAAAAGATGCTCCACATCGCTAATCATCAGAGAAATGCAAAGTAAAACCACAATGAGCTATCACCTCACAAGAGTGAGGATGGCCAACATCCAAAACACAAAAAACAACAAATGTTGGCAAGGATGTGGAGAAAGGGGAACCCTCCTACACTGCTGGTGGGAATGCAAATTAGTTCAACCATTGTGGAAAGGTGTATGGAGGTCCCTCAAGAAACTCAAAATAGAAATACCATTTGACCCAGGAATTCCACTCCTAGGAATTTACCCTAAGAATGCAGCAGCCCAGTTTGAAAAAGAGAGATGCACCGCTATGTTTATCACAGCACTATTTACAATAGCCAAGAAACAGAAGCAACCTAAGTGTCCATCAGTAGATGAATGGATAAAGATGTGGTACATATATACAATGAAATATTATTCATCCATAAGAAGAAAAAAAATCCTACCATTTGCAACAACATGGATGAAGCTAGAGGGTATTATGCTCAGTGAAATAAGCCAGGCGGACAAAGACAAGTATTAAATGATTTCACTCGTATGTGGAGTATAAGAACAAAGAAAAAAACTGAAGGAACGAAACAGCAGCAGACTCACAGAACCCAAGAACGGAGTAACAGTTACCAAATGGAAAGGGACTGGGGAGGATCCGTGGGAAAGGAGGGACAATAGGGGAAAAGGGGCATTACGATTAGCAGACATAATGTAGGGGGGGCACGAGAAGGGCTGTACAACTCAGAGAAGACAAGTAGTGATTCTATAGCATCTCACGACGCTGATGGACAGTGACTGTAATGGGGCATGTGGGGGGGACTTGATGAAGTGGGGAGTTTAGTAACCATAATGTTGCACATGTAATTGTAGATTAATGATACCAAAAAAAACAAATAAACAAACAAAAAAATATATAAGAAAGTACCAAACAGAAGTCACTGAGGTGAGAAATACAATAATGGGCTGAAAATACATTACAGGGGTTCAACACCACACTGATCCAAGCAGAAGAGCAGATGGTGAGCTGAAAGACAAAGCAATGGAACCCAGAGCAGCAAAAAGAAAACAGATGAATTTTAAAAAGTGAAGATATGTTAATAGAACTCAGGACAACATCAAGTAGAATAACACCCATATTATAGGGATCCCAGAAGTAGAAAAGAGTGAGAAAGGGTAGCAAACTTATTCAAAGAAATAATGGATCAAAACTTCTCTAATCAGAGGGAGGAAACAGACACCCAGGTCTGGGAAGCCCAGACCAAATAAGATGAACCAAAACAGATCTACAGCAAACACATTAAAATTACAATGCCCAAAGTTAAAAAGAGAATCTTAAATGCAGCAAGAGAAAAACGACCTGTAAAGGACAACCCATAAGACTATCAGAAGATTTTTCAGCAGAAACTTTGGAGGCCAGACGGGAATGGTATGAAATATTCAAAGTGTTGAAAAATAAAAATCTTCCAACCACAGCAAGGTTACCCATTCAGACTAGAGAAGATAGAGTTTTCCAGATAAGCAAAAACTAAAGTTCATCACCACTAACGCAGTCGTATGAGAAATGTTAAAAGGACTTATTTAAGCTGGAAAAAATGGCATTAATTAATGGTATAAGATATAAAAAAGTAAAAATGCCACTAGAAGAAGTAAATATATAGTAAAGGTAGTGGATTAATTACTTATGAAGCTAGCATGAAGTCAGAAGAAAAACGATGTAAAATTAACTAAAACTACAAAAATAGTTAAGGATACATAAAACAAAAAGATGTAAAGTGTGATATCAAAAACATAAAACATGATGTAGGAGGAAAAATATAGACTTTTGAAATGTGTTCAAATATAAGTTGGTATCAACTTAAAACAGATTGTTACATACATAGAGTGATACATGTAAACCTCATAGTAACTGCAAAGCAAAAACTTACAACAAATACACAAAAGAAAATGAGAAAATAATCTATATATAACACTAAAGGAAGTTATCAAACAAAAAGAGAAGAGAGGAAGAGAACAAGAAAGGAGCAGAGAGGAATGACAAAGACAGCCAGAAAACAATCAATAAAATGGCAATAAGCACATACCTATAAATAATTACTTTAAATGTAAGTGAACTAAATTATCCAATCAAAAGATATAGAATGGCTGAATGGATTAAAAAAAACAAGTCTCATTTATGTTTTCTACAAGAGACTCACTTTATAAGCAAGAATAACACAGAAACAGAAAATGAAATGATAGGAAAAGATATTCCACTAAAGTGGAAATGAAAAGAAAGCTGGTATAACTTTACTCATGTCAGACAAAATAGACTTTAAAACAAAGGCTGTCGTAAAAGACAAAGAAGGGTATACATATTGATAATGGAGATGATCCAGCAAGAAGATATAATATCTGTAAATATGTATGCACCCAACATAGGAGCACCAATATATATAATGCAAATATTAACAGAACAAAGGAAAAAATTAACAGCAAGCAACACAATAATATATGAGGACTGTAATACCCAACTTACATCAATGGATAGATCACACACACCAAAAATCAATAAGGAAGCATCAAACTTAAATGATACATTAGACCAAATGGACTTAAAAAAAATGCAGAAATTCCATCCCAAAGCAGATTATACATTCTTCTTAGGTGGATATGGGCAGATCACATGTTAGGTAACTACACAGGTCTCAATAAATTCAAGATGATTGAAGTAATTTCAAGTATCTTTTCCAACCATAAGGGTATGAAACTAGAAATCAGTTACCTAAGAAAAATGGGAAAGCCGCAAAAATGTGGAAACTAAATAACATGTTACCAAACAACCTGTGAGTCATTGAAGAAATAATACCTGCAAACAAATGAAAACAGAAATATGACATACCAAAGTCTATAGAATGTAGCAAATGCAGTTATGATGAAACTTTACAGCACATGGGTCTACCTCAAGAAAGAAGGTAAATCTCAAATAAATGATCTAACCTTACATCAACATGTACTAGAATAAGAAGAACTAAACTCAAAATTAATAAAAAGAAGGAAATAATAAAGATCAGAACAAATATAAATGAAATAGAGATTTAAAACAATGGAAAAGATAACTGAAACTAAGAGCTTGTTCTTTGAAAAGATAAACAATACTGACAAACCTTAAGCTAGACACACCAAAAAAAGAAAAAAGAGAGAGAGAGAGAATGGTTTCAAATACATATAATTAGAAATGAGAGAGAAGCTACAGCTGATACCACAGAAATACAAAGGATCAAAGACCCTACTATGAACAATTGATTATATGCCAACACATTTGACAACCTAGAAGAAATGGATAAATTTCAGAAACATACAATCTTCTGACAAAGAATCATGTAGAAACAATATTTTAGTAGAATGATTACTAGTAAGGAAAGTGAATCAGTAATAATAATAATTTTTTTAAAACCCTCTCAACAACAGAAGTCTGTGACCCTATGATTGCACTGGTGAATTCTACCAAATACTCAGAGGTTTAGTACCTATCCTTCTTGAACACTTCCAAAACATGGAAGATGGGGGGACTGCTTCTAAACTAATTTACAAGGGCAGCATTACACTGCTAACAAACCAGATAAGGACACCATACACAAAGAATTATAGGCCAATATCCCTGAGAAACACAGATGCAAAAATCTTCAGCAAAATATTAGCAAACGAAATTCAACAATGTGTTTCAAGGGTCATACACCATGATCAAGTGTGATTTATTCTAGGAATGCAAGGATGGTTCAACATCTGCAAATCAATGAACATGATATACCACATTAACAAATTGAAAAATAAAAATCATATGATTATCTCAATAGATACAGAAAAAACATTTGACAAAATTCACATCCATTTATGATAAAAACTCTCAACAAAGTACATATAGTGGGAATGTACCACAACATAATAAAGACTATATAGGACAAACCCACAGTTCATATCATATTCATTGGTGAAAAGCTTAAAGCATTTCCTTTAAGATCAACAAGGAAAAGATGCCGACTCCCTCCACTTTTATATAACAGTATTGGAAGGTCTAGTAATAACAATTAGACAAGAATAGGAAATAAAAGGCATCCAAATTGGAAAGGAAGTAGTAAATGACCTGTAGATGACCTGATAATATATACAGAAAATCCTAAGGACTCCAACAAAAAGCTGTTAGAAATAATGAATTGAGTAAAGTTGTAGAATTTTAAAAAATGTATTAACCTCCATTGCATTTCTATAAACTATCAGAAAGAGAAATCAAGAAAACAATCCCATTTACAATTGTGTTAAAAAGAATAAGACACCTAGGATATAAAGAGATTGAATTCAAATTTTAAATCTTCCAAAGAATAAATTTCCATTCCCAGATGGTTTAACTGGAAAATTTTACCAAACTTAAAGAAGAATTAACACCAAGTTTACACAGCTGTTTCTAGAGTATAGAAGGGGATATTGCCCTTACTTTATGAGATTAGTATTACCCTGATCCCAAACTAGACAAAGATAGTTCACAAAAAGAAAACCAGAGATCAATTATCTCTCATGAACTTTAATCTAAAAATCCTCAACATATTAGCAAACTGAATGTGTAAAATACATATATCAAATATCTATATCTACATCTATACATATATATCCCATGACCAAGTGAGATTTATTCCAGTCATACAAAGCTGGTTCAACAATTGAAAATTAATTCAATCCACCATATCAGTAGACTAAAGAAGAAAAATCACATTACAGTATCAATTGATGTAGAAAAAGCATTAGGCAAAAAATACTCACAGAAAAATAGGAATAGAGGGTATACCCTTAACTTGATAAGGAGCATTTAAAAAACCCAACAGTTGCCATCATACTTCATGGTAAAAGATTGATTACTTTCCTGTAAGATTAGGAACAAGACAAGGATGTCTCCTCTTACCATTTCTTATTCAGCAAAGTACTGTAAGTTCTAGCCACAATTGTAAGGCAAGAAAAAGAAATAGACGACAGAAGACAGTTAGAAAGAAAAATTTTGCAGATGACATGATTGTTTATGTTAAAAAAAGACCCAATTAATCTACAGATAAACAAACACCTTGTAGCAAGGTTGACTTGCTAGAAGTGACTTCAGCAAGGTAGCAGGATATAAGAAAACATACAAAAGGCAATACATTTTTATGTACTAAAAAGGAAAATGTGAAAACTGATATTACAATCACAACAGTATTTCCAATTGCTTCAAAGAAAATGAAATAGGCTAAACTTAGCAAATCTTGTACAGAATAAGTATGCTGAAAATGACAAAATGCTGATGAAAGAAATCATAGAAGACCTAAATAAATGAAGAGACATACTTTGCTCATGTTTGGAAGATTCAGTATAGTAAAAATGACAATTTTCCTCAAACTTGCTCATGTTTGGAAGACTCGATATAGTAAAAATGATAATTTTCCTCAAATTGATAAATATGTTCCATACAAGTACTATGAAAATCCAAGATGCAGTGTTTTTTGTTTGTTTGTTTGTTTTTGGTAGACACAGAAAAGTTTATACCGAAAGACATAATGTCCATTTAAACCATTTTAGAATAGCTAAAATCATTTTGGAAAGAAAAAAGAATAAAATGAGAGGAATCACTCTACTCAATGTTAATTAAGTATTACTGTATGGCTACAGTAATCAAGACAGAGGTATTAGTGGAGTGATAGAAATAGAAAACATCAATCATGGAATATAGAGCATCCAGATACAAACCCTCACAAATATCCCCAACTAATGTTGACAAAGGTGCAAAATCAATTAAATCAACGAAATACAGCCTTTATAACAAATGACGCTAGAGAAACTGACCATCCATAGGCAATCTAACGTCAATCTATGTCACATACCCTTTAAAGAAATTAATTCAAAATGGATCACAGAAATAAATGGAAAATGTAAAACTCAGAATAAAAACTGAGAAGAGAAAAATCTTTGGGACACAGGATTATATAAACAGTTCTTAGACTTGACACAAAAAGAAAGATTCATAAAAGTAAAAATTGATAAATTGTACCTCCTCAAAATTAAAAACATTTTTCTCTGTGAAAGAGCATGTTAAGAGGATGAACAAAGACGAACTGTAGACTCAGAGAAAATATTTGCAAACCACATGTCTGAAAAAATAAAAAACAGGAAATTTCAAACAGTCTAAATAGAAAATGAGCAAAAGGCATAAACAGACATTTCACTGAAGAAAAAAGATAGGTGGCTAATAAGCACATGGGAATATGTTCAATATTATTAGCTTTCAGGAAGATGTAAATTAAAACCACATCAGAATGACTAAAATAAAGAAGAGTGATAGTGCCAAATCCTATTGATGATGCAGAGAAACTGGATCATTCATACATTGCTGGTGGGAATGTAAAATATTACAGTCACTCTGGAAAAGTGTATGGAAGCTTCTTTCAAAACTGTACATGTATTTACTAAATAATCCAGCATTTGTACTCCTGGATATTTATCAAAGGGAAATGAAAATTGATTTTCACCCAGAAATCTGTTCACATATGTTCACAACAGCTTTATTTGTAATAGCAAAAGCTGGAAAAAAAACAAATGTCCTTCAACAGGTGAATAGTTAAACAAACCTTTACATGACAATTCAGCAATAAAGAGAATGAACTATTAATACAAGTAACAACTTGGATGGATCTCAAGGAAATTATGCTGCATGAAAAAAGCCAAAATCAAGAAGTTACATACTGTATGAATTCATTTATATAACATTCTGGAAATGACATAATTATAGAGATGGAGATCATTAAACATTGGTAAGGATTATAGAAGGTGGGAAGTGCCCATGCCTATAAAGAGTAGTATGAGGAATCCTTCTGATGGAACTGTCTATACATTGGACATTGTGGTATTCACATAAACTCACATGTGTTCTAAAATTGCACAGAACTAAACACACACAAGTGTCATGAAAAACTAAAATTCGAATAAGATAACTGGATTGTATTAATGTCAATTTCCTGTCTGCAATATTGTATTATTGTATGCAAGGTGTTACCACAGAGGGACTCTGGGTGAAGGAATTATTTCTTAAAACCGCATATAACTCAACACAAAGCACAGAGGCTTACACCTGTGTGTTCAGCCCACTGGTTCTGACAGTGGAGACAGGCATAGCAGCCAGAAAGCAGGAAACAGATCTTTCCTATCCCCAGGCACCAGCACCACTCCCCTGCAACACCTGAAATAGCTCCAGGGGCTGAGCAGCTCCAGAGAGTAGAGCATCTGGGCACTAGAGGGCGCGACATACAAATATGAAACGCCAAAGGAACCTGCTTCAAAGCAAAATATCAACACAAGAAAAAGGATTAAGTGAGACTGAACTAATAAATCTTCCTGAAAGGGATTTCAAAATAAAAATCATAAACATGCTCATGGAGGTACAGAAAAATATTCAAGAACTCAGGAACGAATTTAGGATGGAGATCCAATTGTTGAAGAGCACAAGGGAAGGTATTAAAAGCAGATTAGATATGGTGGAGGAGACAATAAATGAAATAGAAACCAGGGAAGAGGAATACAAAGAAGCTGAGGCACAAAGAGAAAAATAGATCTCTAGGAATGAAAGGATACTGAGAGAACTGTGTGACCAATCCAAATGGAACAATATTCGTAGTATAGGAGTACCAGAAGAAGAAGGAGAGAGAGAGAAAAGGGATAGAAAGTGTCTTTGAGGAAGTAATTGCTGAAAACTTCCCCAATCTGGGGAAGAAGATAGTCTCTCAGGCAATGGAGGTGCACAGATCTCCCACCACAAGGAACACAAGGAGGACACCACCAGACATATAATAATTAAAATGGCAAAGATCAAGGATAAGGATGGATTATTAAAGGCAGCCACAGAGAGAAATAAGGTCACATACAAAGGAAAGCCCATCAGGCTATCATCAGACTTCTCAGCAGAAACCTTACAGGCCAGAAGGGAGTGGCATGAGAGATTTAATGCAATTAAGCAGAAGGGCCTCAAACCAAGAATACTCTATCCAGCAAGATTATCATTTAAATTTGAAAGAGGGATTAAACAATTTCCAGATAAGCAAAAGTTGAGGGAATTTACCTCCCACACACCATCTCTACAGTGTATTTTGGAGGGACTGCTATAGATGAAAGTATTCCTCAGGTTAAATAGCTGTCACCAGAGGTAATAAAAAGGGACAGACAAAGAGTATAGAATATGGTACCTAATACAGAAAGAATGGAGGAGGAAGAAAAGGAGGGGGAAAAAAAGAACCATCAGATTATGTTTGTAATAGCATACTGAGTTAAGTTAGACTCTTAGATAGTAAAGAAGTTACCCTCGAACCTTTCGTAACCATGAATCTAAAGCCTGCAATGACAATAAGTACATACCTATCAATAATCACCCTAAATGTAAATGGTCTGAATGTACCAATCAAAAGACCTAGAGTCACTGAATGGATAAAAAAACAGGACCCAACTATATGCTGTCTACAAGAGACTCACTTCAAACCCAATGATATATACAGACTAACAGTGAAGAGATGGAAAAAAAGTGTTTTATGCAACTAATAGGGAGAAAAAAGCAGGTGCTGCAGTACTGTATCAGACAAAATAGACTTTAAAACAAAGAAAGTCACAAGAGACAAAGAGGACATTACATAATGATAAAGGGGTCAATCCAAAAAGAAGATATAACCATTATAAATATCTATGCACCCAACAGAGGAGCACCTACATAGTTGAAACAAATATTAGCAGAATTAAAAGGGGAAATAGAATGCAATGCATTCATTCAAGGAGACTTCAACACTCCACTCACACCAAAGGACAGATCAACCAGACAGAAAATAAGTAAGGAGACAGAGCATAGATCAACACATTAGAACAGACGGACCTAATGGACATCTACACAACTCTCCAGCCAAGAGCAGCAGGATACATATTCTTCTCAAGTGCACATGGAACATTTTCAAGAATAGATCATATACTAGGACACAAACAGAGCCTCAGTAAATTCAAAAAGATTGAAATTGTACCAACCAGATTCTCAGAGCACAAAGGTATGAAACTAGAAATAAATTATGCAAAGAAAATGAAAAAGCCCACAAACACATGGAGGCTTCACAACATCAACATGCTCCGAAATAACCAATGGATCAATGACCAAATAAAAACAGAGATCAAGCAATATATGGAGACAAATGATAACAGTAATTCAACACTGCAAAATCCATGGGACGCGGAGAAGGCTGTGCTAAGAGGGAAGTATACTGCAACACAGGCCTACCTCAGGAAAGAAGAACAATCCCATATAAACAGTCTAAACTCACAATTAATGAAACTAGAAAAAGAAAAACAAATTAGACCCAAAGTCTGTAGAAGGAGGGACATAATAAAGATTAGAGGAGAAATAAACAAAATTGAGAAGAATATAACAATAGAAAGAATCAATGAAAGCAAGAGCTTGTTCTTTGAGAAAATAAGCAAAATGGATAAACCCACAGCCAGACTTATCAAGAAAAAAAGAGAGTCGACACACATAAACAGAATAAAAAATGAGAAAGAAAAAGGTCACTATGGACCCCACCGAAATACAAAGAATTATTAGAGAATACTATGAAAAACTGTATGCTAACAAACTGGATAACCTAGAAGAAATGGACAACTTTCTAGAAAAATACAACCTTCGAAGGTTGACCCAGAAAGAAACAGAAAATCTGAACAGACCAATTACCAGCAACAAAACTGAACTGGTAATCAAAAACCTACCTAAGAACAAAACTCCTGGACCAGATGGCTTCACCATTGAATTTAATCAAAAAAGTAGTGAAGACCTAATACCCATTCTCCTTAAAGTTTTCCAAAAAGTACAAGACAAGGGAATACTTCCAAACTCATTCTATGAGGCCAGCATCACACTGATATCAAAACGAGGCAAAGACACCACAAAAAAAGAAAATTACAAACCAATATCCCTGATAAACATAGATGTAAAAATACTCAACAAAATATTAGCAAACTGAATTTAAAAATATATCAAAAAGATCATCCATCATGATCAAGTAGGATTTATTCCAGGGATGCAAGGATGGTACAATATTCAAAAATTCATCAACATCATCCACCACATCAACAAAAAGGACAAAAACCACATGATCATCTCCATAGGTGCTGAAAAAGCATTCGACAAAATTCAACATCCATTCATGATAAAAACTCTCAACAAAATGGGTATAGAGGATAAGTACCTCAACATAATAAAGGCCATATATGGCAAACCCACAGCCAACATCATACTTAACAGTGAGAAGCTGAAGCTTTTCCTTTAAGATTGGGAACAGGACAAGGATGCCCACTCTCCCCACTTTTATTCGACATAGTTCTGGAGGTCTTCGCCATGGCAATCAGACAACACAAAGAAATATAACACATCCAGATTGGTAAAGAAGAAGTTAAACTGTCACTGTTTGCAGATGACATGATATTGTACATAAGAAATCCTAAAGACTCCACTCCAAAACTACTAGATCTAATATCTGAATTCAGAAAAGTTGCAGGATACAAAATTAATACACAGAAATCTGTTGCATTCCTATACACTAATGATGAACTAGTAGAAAGAGAAATTAGGAAAATAATTCTATTCACAACTGCATCAAAATGAATAAAATACCTAGAAATAAACTAACAAAGAAAGTAAAAGACCTATACTCTGAAAACTACAAGACACTCATGAGAGAAATTAAAGAAGATACCAATAAATGGAAACACATCCCGTGCTCATGGATAGGAAGAATTAATATTGTCAAAATGGCCATCCTGCCTAAAGCAATCTACAGATTCAGAGAAATTCCTATCAAAGTACCAACAGCATTCTTCAATGAACTAGAGAAAATAATTCTAAAATTCATATGGAACCACAAAAGACCCTGACTAGCCAAAGCAACCCTGAGAAGGAAAAATAAAGCTGGGGGGATTACCCTCCCCGACTTCAAGTTCTACTACAAAGCCACAGTAATCAAGACAGTTTGGTACTGGTGCAAGAATAGACCCATAGACCAATGGAACAGATTAGAGAGCCCAGATATAAACCCAAGCATATATGGACAATTAATATACGATAAAGGAGCCATGGACATACAATGGGGAAATGACAGCCTCTTCAACATCTGGTGTTGGCAAAACTGGACAGCTACATGCAAGAGAATGAAACTGGATTATTGTTTAACCCCATACACAAAAGTAAACTTGAAATGGATCAAAGATCTGAAGGTAAGTCATGAAACTATAAAACTCTGAGAAGACAACATAGGCAAAAATCTCCTGAATATAAACATGAGCAACTTTTTTCTGAATGCATCTCCTCAAGCAAGGGAAACAAAAGCAAAAATGAACACATGGGACTACATCAAACTAAAAACTTCTTTACAGCAAAGGACACCATCAACAGAACAAAAAGGCATCCTACAGTATGGGAGAATATATTTGTAAATGACATATCCAACAAGGGGCTAATATCCAAAATATATAAAGAACTCACATGCCTCAACACCCAAAAAGCAAATAACCCAATTAAAAAATGGGCAGAGGATATGAACAGAGAATTCGCCAAAGAAAAAATTCAGGTGGCAAACAGACACAGGAAAAGATGCTCCACATTACTAATTATCACAGAAATGCAAATAAAAACCACAATGAGATATCACTTCACACCAGTTAGGATGGCCAGTATCAAAAAGACTAAGAACAACAAATGCTGGCAAAGATGTGGAGAAAGTGGAACCCTCCTACACTGCTGGTAGTAATGTAAGCTAGTTGAATCATTGTGGAAAGCAATAAGGAGGTTCGTCAAAAAACTAGAAACAGAAATACCATTTGACCTGGGAATTCCACTCCTTAGAATTTACCCAAAGAATATAATTTCTTAGATTAAAAAAGACATATGCATGCACCCCTATGTTTATTGCAGCACTATTTACAATAGCCAAGATATGGAAGCAACCTAAGTGTCCATCAGTAGATGAATGGATAAAGAAGATATGGTACATATACACAATGGAATACTATTCAGCCATAAGAAAGAAACAAATCCTATCATTTGCAACAACATGGATGGAGCTGGAGGATATTATGCTCAATGAAATAATCCAGGCAGAGAAAGACAAGTGCCAAATGATTTCTCTCATTTGTGGAGTATAACAACAAAGCAAAACTGAAGGAACAAAAAAGCAACAGACTCACAGACTCCAAGAAGGGACTAGCGGTTACCAAGGGGGAGGGGTGTCGGAGGGTGGGTGGGGAGGGAGGGAGAAGTGGATTGTTGGGTATTATGACTGGCACACATGATGTGAGGGGGATCATGGAGAAGACAGTGTAGCACAGAGAAGGCAAATAGTGACTCTGTGGCATCTTAGTATACTTTTGGGCAGTGGCTGCAATGGGGTATTGGGGGGAACATGATAACATGGGTGAGTGTAGTAACCACATTGTTTTTTCATGTGAAACCTTCATAAGAGTGTATATCAATAATACCTTAATAAAAAAATAAAACTGCATCTAAGTCTATAATTAAAGCATAATAAAACAGCTTTTAAAAGCCATAAAAAGGCAATTAAAAGAGCAACATTTTACATATGATTAATGTTTTTCATTTTTTACTACAAACCATTTCATTTCTAAAAAATGGAAAGTACTAATGCTTTTCTCCAGACAGAGATTTTGGTTAGCTCCCTAAACCTAACTTGATGGATCTCGAACTGGGAGAAATAGCAAAGTGATTTTCCTGAACCAGAGGGCTTAATAATAGAGTTAATGAAGATTTACATCAAACCAAGAATAAACTTTGCTTCAAATCCAAAATGATGTTTATCTTCTTTAAAGTTTGAAACAAAATGAGAATATGTAATATAACCATCGAGTATGTCCTGTTGGGGGATTGCCTACCATGCCATACAAGTCAGTTTTTACTGGGTTGAGGGCAACCAATGCCAGTCCTTTATGGAAAACAATGTTTCTGAAGATCTGGCAATAAAATATGGATGCTACTAAAAGGAAGGCAGTAGCAGAACTTAATTTCTACAGTCGGTATTTCAACAATCAAGAAATGGGGGAAGGTGCTCTGTAGCAGATCTAATTTGATAAGATGAAATTTGAAGAACTTGAATACGGAACTTAGGAAAAAACTAAAAGGAATCATTTTTAAAAGTCCACATTTCTGGAAATCATATTTTAATTCTTTTATTTTTCTGCTTTTAATCTTTTAGGTGAATCTGAACAAGACAAAAGACCAAATTCCATAGTCACCACCAAGGTAAAATGGAAAAGAGGCAATATCTTGCTCTGTGCTGCCCACTCCCATGTGGGTATTTAAAGTTAAATAAAATTAAAATATAGTTTTTCAGTGGAACTAGGAATTTCCATGCTCAGTAGCCACATGTCACTAGTGGCTATCATAATGGACACTGCAGAAAACATTTCCACCACTTCAGTAAAGTACTGGACAGCCCCAATTTAGATGATTGATGAAAATACTCCAAAGTTCCAAAACTTCTTTTATTCAAAAAAAGACACAATTTTACAGGATGGTTCCTTCCTACAAACACACTCATGACCTCCTAGAAGAGCAAGGTTGGAAAGGACCCTAACTTCATCATGCCAAAACACCTGTAACATACATCGAACTTTCTGGCTGTCTAGCCCATGTTTGAATATCCTTTTCTATAGCAAATAATTATTATTTACTTCATTCTTTTTCAAACTAAAAGAAACATTTATGTTCTTTGAAACTATTCTATGGCTTTAGGCCTGTCATCACTCTGGCTCTTCACTGCTGCACACCAATCTGGATTCTGATTTATTTGCATCCTTAATCAAGTAACTGTTGCGCCAAAATTAAGTGCATGTTTCAGGTGCTCAGAGAATAAAAGATTGATCTTTTCCCCTAGTCTAGACATTATCTCTATTTTTACAGACTTAAATCACAAGGGGTCTTCCAGCAAACCCCCCAATCAGTTTATTTGCATTGAGTTTTCGGTCAAATAACCCTGCAGTATGGCTACTGTGGCCCACTGCTCCAGTTAATCGAAGTGTTTAGCATCCTAATTCTAACAATGTCTCTGTGAAGTGGATCACCAGTGTACTTTTGAATACTTCAAGTGGCAAATTCATCAACACTGATGGTTCTGTATCAGATGCAAACATGTGGCCTCCTACATCTTTCCTGCTTCAAGTGACAAAAACGTTGACAATAGTCAACTCTCATGACCATTCATCCCCACCCCAGTAATTATCAGAGTCTGGATAAAATCATTCTCAAGTCAGTCCAACTATAGTAGTATTCAGTCCATACTTCTCTATTTTACCCACAAAAAAATACCTAATAATCTAGATTTTACTGAATTTCCTGCAACATACTTCACTTTTCCCGAAGCTAAGCACAGATGCTGACAACTTTAAGTTGAAGGTGACTAGGGAGCTTTTTGCAGCATAAAAGAGAATTCATCAGCCATGGAGAACTAAGGATGCACTTAGATTCTTGGCACCCCACAGAAGGCAATTCCAGCACTTTATATTAAAACAATGCTGAGAATAATTTCTGATGATTTTGTTGATTTTCAAACAATAATAAAGGTGATGTTTCACTGAACTGAATTGTAGTGAGTTTGTTATTTCCCATGGTCCTCCTCCGTAAGTGCATCTCTTTTACAAAATAATTTGAACTGGCTATGAGAGAAGAGAAGTCAGCATCCAAAATGCTGCCTTCACCACTGTCCAGCTGGATGTTTTATGACCAAGTATCTTATGGACTTATTCGGTCCAGAGACAAATAGGGGAAAACTTGCAGTATCTGATCTCAAAGCAGGTGGCTTTACAGTAATGATGTAACATGTGCTAAGATTCTGAAAGGCAAGGTTCTAGAGAAACACTGCAGAATATAATTATTTTTAATGTCTCTCCAGCTTGAAAATGGTTTGTGTCCATGACTTCAATTTTCAAAAATACAATAGTCCGGGACTTGAAAACAGAGAATCTGATAAATTAACTAATAAGACTTATGAACACATGTTGAAATAGACAAGGCACTAAATGGGTTGACTTCCCCTGCAGAAAAATGGTCATTAAAAGGAGTCAGTCACGTCAATGTTTACTTTCCACATAGGAAACTTATATCACAAACTGGAGAGAAATAAGTCAGCAGGTAAATGCTCTCCAAATAGGGACCCTCCCTGGGTTGTTAATGTTTCTTGTTACAATGCAGGATCTTGGAATACAACATTCCAACACTTGGAGTATGGATAAAAATTTTATTCTTCCAGATCATTCTGAAGAGGTTCCTTGAGGAGGTTTGAAAAAATGAACATAATACCTGGATACTATACACTCTAAATAAAAACACAGCACAGAAGAGGAAAAAAGATGGTGGCATGTGAAGTGAAGGCAGAAATCTCCTCCCCAAACCACATATAATACGAATACAGGAAATACAACTATTCCTGAAACAGTGGCCAGAAATAAGATTGCACCAGCCAGTCTACATCTGGGAAAAAGAGAACGGAAAATCTACATCACTGAAAAGGGTAAAGTAACAAAGCCTCAACCCGATGGGACCCGAGAGCTCCCCCCCACCCCAGCTCACTGGCAGGAGGAAGAGAAACAGAGTGGGGAGGGAGAAGAGGCCCAGGACTGCTAAATACCCAGCCTTAGAAATCTACGTCAGGAGCACAAACCCACACTGCATGATGCTCTGGAGATTAGAGGGGTTGAAAAGCAAAGTCAGGGACTGAGATTCCAGCTGGTTGTGGAGAACAGGTTCCCACACCCTGCTGCTCTGGAACAAAAGAAAGGCAGGCCCTTTGAAAGATTTCCCATCAGTGAGAGGGATGCTAAAGGGGCACGGATGACATAGAGCTTGCTGTTCAGGAGAAGGAACAGGTGGATAAAATCGTCCCAGCACACTCAGCCCAGCAGGTTGGGAACTTTCAGGGACTTCAGATATTCCATTCCCTTAGCTGGCAAAGCAGCACCAAGACTCCCCACTTTGATAAGCAGCCTGCTGCTTCTTACACCCTGCCAGCACCTGTGTGCACACCTGCTGCCCCTGCCATCATGCCAGGCCAGTCGGAGGGCAGCCCTGCCTACTGCAACTACACAGGCTTACCTCTGGGTAGAGGCTGCTCTCTGCATGCACGGCTAACTGGTCTAACAGAGGAAACAGGCAGTGCTGCCGGGAAGCAGTAAAGAGCTCTGTTCTCCCAGCAGGCACCAGCAGGGTTCACCTGCAACCCCTGCCATCACTCCAGGCCAGCAGGAGGGGAGCTCCACCTATGGCAGCACAGAAGCTTAACACCGAGGTTGCTCCCTGCGGGTGCGGCTCACTGGCCCTGACAGCGGAGACAGGCACTGTGGGCAGGGAAGCAAGAAAGAGCTCTCTCTTTAGGGTAGGCACCAGCAACGCTCACCTGCAATCACTACCATCGTTTCAGGTGCTGGGCAGCTCCAAAAAGCAGAGCTTCTGGGCACCAGAGGGCACTGCCTACACATACCTAATATTTCTCATTATCCAATAGGATTGTGAAAAGGCAGAAACTTATTCAATCCAAAATCCTCAAACACCAGAAAGAGGGCTAAGTGAAACTGAAATCACCAATCTTCCTGAAATAGAATTCAAAATAAAAGTCATAAGCATGCTAAAGCAGCTACAAAAAAATATTCAAGAGCTAAGGGACAAATTCAGAAGATAGACACCTTGAAAAATACAGTAGCTGAAATGAAACAATGGTGGATTTAAAAGCAGATTAGATGAGGTAGAGTAGACAGTAAATGGAATAGAAATTAGAGAACAGGAATACAAAGAAACTGAGGCAGAGAGAAAAAAGGATCTCTAGGAATGAAAGAATACTGAAAGAACTGTGTGACCAATCCAAATGGAACAATATTCGCATTATAGGGGTACCAGAAGAAGAGAGAGAAAAGGGGATAGAAAGTGTCTTTGAAGAAATAATTGCTGAAACTTTCCCAATCTGGGGAAGGAAATAGTCTCTGGGGCCATGGAGATGCATAGATCTCCTAACACAAAGGAACCATAGAAGACAACACCAAGACACATAATAATTAAAGTGGCAAAGATCAAGGACAAAGACAGAGTATTAAAGCCACCAGAGAGAGACAAAAAGATCACCTACAAAGGAAAACCCATAAGGCTATCATCAGACTTCACAGCAGAAACCTTACAGGCCAGAAGACAGTGGCATGATATATTCAGTGCTATAAAACAGAAAGGCCTTGAGCCAAGAATACTCTGCTCAGAAAGATTATCATTTAAATTTGAAGGAGGGATTAAACAATTTCCAGATAAGCAAAAGTTGAGGGAATTTACCCCCACAAACCATCTTGACAGTGTATTTTGGAGCGAATGCTCTAGATGGAAGTGCGTCTAAAGCTAAATAGCTGTCACCAGAGAAAATAAATCCACATTAAAGGAAGTAGACCAATTAACTACTAACCAAATGCAAAATTAACTCAGCTACCCACAAAGTCATTCAAGGGATACAAAAAGAGTACAGAATATGACACCTAACATATAAAGAGTGGAGGAGGAAGAAAAACAAGGGAAGAATAAAAAAGAATCACCAGATTGTATTTATAATAGTGTAATAAGCTAGTTAAGTTAGACTGTTAGATAGTAAAGAAGATGCCCTTGAACCTTTGGTGACCACAAATCCAAAGCCTGCAATAGCAATAAGTACATACCTATCAATAATCACCCTAAATGTAAATGGACTGAATGTACCAATCAAAAGACATAGAGCTACAGAATGGAAAAAAATCAAGACCCATCTGTATGCTGCCTATAAGAGACTCACTTCAAACCCAAAGACGTACACAAACTAAAAGTGAAGGGATGGGAAAAGATATTTCATGCAAACAATAGGGAGAAAAAAGCAGGAGCTACAATACTTGAATCAGATAAAATAGACTTCAAAACAAAGAAAATAACAAGAGACAAAGTAGGACATTATACAGTGATAAAGGGGTCAGTCCACAAAGAGGATATAACCATTATAAATATCTATGCACTCAACATAGGAGCACCAAATATGTGCAACAAATACTAGGAAATAGAATGCAATGCATTCATTTTAGGAGACTTCAACACACCACTCATTACAAAGGAGAGATCAAACACCAAAAAATAACTAAGGACACAGAGGCACTGAACAACATATTAGAACAGATGGACCTAACAGACATCTACAGAACACTCCACCCAAAAGCAACAGGATACACATTCTTCTCAAGTACACATGGAACATTTTCTAGAATAGATCACATACAAGGCCACAAAAAGAGACTCAGTAAATTCAAAAAGATTGAAATCATACCAACCAACTTCTCAGATCACAAAGGTATGAAACTAGAAATAAATTGTTCAAAGAAAACAAAAAGGCCCACAAGCACATGGAGGCTTAACAACATGCACCTAAATAATCAATGGATCAATGACCAAATTAAAACAGATCAAGCAATATATGGAGACAGATGAAAACAACAGCTCAACACCCCAACTTCTGTGGGACACAGCGAAGGCAGTTCTAAGAGGAAGTATACAGCAATTCAGGCCTATTTAAAGAAATAAGAACAATCCCAAATGAACAGTCTAAATTCACAATTAATGAAACTGGAAAAAGAAGAACAAATGAGGCCCAAAGTCCGTAGAAGGAGAGACATAATAAAGATAAGAGAAGAAATAAATAAAATTGAGAAGAATAAAACAATAGAAAGAATTAATGAAACCAAGAGCTGGTTCTTTCAGAAAGTAAACAAAATAGATAAACCCTGAGCCAGTCTTACCAAGAAAAAAAGAGAATCTACACACATAAACAGAATCAGAAATGAGAAAGGAAAAATTACTATGACACTACTGAATTTAAAAAATTATTAGAGAATACTATGAAAATTATATGCTAACAAATTGGAAAATCTAGAAGAAATTAACACGTTTCTACAAAAATACAACCTTTCAAGACTGATCCAGGAAGAAACAGAAAATCTGAACAGACCAATTACCAGCAACAAAACTGAACTGGTAATCAAAAAACTACTCAAGAACAAAACCCCTGGACCAGATGGCTTCACCATTGAATTTTATCAGACATTTAGAGAAGACCTAATACCCATCCTCCTTAAAGTTTTCAAAAAAGTAGAAGAGGAGGGAATACTTCCAAACTCATTCTGTGAAGCCAGCATCATTCTAATACCAAAACCACGCAAAGACACCAAAAAAAAAGAAAATTACAGAGCAATATCCCCAATGAACATAGATGCAAGTATACTCAACAAAATATTAGCAAACTGAATTCAAAAATACATCAAAAAGATTGTACATCATGATGAAGTAGGATTTATTCCAGGGATGCAAGGATGGTACAATATTGCAAAATCCATCAACATCATCCACCACATCAACAAAGAGAAGGACAAAAATCACATGATCATCTCCATAGATGCTGAAAAAGCATTTGACAAAATTCAACATCCTTCATGATAAAAACTCTCAACAAAATGGGAATAGAGGTAAGTACCTCAACATAATAAAAGCCATACATGACAAACCCACAGCCAACATCATACTTAACAGTGAAAAGCTGAAAGCTTTTCCTCTAAGATCGGGAAGAAGGATGCCCACTCTCCCCACATTTATTCAACATAATACTGGAGGTCCTAGCCATGGCAATCAGACAACACAAAGAAATAAAAAGGCATCCAGATTGGTAAAGAAGAAGTTAAACTGTCACTGTTTGCAGATGACATGATATTGTACATAAAAAACCCTAAAGAATCCACTCCAAAACTACTAGAACTAATATCTGAATTCAGAAAAGTTGTAGGATACAAAATTAATACACAGAAATCTGTTGCACTCCTATATACTAATGATGAACTAGTAGAAAGAGAAATCAGAAAAACAATTCCATCCACAATTGCATCAAAAAGAATAAAACACCTAGGAATAAACCTAACCAAGGAAGTAAAAGACCTATACCATGAAAACTACAAGACACTCTTGAGAGAAATCAAAGAAGACACCAATTAATTGAAATACAGCCCATGCTCATGGGTAGGAAGAATTAATATTGTCAGAATGTCCATCCTGCCTAAAGCAATCTACAGATTCAATGAATGCAATCCCTATCAAAATACCAACAGCATTATTCAATGAACTAGAACAAATAGTTCTAAAACTCATATGGAACCACAAAAGACCCCAAATAGGCAAAACAATCCTTAGAAGGAAAAATAAAGCAGGGGGGATTATGCTCCCCAACTTCAAAGTCTACTACCAAGCCACAGTAATCAAGACAATTTGGTACTGTCACAAGAACAGAGCCATAAATCAATGGAATAGAATAGAGAGCCCAGATATAAATCATACAAATATGGCCAATTAATATATGATAAAGGAGCCATGGACATACAATGGAGAAATGACAGCTTCTTCAACAACTGGTGTTGGCCAAACTGAACAGCTACATGTTAAAGAATAAAACTGGATCATTGTCTAACCCCATACACAAAAGTAAATTTGAAATGGATCAAAGACCTGAATGTAAGTCATGAAACCATAAAACTCTTAGAAGGAAACATAGGCAAAATTCTCTTGAATATAAACATGAGCAATTTTTTCATGAACATAACTCCTCAGGCAAGGGAAACAAAAGCAAAAGTGAACAAAGGGGACTATATCAAACTACGAAGCTTCTGTACAGCAAAGGACACCATCAGTAGAACAACAAGGCATCCTACAGTATGGGAGAATATATTCATAAATGACATCCGATAAGGGGCTTACATCCAAAACATATGATGAGCTCACATGCCTAAACACCCAAAAAGCAAATAACCCATTTAAAAAATGGGCACAGTGTATGAAAAGACACTTCTCCAAAGAAGAAATTCAGATGGCCAACAGGCACATGAAAAGATGCTCCACATCACTAATCATCAGAGAAATGAAAATTGAAACCACAATGAGATATCATCTCACACCAGTTAGGATGGCCAACATCAAAAAGACAATGAACAACAAATGCTGGCGAGGATGCAGAGAAAGGGGAACCCTCCTACACTGCTGGTGGGAATGTAAATTAGTTCAATCATTGTGGAAAGCAGTATGGAGGTTCCTCAAAAAACTCAAATACCATTTGACCCAGAAATTCCACTCCTAGGAATTTACCCAAAGAAAACAAGATCACAGATTCAAAAAGACACATGGACCACTAATGTTTATTGCAGCACTATTTACAATAGCCAAGAAATGGAAGCAAACTAAGTGTCCATCAGTAGATGAATGGATAAAGAAGATATGGTACCTATACACAATGGAATATTATTCAGCCATAAGAAGAAAACAAATCCTACCATTTGCAACAACATGGGTGGAGCTAGAGGGTATTATGCTCAGTGAAATAAGCCAGGCAGAGCAAGACAAATACCATGTGATTTCACTCATCTGTGGAGTATAACAACAAAGCAAAAACTGAAGGAACAAAAGAGCAGCAGACTCACAGAACCCAAGAATGGACTAACAGTTACCAAAGGGGAGTTGGGAAGGGTGGGTGGGAAGGGAGGGAGAAGGGGATTAAAGGGCATTATGATAGCACACATAATATAGGTGGGGCAAGGGAAGGCAGTATAGCACACAGAAGACAAGTAGAGACTCTATAGTACCGTACTATGCTCATGGACAGTGACTGTAATGGGGTATGTGGTGGGGACTTGATAATAGGGGGAAATCTAGTAACCACAATGTTGCTCATATGAAACCTGAGCATAAAATTGTATATCAATGATACCTTAATAAAAAAAATTTTTATTCTTCCAGGAATCTGCAACTAAAATGTGATCTATTTCGTTGTTATTAGGAGGTTAAGATTAAGGATTAAGTTCTTCCCTAGCAGGACAAAAAGATTGCTGATTGCAGCAAGCAGACATGGAGGATCAGATGTAGGAGTGGCCAGAAACAGAGAAGGTCTGGTACAAAGACATTTCTGGATGTCTAATTGTCTTTAGATGATTCTCTGTTGCTAGCAGTACTAAAAAAAAAAACCGTAGTGGACAGATAGAAGTTTGTATATGCCCCTCTCTTAGTTGTTTTGTACCAGGACACAAAAGAATATTAATTTTTGGAGAACATGTGGACTATTCTGTAATGCTAAATATAATACTAAGATAGTATTGAATGCGATAGAAAGTGTTTTCACAATCATATCATGATAGATGCTCACTGCAGCCCTGTGGAGTGGATATTAACTATTATTTTTCTCACCTCACATGAAAGAAAAATAAGGCTCTAAAGAGGCTACATGTTGAAGTGGAGCAAGGACCAGGGGCTTCTGGTTGCTGTTCTGGGCACTTCTCACAACTCTGCACAGACACCTATTTCATCAGTCTCTCCACAACCGTCAGGATACGCACAGGGAATAACCCCTCATCTATACATGTTGCGCCTTCCGAACAATGACTGCCTCCCTATTGCTAACATTCTGTCATTACTACCTGCTCAGGTCACTGTACCACATCACAGAAGGCCCCCCAACATGCATTGGAGCAGGAACTGGAGTCCCTACTATATACAGGTCCTAAATGCAGGGTATTGCCTGGCTAGGGGATCCCTACATTGGGAGAACTATTTTGCCCATTACCCCTGCCTCCTTCAGATGGCCAATATCTTCTCCTACGAGGTCAACCAACAGCCCTGCTGAACTACAGCTGGAGTAGGGGACAGTGCTAAGGAGAAGCTCACAGAGATACAGGAATAATGTGAACAGAAGTGTTCTTGGTGTCCCCAGTTGGAACACAAAATCCTGTTTTCCCAGAGAATCCACGTGACTGATGCCAACACGCTAGCAATGTTCAGTAATTCTAGAAGTATCTACTACTGTCTTTGTTTGACATTTACATTATGCAGGGCTTCATGGATGACTCCAAGACCCTATCCATCATTGATAATATTGTTTCCATGGGGAAATGTGTTTCAAGTTTCATACGACAGTCCTCCAAGAAAATTTAACAAACAAACCCATTTGCAAGTTGGGTACCACAGTTTTCCAGCACTGAATGTTCTCCCACTTGCTCTCTTCGACCTAACCTGTTTTCTCATGTCCAACTTCTGGGTGGCCCATGAAAACTATTGCTCCTCCGAGACTACAGCAGGCGTGAGCAATGAATAGAAGGTGAAAGTTCTGGGGAAAGGTCCCAGCAGCAGAGGGAGGGAGTGAGGAGAGGCAAGAAGACAAATCTGGAATCCTTCAGGAGATGGCAAGGATTGGGAAGCCTACACTATTGACAGGCCACAGGGAAGAAGGTCTTTTATGGGAACTCAAAGGCAACATTTAGGCAAGCAGGATGGATGTCATTAAGAAAGCCAGGGCACATTCTGTCACTAACTGGAAGTGCTGATTTTAAGCTGAATATTTAACCTTTCAGAAGGTTCAGTTTTCTCATCCCTAAAATGGAGATAATGTTTAGTTCTCAGGGTATTTGTAAAGACGAAAATAATTCTGTAAATGTCACCAACACAGTCTCCTTCCGCAAGTGGGAGACAGTGAATTTGCTTCTCCTCGCCTTCCTCTTTTGAGAGATGCAGTGTAGTATAGGGGCAGCTTGGAGCAATAAGAGGGGCTCAAACTCCACTCTCAGAATGGGCATGGCGAGAGCCCGTGCATGCCCTCCGAGTCTCAGTCATTTGTGCCATTTGGCCATGACTTGCTCAGTCACCTTGTGGGTAGTAAATGAGTTAATGTATGTGTGAATGCCTGCAAACAGCTGGTGCTCAAGACGTATTAAGTCAATGTTTCAACAAATGTGTGTTAAGTGCCCATGATGGGCCAGGTGCTGTTCTAGAAAAATTAATCAGGCAAGGAGAAAGAAGGTGACAGGGCTGTTGTTGGATGGGATTGTCAGGGACATTTCTATGAATAGATGAGATTTGAGCAGAGACATGAATGAAGAAAGGGAGGAAGAGAGCCATCAAAGTATCTAGGTAAAGAGGTGTTCAGGCTGAGGGAGGAGCAAGGCTAACAACCAGACCTCTGGGGCCTGCATGGGCCTCACTGAGGACCCAGAAGCATTCCTCAGAAGGTCACCATGGCCCTAATAGAGGGAGTCGAGCAAGAATGGGTGCAGGAGGGCACTGGTGGCCCATTGATGTGCACCCTGCAGGCTGCAGAAAGGATTTTCTGCCTAGTTGTGAGCACAGGGAAGCCCTGGGAAGGTTTTAAAGAAGCCACGTGGAGAAGAGATCATAGTGGTGCAAGGTGGGAGCCGGCACAGTGGGAAGCCCTTGCAGTCAGTGGTGCAGACCAGAGATGATGGTGCTGGAACTGGGTGGGGCAGGGGGCAGAAGCTGGAGGCTGAGATGTGTTCTGATTGAATGTGCATTTTGAAATTAGGGCCAGTAAGATTTGCTGATGGGTTGGTTGTGGAAAGTGACAGAATGAAGGGAGCTGAGACATAATCAAATTGTCATTGTAAAACTAAAAATAGAAATAACATATAACCCAGCAATTCCACTTCTGAGAATTTATCCAAAGAAAACAAAATCACTAATTTGAAAAGATATGCACAGCTATGTTTACTGCAGCATTATTTACAGTAGCCAAGATATGGAAGTGACCCAAGTGCCCATGGATAGGTGAATGAATAAAGAAGATGTTGTGCATATATACAATGGAATATTACTCAACCACAAAAATGATGAAAATTTTGTCATTTGTGGCAATATGAATAGACCTAGAGGCTATTATGCTAGGTGTCTTTCTATAGACATGAAAGACACATAACATGATTTCACTTATATGCAGACTCTAAAAACCAAACAAATAAAATAGACCCATAAATACTGACAACAGACTATTGGTTACCATGGGGGAGGTGGGTGACAGGAGACAGTGAGGTGACAGGAGAATGGGTAGAATAGGTGAACGGGATAAGAACAACAAACTTCAGATTATAAATTAATTAGTCACAGGAATTAAAGTAGAGTATAGAGGACATAACTAATAATACTGTAATATCTTGGTATGGTAGTCAGGGGCAACTACACTTACTGTGGTGAGCATTTAGCAGTGTATATGATTACTGAGTCACTATGTTGTACAGCTAAAACCAATATAATATTGTATTTCAACTACATTCCAATAAAAATTGTTATTGTTGTTACTCTAAAGGTGATGGGGAATGAACTGTGGGAGAAATAGTTTGGGGGGAATTCGTGTCCTCTTTTGAGCAGTTTGGGTTTGATTCAGTCTTTGGGCACCTGTGTGGAGATGTAAGGCAGGCTCTGGAATATGAGGAAGGGCGCCAGCCTGGGACGGATGCCGTGGAGGCTTTGGCAGGATGATAGTCTAAAAGGCATGCGAGCAGATGCAGTTGTCTGGGGAGTCAGTACAGAACAGGGAAGAGGACAGAACCATGACCCAACCTGGGAGCATCTAAAGGTCCATGGGGGCCAAGATATGGAAGCAACCTAAGTGTTCATCAATAGATGAATGGATAAAGAATATGTGGTACATAAATATACATACAGATATATATATACACGGGGGAATACTACTCAGCCATAAAAAGAATGAAATCTTGCCATTTGCATGATAATGTGGATGCACCTAGAAGGCATTATGCTAAGTGAAATAAGTCAGAGAAACATACATACAGTGTGATCTCTCTTATGTGTAGAATCTAAAAAAACAAACAAAACAGATATAGACTGAAACACAGAGAACGGACTGGTGGTTGCCATGGGGGTGGGCGGTATGGGAGAAATAAGGGATAAAGCGGGACAAACTTCCAAACAGAAGATAAATAATTCATAGGGATGAAAAGCACAGCAAAAATAATATTGTAATAACTTTATATGGTGACGGTAACTACCTTATCATGGTGAGTGTTTCATAATGTATACAATTGCTGAATCACTATGGTGTACATCTGAAACCAATATGATACATCACCTATATATCAATTTTTTAAAAATGTCAGTGGGACACACACTCCATCATGTTGAGTGAAAAAAGCCAGGTACAAAATAATATAGTGCAAAAATTAACCATTTATGTTAATTTTAAAAAAACATGAAAATTGTACTATATGTTGTTATGAAGATATAATACAGCCCCTGCAGGGGCTTCCCACTGTGCCGGCTCCCACCTTGCACCACTATGATCTCTTCTCCACGTGGCTTCTTTAAAACCTTCCCAGGGCTTCCCTGTGCTCACAACTAGGTAGAAAATCCTTTCTGCAGCCTGCAGGGTGCACATCAATGGGCCACCAGTGCCCTCCTGCACCCATTCTTGCTCGACTCCCTCTATTAGGGCCATGGTGACCTTCTGAGGAATGCTTCTGGGTCCTCAGTGAGGCCCATGCAGGCCCCAGAGGCCTGGCTGTTAGCCTTGCTCCTCCCTCAGCCTGAACACCTCTTTACCTGGAAATTGATAGTTAGGTACTGTGGTGCAATGGAGGTTATTGTTATTATTGTGCAGATATATGTGCTTCTCATGTGTTTTCTAGCTTTTATTACATAAATACATCTTCGTAACAACATATAGTACAATTTTCATGTTTTTTTTTTAGTTAACATAAATGGTTAATTTTTGCACTATATTTTTTTGTACCTGGCTTTTTTCACTCAACATTGTGTTCTTGGGATGTTGTTTTTTCATCTGTTGCATCAAACACAGCTTAGAAAACAAGAGAAATGGGGGCGGGAACAAAGTCTCTGCAAAGGGAATAAGGTGAGGCGCTTTGCAAGTACCCACGCGCACACTAGCTCTCCCACACCTCTTGTCCAACCTTTCCGTCTCTCCTTGATTGTGCGGCTATTGCAAAGGAAGGTGGTCCCGTGATGCTGTAGCGATATTAAGTGAGAGCTTCACAGATACTCAGGCCAAGGGGCAGCCCTAAAGGCCATCTGGCCCTGTAGATCCCAGCTCATTCCACTGCACGATCCCAGACGAGGAGCCGTGAAGTGGTGACAGTCACCCCAAGGAGTTCATAACCCTCGGGCAGCCTCCTTTCATTACTGACCTGAGGGATACATTTGCAAAGTAAAACTGAACATAGAAGCTATACTTTTCTTGTCCTGTGCTCTCGTATTCCAATTACCTGTTTTATTATTTCAGAGTCTTACCAGATCAGGCAATGTTTGGATTTAAGCTCCAAAGGGATGAGAGTAGACGGAGGATGCATTCCATATGAGGATTCAGGCAGGGATTTCAAAATGGCAATTTAACCACTCTCTTCACGGGGTTTAGGTTGGAGAACAGGACTGGTTTTCAAGACCCTGTTGCCGGAGCGGGATGGAATGGCCACCGGTACGCTGGCCGCAGCGGAGCTGCACCACCAGAGGTGTGGTCAGATCCAAGCTTCCTCTGCCTAATCTTTCACTGGAATGAAGAGCTTTTCACATTTTAGCTGACTGCAGAACAGCCTAGGGGCCCCAGGCGAGAAGCTGAAGCTGGCGAGCAGAGGAGCAACACTTGGGCCTAAAAATGTGAGCAGCTCCGTGTGTCCCCTACTTGTGACTCACAGCAGCCTCTGTGCTCCGGCTCTCTGCCCGATATGCCACTCATGGCTTCTCTCCTTTCCTGAGGCTCTGGTCTTAAAGCAGCAGGTGCCTGAGTCCTTGGGAACTTTCCCACCACAGAATGTCCCAGAGCAGGGAAGCACCTGGCACCCACACGCACTCTCACCTCTGATCCTCTGGCATTTGCACTTGTGGGTTTTCATTGGACCCAACACTCGGAGTTCACTCCAGAAATCTGCGTTTTTGTGTTTTTCTTTCCTATGCCTTCCCCTCCCTGCCCACCACTCCTTTTTCCTGTGGCCCAAGCTGGCTGAGCGTCTGCCCTTGTGTGTATGAGGGGAGTATTCCTGTTAGTTCATCTGGTTTGGGGGATTTTTTTTAAACTAACCATGACAGAAAGATTTGAAGTAAAGAGCGCTGAAAGAAAAGTGAGAGACAATCTAGCAGAACTGGGTACGAAGGAGAGCGAACTTCCACTCCCCTTTCCCAAGCCTCAAAATATTTCTTTTCCTGGCCAAGTTCTCAGTTACTCACCACTGTGTTCTTACGTTATGCCTTAAGGAAGAGGCGAAGGCTGTTCCGTGCTCAGCACTTACCTAGTACTTAAAATCCCGTTTCTTTCCCTAGTGATGGCACTTATTGGTAGCAGTGGAAAGAAGACTAACGTCTGGTGGGTGATTCCAAAACATCCCCACTCAGAAGAACCAGCCCTCCCCACACACTGTTTAGATGGTAATTCTTTGTCTTGAGCTGTGTGCTTTCTGAAAACTATTCCTCTAGCCTGCAACAAGTCCCCGGCTTTGGTTGTGAGGCCCAGAGGCCCTGCTTCTTCACCCTGCACTTGCAAAATGTTTACAGTGAACTCAAATACCTTCCACAGATTACGCTGAGTCGCCATCTGATTTCTCCACCAGCTGTTCTCTGCCTGACTCATTCTGCAGACCTCTTTCTGGTGTAGTGGATATTCCCCAGTTACCTACCACAATGCTCGGTCTACAGGTGGATAGCACGTTGACCATGCTTGTTTGTACACTCCCAGGGAAAAAAAAATAATAAAACACTACAATCTTATGTGTAATTGTCCTGAATAGTCAATGCTTTACCCTAAACTTTAAGATAGTGTATCAGTTGAAGGATGCCAGGAATTACTTCACCTCTCGTATATGTACCTGTTAGAGATTACATTCATTTTCAAATTAATTTCAAAGCCAGCTGTTATTTTGCTAAAGGTAATCCTTGACTGTATGCTTAGCAACTACCATTTAAAACTTAAAGAGACAGCTAACTAGCTGTGTAGTTTGAGGATTTAAATATACAGTGTTTAGATTGTTTAATATGGTTTCACACTTCGAGCTTAAGTCTTCTTAATTATATTGCCTGCAGCACTTAATGAACTTTCAGGGATTTAAAAGGAAATTTATACATGCAGTGCTGAAACTTTTAAGTGATTTATTTTCCCTTATTATTTCTACTATAGCCACTGAATCATCTCAACAGCAATGCTAAAATTGAAAAGCAAGTCCCTATGCCACGGGCACTTGTGGAAGTACTAGCTGGGAATGCAAATACCTAAGTGATCTTAATCCATGAAGGCTCCTCTAACTGGGAAGGTCGTCTGTTTTGACCATCAGATAGCTGAGCAGGATGGGGCACTTGCCTAGCCTACTTAATGAGCTGAGTTGACTCTGACAGTCACAGCTGGGAGGAAGTATCTCCTTCAAACTGAATAGACTTCTGATTTCATCCTCCTGTTTCCCTTACCCATGTGCAGTGCTTTTAAAAAGTCAGGTTTTTCTTTTTCTCCTCATCCCTTTTCTGCATAGAATTGACACAACGATTATATCTAACATGAAAGAGACAGAAAGAAACCTTCAGCCTATGCCATGCACTTCAAATTAGGTTTCATCAGAAACTGTGAAACCTTAGAAATGTTCTTCACTTATACCATGGAGAGATATAAATAATAAGTATGCAGATTCGGACTCTTCTACGTAATGCTCAACACAAAGCAGCCAGTGTTCCAACAAGGGCAAGACCTCACTTGTTGTGTTTTTTAGGACTCTTATCACTGTCAGTTTTAGCTTGATGAAAGTACTACCACATGTCAGAGACAATGCCATATGTTCACCAAAAACAATTTATATTCCTTCTGGGCATACAGGAAGCCTGCATTTCCCAGTTTCTTTTGCAATTAGTTTTGGGCCATGAGTCTGACTTGTATCCAGTGGAATGCAAGCAAGAGTTTTGTATGCCACTTCCAGACCTGGCCACAAGCCTCCCTCCTCTCGTACAGTCTTTAACATCTCTCTACCCCTTTTACAGTAACCTTGGGAGCACATATTGAAGCTGGTCACATTACAAGATAGAAAGCTCCTGGATTCCTGAAAGACTACATGAGATGATTATGTTCTCTCTCTCTGACCATGCTGGACTGTGACAGGGGCCAACCAGAAATAATTATTTGAGATTTAGAATTTGCTTGTTATAGCAGCTAGTGTTACTTATCCCAGCTAATGCACACCACATCATACCACAGAGGTTCTCGGAGTTATTTATTCCTGCCTTAGTCACAGTATCATTTTAAGAGAAAAATTAGTAAAACGACTTCATCTGAACAAGTACTTCTCCTGTCTCCCCACTTTCTCCCTCCTTTGTCCTCACCTCTCCAGCACACACACACACACACACACACACACACACACACACACACACACACCTTTCCCTTTATATGCCCCCTGTTCAACTTTGAAATGGCAAGCAGGCCTGTCAGCAAAGACTCCTTAGGCTTTAAGGACATCGATCTGCTTCATAGCTATAGGCAAGGTTCTTTCCTTAGGGAACATTTTTTGAGCAAGGAATATATTTTGCTCTCTCCAGTCACAGAGTGAAGTTGAGGATAGAGCTAGCTGCTTGTCATGAGCCTGAATAAGAGGGACAGATTTTTATAACCACTGCTCACTGTCATTTTCTCTCAACTTCCACTTCCCCAGAATTGCTGAATTAAGACAGCAACTACCCAGCAGTTGTAGTGTGAACCTTCCAGAGAGGGACTAATGCTTATTCCCTGTAGTCTCAGTATTTGGCACCTACTAGGTACTCCAAAAATATCAGCTATGATTTAGTGATAAGATTATTAACAAGCAAACAAATCAGCATTAACTTTGTCAAGAAGAACTAGGGCGATTTCATATGACTAGCACAGCTGCCTGGCCTGGCCTTTAGTCCTAACCCCGTCATTTGAATCAATGTGACCCTTAAAAGAAATGGATTTTTAACTGTGAATCCACCTTCAAATAGCTTCTCTTTACTTTTCCCTTCTCTCAAAAGAAAAAGGAGGAAGAAGAGAAGGAGAAAGAGAATGAAAAGATAGAGAAAAAGCAAGGCAAGGAGGAAAAGGAAAGGAAATCTTAGTAGGTGGCCCATTTTTCCTCTCAGAGTGGAAAGCAGAGGTCTCAAGTGCTCCCCAGATCTGTGCCTTACAACGGACCCTTAGAGTGAGCAGTGCAGTAGAGCTGGGTGGGAGAAACGGAAAACTACGGGAGTACAAACTGCACTTGCTCAGTACGAATGTAAGACTATTTTCCAACTTCATTCGCTAGTGTTAGTTTCTGAAATCCCTGCAGTAGGAAATCCACTTGAAATATGTTTGCCTTTGGATCTATTTTTAAATGAAAAAATCTTAGTGCTTCTGGTATTTGTCCATACCAGAGACAGTCTTAACCTAAGACGTTAAGAGAGGAGCCTGGGGACAATTTATCAATGACACAGCCCAACACCAGAAGAGGAACTGTAATGGCTTTTTAACAAAGGTTCTATTTTTAAGACCTAATTGGCTTATCCACTGGGATTATTTCTGGTATTAAAATTTTTGAAAAGGGATTGTTCCAAGAAATTCAGACAGGATGTATGGTAAAAATCATCACTAAGGTGATACAACAGCAGTAAATATTTACTGATGCAAAATAAGAAGCTCTAAAATATCTGGGGACTTGCCTACTAAGGTAGTGAGTTATGAGAGACACCACATCCAAAGCCTGCTTTTGTCCTTATCCAAAGAAATGCAACCTTAGAATCATCAGAACACCCAGGAGGACCCATAACCTGTCCCTTGGGGATATTTGATCAAACTCTTGCCAACGGATTCTTCTCTTTCTCTGACTTTCCCACTCTTATTTTCCTTTTCCCACTGGTCTTTCTGGCTGCCCACTCACATGGCATTTCTCTGTGTCTTTAACACTCTCACTTACCTGTTAGTCCATTTTCATATCTCCCTCCGGACATCTCCACACCCAGCAAGAAGCGTCAGGCTGCTGCAGTTGGGGGAGCCCACCGGCGAGTGGACATGTGGAGGAGTGAAGGCGCTGTGCTGCTGGTCTCCTCCAGCTCTTCAGGGACCGAAGGCTATTAGTTATTCTCTCCCTTGCAGAAGCCCCTTCGGTTTCTCTCTCTCTTTTCTAGTACTATATACACAGTCAGAAGAATCTTCTATCTTAAAGGACAGTCTTGTCTTGGAAGCATATGTCCTATTGGCTCTGGTACTGTACCTCCTACCTTTCTTCCCACAAAGACACCTATATTCTTTGTCTCCACTAGCTCACTTCCCGTTTACTCCTCAATCTACTAAAATTCACACTCCAGCTCCCAAATTCAAAAGTCTTCACTGCTCCATTGAAACTATTCTCCCTAGTATTCCAATACTTTTACATCACAAATGTCCATGGTACTAAAGAGGGGACTTTGAAACAGGAAGCATCTCCCAGGGCCACTGCTCCCTGAAGAGGAAGGCAGTCCTGGGTGGTTCTCTGTGAGCAGGTAGTCATGTTCTGATGTCATATTGCTTTGCCTCCCTGAATATAGCTGACTGGCCCCCAGGGGATGGGGGCAGACAAGTGACCCAAAGACTATCAATGCATGGACTATGAGGTCCCTCTCTAATTACAAACATGGGCATTAACTGTATCGAATGGATTCTGTCCTTGAAAGGCTGGCTAGAGATAGCATATGTCAATGGAGCCAAAGCATTCAGACCTCCACAGAGAAGCAAAGAGCTAGGTAGATGGCCAGTGGGCTTAAGAGGGATCATGGATCCTCCTCTGGGTTCCCACAGTATTTTCAGGAGGCAAAAAGATATCCCGACTGCAAGAGTTGTGTTGTATCCTGAACAGACTTCCAGTTTCTGAACCATACTCCATGCTCTACAGGGTCTGACTTCCCTGGAGTTCCCATTCCCCCAGACCTGGTTGCATGAAAAGGGTTTCTGTCTACTTCATTTCCTGAGTGTGTACTTAAACAATAAAGTCACCATTACTTAAGAAAACTTTAATGAACATATTCTTTGCTAGTAAAAAGCCCACATAAGTACTAGAGACACCTAGAAATTGTTACATCTGACATTTGACCCTGCTGACCACTACCTCCTTCTGGAAGTTCTCTCTCGACTTATGGCATACAACTCTTCCTGATGTTTTTCCTATGTGCATGGTTATTCCTTTTCTTTCTTCTCCACCACCTCTACTTTCTCATCTCAACCTTTAAAAATGGATATTCTGCAGGCATACTGTGATCTACTTTTCTTAAACTGATATACTCTCCCTTTGAAGAAGTACATCCATACTCATGGCTTCAACCTCCATTTAAGTTGTAATGATAATTGTTTGCTGGACACCTTGCCTCCTGGCGTGTCCCACAAGATCCTCAAATTCCACATGGTTAAAACCTAAGTCATCATTAGTTTGCACAAAACAACTCTTTGTCTTGTATCTTTCCATCAGCAGATGATACCATTGCTACCCTAATAGCTCCAGCCAGTAATCTGATTCTGCACCCAGACCCTTTACCCGCACTTCCCGCATGCTTTACTGTCTCTCTGATGCATGGCCACCACTGCCCTCCTCTATGCTGCCTTATTCAGGCCCTCCTTCTCTGACTCTCAGTGGTTACAGTGTCCCTCCTCTGTGTTCCCACAGTACCTTCTGTATACCTCTTTCATAGCACCCATCCACTATACTGAGAAGGCTGATTTCATCATCTGTCTCCTCTAAGACTGTTTGTTTCTTGTGGGTAGAAATCCAATTTTAGTCTCATTTGTACATCTCCCACCTAGCACAATACCAGAAAACTACAGGTACAAATTAATGTCTTTTGAGTAGATAATAAGTAAACGAATCAGTAAATGAAAAGTCAGACTTCCCTGTGCTATACCCAGAAATGAAGAAGCTCCAGACTCCTAACTTCATCAAAACCCACTCAAATAAGAATGGGAAATGTAATATTGAACAGTGGTGCTGGTACATGATCTCCAAACCTCTCCTCTCAAAAGAACCTCTCTTCTGCAAAGACACTAGAGACAGATACCTCTCCCTCACTTCACTCCCATCCCTTTCCCAGCTTCCAACTTTATAAGACCTACATGCAGCTCTTATTTGATTTATTTGTGTACTCCTACCAAACCAGACCCTGGATTTGAGGTTACTGGCCAAAGCTAATACTGTAGACTTGTAATGACCTCACTCATCAAGACTGTGTTCATCCCGTATTAGAGGGGCCATTTACTTCTGCACATGGTAGGATTGCTGAAGAATGATCTTAACAAGCTCCTTGGCTTTAAAACTTAGCCTGTTATTCCCATGAGCCATTGGCTCAAAGGAAGGATTTGTGAAAGAGTGTGAGGAACGAAACGCTTCTACAACTGAGATTACCCTAGATTCTGCTGATGGTGGGAAATCCAGTTACCTTTTTGTATGTGTGTATGAAAGAGAGGAAGAGTGAATACATGTTTGCATGCAAATGTATGTCTATAATAAAAGATAGTGTCACCATTGCCCATTTTAATTTGCCCACACTATTAGAAAAGACTGTTAGCATATATGGTAAAGAATAACAGATTTGTATACAATTTACTCCTACAAGGGAAATTATAGGTGGAAAAAAAATAGTATGAGCTAAAATTTATTTAGCATTTTATAAGCATTATCTTTACAATTCCTTGTAACAACCTTGTTGATAGATAAGAAAACTGAGGCTCTGATTCAGTTGAGTCACTTTTGCAAAGTAACAGAACCACAGTTTAAAATCAGGTATACTCATCTTCAAAATCATGTTTTGAACAGTAACAACACACTGCCTAACAAATTTACCTGATGAAGTCCATCTTGCTTGGTTTCCAGATAAGAATAGTGAGGCCCAAAGGTGTGAAACAGCTCGTCCAAGGTCACCCAGTTGGTTAGGGACATTGTTAGGACTATGCATGAACTGCCTAGAGTCACCTTGCCTTGTCATTGAATATGTGACTCTTGAAGACAGATAACAATGAATACGAAAGACAAGTCTGGGAGGCGAGCAAAATAAAGTCATATGCTTTCCTTTTCTGCCTGACTTTGGCATGGACTGCATTCTGTTTCTTATAAAATCTCCAAGAGACAACAATAACACTCATGGGAAGGAAAACAGTCTGTTTGAATGACACACACAAGAGATATTTTTGCATAAAAGCAGGGAATTGGGCCACTTATAGCCTCTTAAAGATCAAAAGGCCCTTGGAGGAATGTTCTTCCTCACCACCAGCTCCTTATCCCAACCCACAGCTGACTGCCTTCCTTATTAGGCTTGGACAATGGAAGGGCAAAGAATTTAAACCAAGGAGGCTTTGTGAAATTGCAAAAGAGTAAAGCTTGAGGAATGGCGGCAATGTCCCCAGGGAGCATGGCTGCAAGTAGACCATGGGGCAGTGAGGAAGGAGACAGTGCCCCAGCTGTACGTGCCTCTGAGGAGATAATCCAGACTTGGCTGAATAAAGTTCTTGTAAATCCAAAGCTTCTTAGTTTTCCAGACATTCCCATTTGTTCAGACTACCCAGGCCTCTGCTGCTGGATATCTGATGTCCTCGATCTGCAGGTGAAGCCAGCAGCCAGTTTCAAGAGGGGCACCTTTCAGATGCACCTTGGAATCAGGTTGGAATTTCTCAGCTTTCTCAGGCTTGGAATTCCCTGCTAAGCCCTCACCTACTCTTGGGTTGCCCTCACCTGCTCCAGGGTTTCCCTTGTTGGCAAACAGGGTAAGGATGGAGTGGCATGGGAACGTGCCCAGTGTAACCAAACGGCTCTTCCATCATAATTGAAACTAACCCCAAGTTAGCCTCCTCAGTTCACCAAGCTTCTGTCTACTTGTCCAGCTCCCTCCTGCAGACTCTTCCTCAAGAGCCATAGTCCTTCCCTAGATCTCAGCTTATTGACTCAATTTTAGTTATATGGCCAGTCCTTGGGCACTTTGCTTGTTTCTGTGAGAAACTGAGTATATTCCTCCAGATGCTACCTGCCTTGGTAACCTGCTCTCTAGATCCCCCCTCGTCACTGGTCTCAGCTTTTGGAAGATCTATCATGTGAGGCCTCACACCAAGATTTCCTATCCTGTAACATTTGGCATCAAATAATATAATTGCCCTTTGAAAAGTTAATAGAATTGGACTTGTCAATGATTCTCTCCCACTTAGGAGATTATAAAGAAACAAAGTTACTGCATCTGCCCTTAACCTACCATTACTCTCCTACTACCATTCCTAATCAGCATCTTTTGGGTGATGGGCATTGTGCTAAGTGCTCTACACCTATGAACTTATTTCATCTTTACAGCTTTAAAAGACAGTAGATATCCCTTTTATTTCCTTTTATAGATTGGGAAACTGATACGTAACGAGTTGAAGCCAGAGATTGTCAATTGCTCTACCACAGCACTGCATGGACACGTTACGGGTCTTCAAAGACAGAGGTCACCTCACCCCACAGGGCAGCTAGAACAGACTCTCTGGCCTGCAGCCCAAGCAGTCCCATTTGTTTACTCCAGGGTTCTTATCCCAGCAATTGTACAAATGTCATCATCTTTAATTTATTCCATGACATTAAACATATCATGAAACACTAGTCTAAGCAACTTGCTAAAGTGGTGGAGCCACTCTGAATTCAAATCTGTAGACATTAGAACCTGATGTCAAGATAAACATTCATAATGATGATTTTCCTAACAAAACAAAGAAAAGGGGACGGAGTAACAAAACCAGGGTAAAATCCCCCATAGATGGGTATAAGAGAGCAAGATTCATCAGAACTACCAGTTTCTCTAATAACATAAAATTCAGAGAGAAGACTAACAAAGAGGAGGAGAGAGGAATTAATTGCATTATCAAATTTAATCTTTATAAAAACCCTATCATTATTCCTGTTTTAGAGATGAGGATCAAGTTGAACGTGGTTGAGAAGAAAAGGCTGTGCCTGTCTTGAGTAGAATCTATGTTCAAAGAATTCCTTAGGAAAAAGTTCCTCTCAGTGTTCACAGAAGCATGGACAGGATAAAGCAGATGGAAAGCAGGATGGATTTGGGGTTGAACATCAGCAAGTCCTGACCATGAGTTTGATGAAAATGAAATGGCTATTCAGGACCACCTAAAACCCTCTGAGAACAAAACCTCATCAATATTAGAGGGTTTAGACACCCACATTGTTAAAAGCTGGAATTTAGACCAAAATGTCTAGCCCTAGGTAAACTTGAAATTTCTTTAAGCTTTTAGTTTTCTTTGACAGACAAAAATCTCATTAAGCTTAATGATTTTCACTTGGATGCTTGATAGTTGAGGGTTTGGAAGTATATCTATCCATTGCTTCCCAGGAGGCTCCCCAAGTGCTTTCCAACATGCATGCACTATTTCAAAGAGCCTTTTCCTCTCACTGTTCTCCATTTATGGTGTTTGTCTCTGAGGCGTCTTAAATAACATTTCACACACACACACACACACATACACACACATACACACAATGATTTTAGACCAAGTCAGAGCAACACCCTCATTTTGTGCTACTACAATGATAATTGTATTATGCTTGATAATACACATGGAACCATTTAATATGTTCAAAAGCAAAGCACAAGCATTTTTATATTAAAAAGTACCCCCAAGGAATATGTGCTCTTGTCGCAAGGACATAAAACAAATGACAACTACAGAGAAGAAATATTGATTCCTGAAAGTGGAGGCATTAGCAATATCCGAGACTGGATCCATATTGGGATGATGCCAAAGTGATTGTTCCCCAAATGGTTTCCAAGAACTTGCACTTTGGAAGAAAGAAAGCTTCAAGAAGGTTCAAGTCCATCTCAATGTCACTGTCATACTCTCATGGCCACAAGTGCTTGCACATATGCCGCTCTGCATAAAAGCAAGTCATCTTGTTTCAAAGTGTCAGCTTGAGGGCTGTCAGCCTGGGTTGACTGGAGAACCCCAAACATAGTTTGGCTTCTGGACAATGAACCAGCAAAAGGGTTTTCTTTCTAACTAAACCCAAAGAAGAAAAATGTTTACGTCTGTTTGGATGAATGAGTTATTCAGTAACAGTGAGTTCATCTCTTTTGGCATCCAGAAATTGGTGAAGGCCCATATAAATGGTAAACAATACTTTTTCGGCTTTGTGCCTCAACTCAAACAGTATGTTACATGCAGCCAGCCAGATCCTGCCCTCAGACACACCCAGATGAGTCCTACTGCAGTCAATGAAAATTCCATGAGAATTTGAGGGCTAGAATTCAGCTGGGGGATTGTGCATGAGGAGCAGGGTTGGAGCCCTGAACCTAGTTCAAGGGGCTGGATTCATGTGCCTCTAAAGACAATGCTTTGTTTCTTTGCAGTATATTAGTTAGCTTATCTCAAGTAGGCATGGGAAAACTGATCCAGGAGCCAGTGAACCCTAAGACTGTCTAACTGTCTGAAGTCATACTATAAAAAGACAGAGTCATTTTACTTCTGATGTGTGCTTTCGTGTAGACATATTGAACCTGACCACAAATAAAAGTGAAAACAGATCCTGAATAAGTACAGCAAGCAATGGGAAACAAATGGATCCTGGAGTACAGATGAGAAAGCTGGTTGTGCATGCCCCCCATAGTCTGCCTCTATTCCCCTAAAAATGTTTTCTTAACATTTCTAGCATTGTTAATGGAATTGAATTATTCCATGTGGGTGCAAAATCAGTCCTGTGGTGCCAATTTTTTTCTGTGCTCAGGCTGGAAGAAACACAAGTGCATTTCTAGGACAGTGGCAGAGATCTTTTATTACGGCAATTTAGGGCTCAGTGTTTACCCCGGAAAGCTGGGCATCATTCAGAACATAGAAATGACAAGGACTTTGCCCTTGAGTAGCTTATCATGTTTTCTAAACAGATGCTTTCACTTAAGATAGTCAGTCCTTGAATCACCCACAATGTTGATTATACCAAAAGAAAGTTTTCTTTATCTGAGGAGAGCAATGGCTGGGACAGTGATATTCTTAAAGAGAAAGGGGACAATCCCACTATTCCCCCTCCTAGATGCAGGGAGAGGTGCACGATACCCTTAATTCCTTGTCTTAGAGTTCACATGTTATCTAAGAAATACTTCTCAAGCATCTATTATGTGCCAAGTACTTTTCAAGGTGCAGAGAGAGAGCAGTTAAACACCTCATCTGCCCTCCTGGGGCTTGCATCCTATTTGGAGTGGAGAACATATACAAATATATCAACACTTTGTTGTTTATTTGCTATTTTTGCATTTGCATTTGCTTAAATTTCTGGTAAGCATCTCTTCTCTAGTTTTATGTCCAGTGTTACATTTGTGCACAGATGCATAATACTGCCAAAACTGATAAGCTTTTGGGGGGCAGGAAGAAGTCTAGCCACATTTTCTCTGGGGCAATCATCAATTCCTAGATGGTCTGATCAGCATCTTTGAAACAATGAAGAAAATAGTATTGTCTCAAAATCCTATGTTCTATTTAATCACCCTGAAGGACTGCTTTTCATGTGGCAAATCAGTAATAAACTCCATGTTGTGAAGCTCAACTTTCTAGATGATGAGGTAGAAGAAGTAATATAAAATCACCCTTTGCCTCCACTTCTAAAAGCAAAGGTAATCAGTATACTCCCTTTCCCACTATGGATTGTAACTATGTTTCATACTCTGAAGAAAACCTGAAATTAGACCAATTGCAGCTGCACAAATGTGGTAAAAGTGGTCTGCAATTTACTATATGATTTTCTTTAAAACTACCTCTTGATTTCTTCAGGTTCCCCAAAGATCCATCCCTACTTGCATGATCATATTATTTGTGGGACTCTATTAATAGCTGGTGAAATTAATAATAATGGTGTCTGCTATTATTAATGGTTCAAAAAATATTATTTTTGAAGATGGACTCTTGCTTCCTTCTTGAGGATGGAGTAAGAAGATACCATGTGAGGGAAAGGAAGACCACAGGAAATACAATGGCTTCCTTAAGATTTTAAATGAAAATGTATCTTTCTGAGGCTTATGGCAGGTAAAGAAACAGGTTTTTAAGTCAGAAAGAACTGGCTTGAATCCTGCTGCACGCCAGTTGTTAAGACTGGGGCTCTTCCCACTAGGATCAGCCTTCCCATGAGTGAAATGGGAACATTTTGCTTACACGGCTGTGAGGATAAAATAGAATAACAAAATATCTATGAAGGGCTTAGTACAATGCCTGGCATATCTGTGAGTACTCTATTAACAGGTTTTATTATTATTATTACTATGATTGTTATTATTTTATTTTACTGTTACTTGTCACAAGGCCAGGTGGAGAATCTTGACCGTGAGGAACAAGAAGATAAATACTAAAGTACAATAGAAAAGTTTGGCCTCCCCCCCCCCAAAATTACAACTGAAAATAAAAATGGAATTAATGGAATTCTGTTTTGTCTCATTGTGGCCAACTACCTGGAACAGGTAAATTTCTTTTTTAAAGAAACATGTAACTAATTCCTAGTTTCCCATGATCAGGGAATAAAAGTTAGCATTTTTAAATCTAAGTCAGTAGTAGTCTTTAAGTTTCAAATTTCTTATTGTAGCCAACACAAAATGGAACAAAAAATAAATAAAACCCAGTCATTTCTATATCTTCTGCTGCAAAGTGGGCTAAACTCTAAAGAACAGGAAAGGGAGGATGGTTATACTTAATATCCCCCATTTCAGCTCCAGATTTGCAAGAAGCTGGCTCTTCAGTGTTGTGATTCCTACCAGCTATCCATGAAAAGTATGTGTTACTCAGGGGTGGAAGGAATGCTCAGGGGTTTTGTGGCTGGGGAAAGTGAGCCTGATGAAACATACAGTTTCTGTATATCCCCATTTGAAGGGATCAGGTCATCCTTTTTGTTCCATCGAGTCTCAGAGAGGAAGCTCGAGGCTCACTCCCTGCAATCACTAGGCTCACTGGGCAAGGAGCTTACAAGGCCATAAGGATGACAAAGGGGAACTTGTAAGGATTTTATAGTCTGAACAGAAACCTTGTCCATAATGAAAGAAACGGGGATCACAATAGAGAGGAAGGGTAGCCCCAGTGCGAAAGAAGGAGGCTTTTTCAATTTAAATGCTGTTTTGGTGATGTTCAAATTGGTGAGTCAGAAAGGAGACTACATGAAAGTAAATGACTCTGTGTGTGTGTGTGTGTGTGTGTGTGTGTGTGTGTGTGTGTGTATGAGAGAGAGAGAGAGACAGAGAGACAGAGAGACAGAGAGAGAGACAGAGACAGAGAGCAAGAGAGGGAAAATGAGAGCTGACACCACTGAGGAAGTTTCCATAGGGGATAGAAAAAAAAGTTCCTTCATCCATTCTCTACAACCCTGCCTCTTGCAGCATATCTTCAAGTCATTTGTCTGGTCTAGTTTGAAAAGACTAAGTGATGGGGCTTCCAAATGCTCCCAGTGAGTCCATTTCACTGTCTACAAAATTTCACTGTTTCCTCTTATTTAGCTTAATTTTACTCCACTTTAATTCACTGTTTCTATTCAATAGGAAAAAAAAGTCTGTTGTTTGAATTCATGTCATAGGAAACAGTTTACATTTTCTTTTCACTTTAATGATTGGTTTAAATCCACTGTGTCCATGCCTGCCACTTACTAGAAGGGATGCAAGCCTACACGCAGATTTCTTTTCTTGTTCAAAAGAGCTGTATTGGTTGGTCTGTGGAATTAAATCTTCATCCAGTAAAATTGTGGGGGCATTTTTAGTTGTATCCACTCTGACCCACAGGGCCTGAAGCACATCTGATAAACCATATATTACATACTTTAAGGTTGAGTTTTTTTTCCGCATTCCTATGTCCAAGGTACATAAATATGAGTTCAAAGTTCAGTCCAATGTTGCAATGTCCCACGGGTTTTGGTTTCTAATCTTATTCCCTCCGAGGAGTGCACTGCCATCTGCTGTACCTGCCGGAAGAAGGGGCATCCTGTCCTGAAAAACATTCTGGTCTTCTTTTGCATCTTCTTCATAAGATCTGAGACTATCTCCCTACTGCCAACTCTTCCAAATCCCTTCTTCATTGCCCAGTTGAAACCTGCCCAGGAAGATGAATTTGAGTTCTACAGAGTTTCTTATCTAGGGTACAGCCACAAGGTTTCTCATCTAGGGTACAAGGGAAGGTGTTCAGGATATGCTTTTAGTACCTTTCCATTCTCCTGGAAATAACACCAAGTCTGGGCACAAGGTAAAAGTCTCTAATGAAATATTTCTCAGATACCCTCAAGATGCTCTGAATTGTTTGGGGAGTGCTGGTACTAATTTAGACCCCAAGCTCCAAGACTTGCTGGATCAGAAAGTTTTGGGGGACAGGATGGGGAGCAAAATTAATGAATGCCTCAGGTGATGTATATGCATGGGAAATATGAGGACCAATGATTCTAATCCTTTGGTTCTGTCCAGGAGAGCGTTCACAAACTTTTGATATTTATCCCCTTCCTTACACCTGTCTTCCCTTTTTAACTCTAAGTATTCCGAATGGAGCCTCCGCTCCGTGGGGACACACTGATCTGGTTCACGTGACGCCCATTGTCTACCGCTACCACATGACTGCTCTAGACCAGCGTGGCAAGGTGATTCAGCCTGAAGCCAGCCAGTCATCACTTGCTGGCTTTGGGACTCAGCTAAGCTTCCTAAAGATCTCTGTCTCGGTTTTGTCATCCAGCAAATAGTAGTAATAGCACCTACCTTATGGGCTAGTGTAAGGATTCTATGATTCAATTAATTAATGTTTGTAAGGTGCTTATTAAAATAATGCCTGGAATATAGCAAATGACACTCTATAATTGTGGCCACCATAAATTTGGAACACTGTAGCTTCAACTTCTGTGCATAATAGAGAAGCCTCTGTATACCTTATACCTTCCTAGGTAGAGAAACTTGGGTTTATGGTGAGCAGTGCCAGAGAAAATAGAAACCTTGGTTTCTGTGGTATCCAGCATGAACAGCAAAGTCCTTTAAAGGTCCCAAGCACAACTCCCTAGCCCGTCCCAGGCCTGCCCCGACCACAGCCACTCTCAGACAAGGCCACCCCATAGCCCCAGGCAGGGACCATCAGCGAGAGCCTCGCTGAGCACCGAGGCACCCATCCTGTGTGAAGAGAAAAGAGCTGAGCCCTGCCTTTTGGCTGGGTAAGCAAGAAGGAATCTTTGGGCATTCATGACAATGACTCTTGAATGTCAGAAATGAAAACAAATGTTTGCCTGGAACACAGCATCATTTTCCAGACCCACAGTTATTGGAGCCACCATATCACTTGTGCTATGAAAGAATTTTCCTTTCTACAAAAAGATTCTGAATAAAATCTTGCTGATTTTCAGGAAAAGAGCCCTTCGGAGATTGGTCACCTGGTTTCATCTGTGACAGGTTTGCTACGAGAATGACCTTTTACCCAGCATGTCTTTAGCATTTTGCTTGTTTCACAAACTTCCTTCACCACATTTTCTAGACCGGTGCCAAGGGTAGGGCTTCTCCACGCCAGGTTTTCTGAAAAAATTAATAAATTCTACTGCCATAATCCTCACTGCTTCAACTGACAAATTTAATAAACGACAGGATGCGAAGCCCAGGCTTCCTAATGGGATTGCTTTCTTTCTTTCTTTCTTATTCTTTTTTTGTCTTTTGACAAGTTTTACAGAGTAGCACTTCTGAGACATGGTCAAGGGCTGTAAACCTAATCCTTAGCAATTTCCTCCTTAGCTCAAATAACCTAAATATTTTATGAACAGTAAAGGGTTTCACATGTCAACCATCAACCAAACAACCCTTGCCTATCCCTTTATTCTGTCTTTTCTTCTGGTTGTTTGGGTAATTTTCTTTATAAAAAACATAACTTCCATCAATTTTTCAAACAAAACATACAGGATATTTTTAATATGCTTTCTTTAGAAGGTCTCAAAAGTAGCATGCTATTCCTAAGCAAACTAACAAAATTTTGCAATAACCTTGATGCTCATTTTTAAAAAACCCGTTTTGGTTTGAGTGTGTGGATATATAAGAGGACCAATGCTGGTGGGTGCAAAGGGCCTCACGGTGCCCAAGAAGGGGGTGTTGGCTCCAGGCTCCATTCAGGGTAGAGGCATGGGAGGGGCCTGTCAGGGCTCTGAGACGTGAGCGCAGGTGTGCTGGTGCCCAGAATCCACTCTGCCTCACAGGAGTCCCTTTGCCCAAGGCGGCTGCGAGTTTCCTCAGCCTCCAACAAAACAAAGCATCCATGGAGTCTTCTGCCATCTTCCTCCAGCAAAGATCCGCAGGTATTTACAGCGGTGTAGGATGGTTTAGCTCGCAATAAGGAAAGAGAAGTCATTGTGTACTTGGAACCAACCATTTTGAGGTAGAGTCCATCCAATGAAAATGATTTTTAAACAAACAGAAAGGAATCAACATTTATTATGAGTGCTAAATATGGTAGCCAGTATTTCAGGATCTTAGACGTTTTATCTCTTGGAGCCTTATGATAATTATGGGAGATAATTTCCTACACTTCAGGGTAAGGATTATGCTGTTCAGAGAGGTTAAAGAGCATGCACAAGGCATGAAGGACACAGAAAAAGTAAGTGGTAGTATTTGAGTCTCAGAGCATTAAACAAAAAACAAGATATTTTCATTCAAAATCCAGGACACCAGTTTACTTTGAAATACCACCCAGTAGCCCTAGGATACACTAAAGTGGGTTAAAGTTCACTTCTTATCTTGATGAAAGCTACATCAGTAAGCAATGAATTCTGACTATCTTCTACAACTATTAACTCAAAAACATTTCCTACATCTTTTCAACATCTTGATGTTCTAACTTAGCAATCCTAAACACGGCTTTTGCTTTTATTTATATTTATTCATCTATACACTTCTCAAAATATCTCACAAAAATGCACCATAAAAAATGGCAGAATTTGTATCAAAGAGGCCAGAGTCATTTCTTTGTCATAACCAATTAATCTTATCACAATCATTCATCCAAAATATGCATTTATTGATCCAGGACTTATGCAAGGGGCTGGGGACAAAGAAATAAGTGAAATTTGGGTCTGCACTCAAGAAGGTCCCTGGGTAGAGGGAAATACGTAATAGCAAAGTATTATTATGACATAGTGTGATAAATGCTAGGAAATGTACCTGCATAGGGGTGTAAAGCAGATTGGAGAATCTGTGCGTGGCAGAGGATTCCATCAAGTTGCTGATCTTCATATTCTGTAAGAGGGACTAGAGCTCTTCTGGTGGACATGACAGGGGTGCACACTTCAAGCAGAGGAAATAACATGAAACCATGAAACTGTATGATACTGCAAATATGTCTGAGTAGCTAACATATAAAGCCATGAGTCTGGGAGTTATGGAGAATGGATGGGGTCCCAGTTGTGGAATCTTCGTATTCCAAGCTACAGAAGTTGAATTCTAGCCTGTATGCAAAGGCCATACAGGGTGTGAATGTAATACTGAGAGGTCCAAAATCCTGAAAGTACCCATCCCTTGCATTGCCCCTTCTAAGCACAGCAGCCCCTGTCCATTCCTTTTGGGTTCCCTGCTTTTGCTCATGTGTTCCTATAAGTCTGACAACAGTCACCTGGGCTGAGAATCAGTGCCTGACCCAAATAATGGACATGAAAAAGCTCACTGGCCTTTAAGGTGGATAGGATGGTGAATTTAGGAATGAAGAGGAAGGGATACATTTGAGAGGTATACATGTATTGGAACTGAGGGTTCTGTTGGCCAGAAGGATGGGTAGGATGAGGAAGAAGCAGTCTAGGGTTGAATGTAAGTTTCCAGCTATGGTGACTGATGGGGCCAATAATTCAGAGAGTAAATAAAAGAGGAGGAAGGGACTTCAGAGGCTAGATAACCAGTGCAGTCTGAGAGATCCTGAGTTGGGAATTGAAATCACTGAGCCGTGTTTTGTGAAGAGAGTAGCCACGTTTTCCAAATGAAAGATTGGTTTATAAGGACCTGCCTCAAATGCAGTTTTTTTGTGTCAAGTGAAAATACAACTTGAGCTATTATTGTAACTATGAAGTGCTGTGTTCTTTAAGTTAAATACTGATAACAAAGGTCAGTTTTATGGTTTAAAAAATGAGTTCATGTAGTGCTAATTCACAGACCGTAACCTAAAATGCATGGAATTAAACTGTGCATCATCTATTCTCCTCCTACTCATTAGATGTGTGAAAAGTTATCACAACATTGAAATGAGCCCCTTCAGTATGCCCAGATTGAGGGAACCTGGTCATGACCACTAGAAAATGCTTTTTCAGAAATGTCCTGATCCACTTACTACTTTGTCCTTTTGCAGTCAACTCTAACTCTACCCTGCCTGGCTCTCTGGACATTCAGCAACCAGGTTGCCCCTGACCTGTCGTTAGGGACCAGTCATAGGCTTATCCATCGCTGACCTCCACTCACCATCCTCCTCCTTTTTAGCACTTCGCTTATGCCCATACCACTAGGGGTACCAGTTGGCTCCAGAATTTCACTGGTTTAGATTCATGTCATAAAATCAAATCCTATTTCCAAAATGGCAGAGGTAAAAAATGCCATAACCTATAGCCATACCTCTGGTAAGACAGCTTAGTAATTAAGACCAGGGATGTGGTGGCAGAAGAAAATTGGGTTCATAGTCCTGATCTATCACTTAGGATGTAAGAGATAGAACAAGTTACTTTAGCATGTTAGCATGCTCGGTGTCATCTGTAAAACAGAGATGATAATAGACGCTGCCTCCTGGCTCTGAGGTACAAAAATAATATAAAATAATACGTGTCCAGTGGTTGACCTGGTGCTTAACAGGGAGTAAAAATCCAATACTTATTCTTCCTTTTCTCTTCTGTTTTCTTATTATTATGAACTCTCCGTAATATGCTTCTTCTTAGTGCAAATTCTACCAAGTTGCCATCTTACAAAGCACCATCTTAGAAATTCTCTCCTTAAATAATCTCTAATGTTCTCATCCCTTTGGTATATCTTTGCATATATCTACTTGTTTTCAACGATTGATGACTAAATGGGACACCAACCCTTGGATTCTGAACCCGATACTCACCCTCGCTGTCCTATTTCAAAGTTCTTATACATCATTAACTGATTACCTAGTAGACTCAAGGCTCTGTGTTTTTTCCCTGAAAAGCATCTGTCGTACACAGACAAAGAGAGAAAATGAAATTCTAAAAGGAAAGAACTTGGAGGTCTAGGATCCAAAAGTGTTCCTATAAACAACTGAGAGTGTTAAAAAAAAAGAAAGAAAGAAAAAAACATTTAAAAGAGGTCAAAAAAGTACCTGGACAGAACTCATTTATATCGTTTCAAGTAAAATATCACATATTCAAAATGTTCCTATTAATTTTCATAAGCTGCACTCACTCTGCATGTTTGACTATTTCACTTCATAACTTTTTGGCACAAAAATGTAAATAACATTGCACTTCACCTTCCCAAGTTCCCACAGTCCACTTTCTGGGTAATGGGGGAAGAATACACTAACAGAAACTGCACTTTCTGCTGGTTGAAATCCAAAAGTAGTTTTTTAAAAAGTTTGCTGTCACAACTTGTTCTTGGGAATTTGTTCTCTGCCAACTAAAAACTATGACTTTCAGGAGAGCACAAACCCTCTTAAAAATCAGAGATGATTACTATATCTCCACACTGATTTGTATTGAAACTCTATGAATACATCGATTTTCTACTTCAGGTTAAGAACCTCTGCTTTTCTGCTTCAGATTTTATTTTCCTTGAAGAACTTCTGGAGCATTCCCATTTAACTGTTCTTGGGAGAAAAGTCAACTTTCATTTAGTGAAAGAAGGTGGGCTCCATACACATTTCATTTTGAGGATGGGGTACCACTGGAACTAGTTTTACAAGTAGCTATTTCTAAGATGTGTCATTGTGATGATAAAGAGGAAGAGAGAGTTAGAACTCAGTTCCTTCCAGTCTTGGATCTGCTGTTAACTGTCATTAGGGTCTTAGGGAAGTCATTTTTAGACCTATGCCAGCTTTCCTCAAGTGTACCTCAGGGAAGGGTACCTGTCCTGAGTCATCCCACTCTCACAGATGCACACGTGTATTGCTCACCACACAATTTCTTCAACAAGAGAATCTGCAATTTTGTTTAATCTAGTGTTTCCTAAGCTTACTGACCATGCAACTATAAATTAGTGGTGTGTGGAACTCACTTTGGGAAGTGCTACTCTAAGTTGATGTTTACTCTTAGAACAAAAAATAGGACGGTATTGGAAAAGATGTATATTAAGACCCCTGTAAGCTTCCATATTGTTTGATTGTTCAAAATGTCTGTGGCATGAAATGAGAATTGGAGAATTAAAGGTTTTTTCTTAATTAATTTTTTAAAAGAAAATGGAACTTCTGTTTATGGAAATACAGTAGATCAACTATCATAAAAAATTCTCTTGGTCCAAGACATATAAAAATGTTAGGATATATTTTGAAAATACTTTAAATATATGGTGGAGTTAACAAGAAAGTAAAAGAAATCTTTGGGTGGTGGTGAGTGGTGAGAGGAGGTTGGGACGATCCAACAGACCTAGAAAATCACAAAAATCTGATTAAGTGCATTCTGAAGCCAGCAGCTGCCTCGAAAGCATCTATCAATGTTTAAAAACTTACAGTTATGGTATAAATGACTACATGGAAATTAGAAGACATAGCCTAAGGGTTGTACAAAAAAATAAGTCATATTTGAGATTCCCCCCACAATGTGGAGACCCCCCAAAATGTTATAACTTCAGTGATATGGTAAACTAGAAATAAAATCCACCTCCCATGGCACAATGATGAGAAAAATTCTATGTCTCACTCTGATTCTAATGAAGATTGATAAAATAATTTCCTTGAGAATATATAACCACAAGTTAGTCCTCACACAGGTTTAGAACTCTAATTTATACCATTTTGGTGGTCACAAAAACTCTAAGGTGAAATGTAAAGAGACATTAGGTTCGAAGTGTCATAGATGTTGGAAGTGTCCATAGACACAAAGGAATGTGCTCTCAATGTAAGCCTCAAAAAATTCTAACAAATAAAGTTTCAATTAATGTAATACATGTAGTATAACATACTTGGAAATAAGCCACCATGAAATAGTGCAAAACTAAGAATAAAATATCCAAATATTTCAGATATTAGATTATCAGATCCAACATATAAGTATATGGAAAGAAACAAAAAGAAGAATCAAAGTTACAAGAAAAAAATGGAAGTCTGGAAAAATAATTAGAAACACTTGAAAGCATAGCTTTTAAAAGTGAAAATAAAATCATTAAATTAAAAACTCAATGAAAAGATTAGACGCAGCTGAAGAGGCATTCAATCAACTGCAAACACAACTGAAGATGCTACTCAGCATGCAACGGAAGAAGCAAAGAGTTAAAAAATATGGAAGAGAAGTGGAAGGACATGAAAGATAACATTTTCAGTTTAACACATATCTAACTGGAATTCCAGAAGGAGAAAATAGAGTCAGCATTTGAAGAACTTTCCAGTCTTGACGAAAGACATGAATTCTCAGATTCAGGAGGCCTAACAAATTCCAAGTCAATTACTAAAAAATATCAATAAATCCATTCCCAGGCACATCTCAGCAAAATTGAATTTGGGAGAAAATGTATCCAAGAGAAAAGTTTATATTGAGCAATAGAAAGAGAAGGAGAGAAGATAATCCACAAATGACCACAATTAGTTAGAAAACTAACACCTCAATAGCAAAAATGAAGCCAGAGGTATAGATGTTACCACTCAGTGCAAATTGTCTCACTAATAGTCTATCATTATGTAAACAAAGAAAAAAGGATCAAAAGTTGATCAATTAAGTGACTAACTAGAGAAAAGATATCATCAACCTTAAAGGTAGAGCCATCACTCATCTTTTCTGAACAGAAGTCTCTAGGCAAGGGAGAAGTGAGCTTGGCTGCCTATTTACCACAACGGAGATGCCAATGTTACTTTGCATTTTTGTTCCCACCCCCACCCCCCAACCTCCTCTGTAAACTCAGAATGTGTACTGTGGTTACTCAACAAGAAATCCCATCTTAGGGCCAAATGTATTAGTATAATTCAGACAAATGTAGCAACTCACTCAATCTAATTATGGCTTTAAAAAAAATCAGTTTAAAAAAGGCACATCTGAATGTTGAATGGAGATACAGTCTTAAACAGTGTTTCCCAAACATGGCTGTGCCTTAGAACCACCTGGGGAGTGTTTTTAAAAATGTGAATAGCTATGCTATACCCAAACCACTGCATCAGCATCTCAAGAACAGGAATCTGTCCTTTTGAAAAGCTCTCTGTGTGACTCTGATGCACTGACACATATGGGTATTGTTGGTCTCAGGGCATTCCAACTATATCTAGCCTGTGCTTCAAAGACCCGGAACCTGGTTCTTCTGAGCTCTCAGTACCATGAAAGCCGAAACCCTCAAAATCAAACTGCCTTTAAGACTGAAATGGAAAACAGAATGCCACTCCTTAATGTATATAGCTGTCACATGAAGCACAAATATTCATGCTTCCATGATTGACCTTTTTTCGACCAATAGTCAACTACATGGAAAAATACTTGCAAGAAGAGACTTTAACAATTTGTATCAGCAGCTATCGTCACATGGACCAAATAGCCACATTACATCAAGTATCATCCATCAGCATATCATCTTCTTGGAAATTAATGGGTTGCTGGTGAACATGGAATCAGAATAAGGGGCATTAGATATATTGAAGATCCACTGACATACCCTTGCCACCGTAGGGATGGTTTTAAACACGAGATTAGAATATGCAGGACTGTTGACAGCAACCAGCCCTGTGGATGAGGTCGTCAGGAGCCTTCTGATGATGGGGCTGACAGTACTTGGATGGGACTGGGATGTGCACAGATGACACTGCCTCTGTAAAACTCCTTGGCTAGCCACCCTAGCCCTGTTTCAGATTAAAACTTTTTAAATATACACTGTTCCTTTCTATTCTAAGATACAAGCACATGCTCATATTTCCAAAGTCAAGATGTATCTTAAGACAGATGTAAAGATTTAATGTGACATTCTTAAAATTAAATCAACGCAGCTTCAGCCACCAGATAGGAACTCTATCTTCCATTACAATTATAAAATTTCTGTGGTGATGCCTCATATTTGCTTATCTTAGGTCAAGCTTTGACCAGTCAATTATGGCCAAAGGGGCAGGATCAAAATGGTTGTTCATGAACTCCCTGTGTGGGAGGAGTTCCCCGGAAAAAAGGGAAGCGAGGCCAGCAAAAGAGGGAAATCAGATAGACGTGTGTAAGGCCAAAGAGTTGCTATATTCATAGTAATTCTTGATTAATTCCAAAGGGAGCATCTGTCAGAAACAAACCCGTTTGTTAAAGTAACATGTTTATAAGAGCAGGATGGCAGCCCAGGTAAGATCTTAAATATATATTTTGGGATTGTTTTAACAGTAAAAATTTGGAGAGAGGTAAGACAAAATGGAAAACCAGGAATAATATTTCCATTTTTTATTCCTTCCTGCCTTTATTAAACACTGGCCTTGATTGCAAAACCTTGCCAACCATTCTACTGTTTGTTTACATGGGGCCTATGGAAACAGAAATAAGCAATTTATTCCTTCAAACTACCATCTTGCTCTTAAAAGTCTTACGTGCAACATTATGCTTAGTCTTTCAAGCATACCAATTTGATCCAGTTAGCAAGCCTTATAGACCTCTGATCACGGAAGTGAATCCACAGAAAATATCCAGCATTAAACCGGCAGTTCTGGAAACTCAGATCAGTTAGAAGGTGGTTAAACAAAATAGCAAGTGAAAACATTCTCTGATTTTTAATTATTTTGTTTCCATCGTTAAGCAAAAACATTTGTCTACATTGTAGGGACAGGAAAGAGTTACAAAGATAAAGTTTACCGTAATAGTTATTTGATGAAGACAAACTTACGTTACACTAATTTTAATCCAGTGGTCTTACCTTCATCATAACAATTTTACTTTCTTAATTGAAAAGGAAAAAGATACATTTTATGTAAACAGCAAATGCATTTTCTGTCAAATATAATTAATGTCTGATAAATAAAGTTTACATATTTTGTAAAAGGAAAGATTGTTGTTTGGCTTTTGAACAGTCTTAGCAAAATAGCTTTCTCTGCTCTTTTGACATCTGTTAGCTCCTCCATGTCCTGGAAGCATTAAGTGTATTATGCTTTCAGCTGGAAGCAAATAAGAACAAATCTCAGCCACCTCATTTTATAAACCCTTTCAATCATTTGTAGTATTCTTTGACTAGCAAATAAAGGGAATGCATCAAAAATGGCAATTTAACTCATTGATAACAGATGCAAATAATGAACATCAGTCATTGTCTAAGGACAGAATACAATAATATATACAAAACGGATCACACTGAAAAATTCATTCATTGCTTTATAAGTTAAAGTGTTCCTTAAAAAATCACCAATAATACCTCAAATTTCTATTTTTCCAAGGTCAAGTGATCAGAGTTTAAATGATTATGGAGACATAAGTAAACATTTGGTGACAATATTTTTTAATTACTTCCCTATTGCTTTGAAATTAATTTTATTTGCCCACAATAATTTCTATAATCCATCCTGTTATTCTATTATCCATTAGAATCATTCTTTAAATCTGAATTAGAACTGCAAAGAAAAGATAATAAAACTCTCCTCCTTGTTGTTGGCTCACTGCTATTTTTTTCATGCTAATATACATGTACGTATAAAATTTGTACTACAGCAGTGAAAATTCAGTGATGGAGAAATTATTTGTGACATATTTTTATCTTCCACATATATGTACAAATTTTAATTTAAGGCAGTCTATGCGATCAGTCATTTCAGACCTTGAATTTTACTTCTAGCACGTACTAGTCAAGGGAAGTTGAGCACATTTTTTAATCTCTCTGGGCTTCCTCCTTTATTCATTTCTTAGATGTGGTAATCACATTCATCACATTGAGTTTTATGAGGATTAGATGACTTGATGAGCAAAAAACCTAGAATAGTGCTTTGAAAACAAAGTAAGTCCACAATAAAAATCAGCTTCTTCCTATATTTTAATCCATAGATGGTAATGTAAAACAGGCATTTCTCTTTAGGGTTCTCTATTTCTTGGGCCTTTTAAGAAGCAACCTAACTCAACAAAGTCCTGTTAGATCTAGGTGATCAAACCATACCACCAGGACCCTAACTCTCATTATATCTTCTTTCCTTTCTCTTGACTCACCTTAAGCAGACACCCACCAAGTGGTATCAAATATGGCAACTGAGAGCCTCGGCTTACATTCTAACAGTTGAGCAAATCCAGCTGAGAAAGAGGTACCTTTCTCAATAATTCCATCAAGAATTCCAGAATTTTCTCATTATCTTGAACTGGTTATGTGCCAAATCCTGCACTAAACTCTGGCTAAGAAAATGCAATAAATAAAGTCATGTTTCCATAGGTTTAGGTTGAAGTGTTGATGTGAGTTAGAGTTAAAATTTGGCTTTAGGCTGAGGGATGGCATGAGAGTTAGGTTAACGGTTATGGTTCCATGAGAGTGACTGAGGTTTAGGGACTAATGGATAGGGTTAGGGTTAGGGTTAGCGATATGTGTAGGGTGAGGATATGGTTATGGAGAGAGTTAGGTTTAGGGTTCAGTGTCAGTGTTTGGGTTAGGTGTAGGGACTGGGTTATGGTTAGGTGTGGGTAAAGGTGAGTATGAGGGCGAGGGGTTAGGGTGAGGGGTGAGAGGGTTAGGTTAGGTTTTGAGTTAGGTGTATGGGGAGGATAGAGTTACAGTTAGAGTTAGGGTCTGGCTTTAATGTCAGGGTAAGTGTGAGATTGAGATTTAGGGTTATGGTGAGGTGTGCGTGACGATGAGGGTAAGGGTGAGGCAGTGGTGGTACAGGTAGGGTAAGGGTTAGGGTTAGGTGTAGGTTTAGGTTTAGGATGAAGTTATGGTGTGGGTTAGAGTTAGGACTGGATAATGGTTAGGTGTGGGTGAGGGGTTTGGGTGGACAGTAGTACCCCTACCTGACTCTCATGAGGAAGGAAAGACAGGAGAGGGCCAAGTGGATAGTAAAAGTTAAGACAAACTTGAGAAATGTCTGAACTTTAAATGTATGCCCTAGCCTACACAGAGATCCATCAGAAGAGAGTGGAAACTTTATAGGCTCAACATGTACTATCACTTCCATTTGATCCTACTATATATTCTATTTCCTATCTATTTCATTGATAAGATTATTTACCTTTTCCTTTGTTTCAAATGTGTTTGTAATTCCTTGCTGAAGCATTTTTATGATGGCTGCTTTAAAATCTTTCTCATATAATTCCAATATCTGTGCATTCTGTGTTGACATCATTGCCTTTTCTCATTCAAGTTGAAATTTTCCTGGTTCTTGGTATGGAGAATGATTTTCAGTTATGTCCTAGACATCTTGGGTATTATGAGACTCTGTAATTTATTTAAATCTGTTTTAGCGGGAATCTTCTGACTCTGTGCTGGCAGGGGAAAGGGAGGACTGCTTCATTACTATGAGGTGTGGTGGAAATCCAGGTTCCCTGCTCAGTCCCCATTCACACCCCAAGGTAGTGGTGGTGGTGGCTGCATTCCTCAATACAGGCATGCTTCAGAGAATCAGAGATATTGGAGGTTCAGATCCAGACCACCACAATAGAGTGGATAGTGCAATAAATTGAGTCAAATGAATCTTTCGATTTCTCAGTGCATATAAAAGTTATGTTTACACTATGATGTAGTCTATTAAGTAGGCAATAGCATTATGTCTGAGAAACCAATGTACATACCTTCATTAAAAAATACTTTATTGCTAAAAAAATGCTAACCATCATCTGAGCTTTAAGCAAACTGTAATATTCTTGCCTGTGGAGAGTCTTGCCTTGATGTTGATGGTTGCTAACTGATTAGGGGGGTGGCTGATGAAAGCTGAGGTGGCTCTGGCAATTTCTTAAAATAAGACAAGAATGAAGTTTCCCGAATCGATTGACTCTTCCTTTCACAAAGTTTCTCTATAGCATGTGATTCTGCTTGATAGCATTTTGCACACAATAGTATTTCTTTCAAAACTGGACTCAGTCTTCTCCAAACCTGCTGCTTGTTTATCAACCAAATTCATGTAATATTCTAAATCCTTTGTTGTCATTTCAACAATCTTCATAGCATCCTTGCCAGGAATAAATTCTATCTCAAGAGACCATTTTCTTTACTCATCCATAAGAGGTAACTGCTCCTCCATTTAAATTTGACCATGAGATCACAGCAATTTCAGTCACGTCCTGAGACTTTCTTCTACTTCCAGTTTTCTTGCTCCTTCCACATCTGCAGTTACCTCCCCTACTGAAGTCTTGAACCTTCCATTTATAATAAACACAGTATCTGCAAAGTGTGATAAAGCAGAGTGCAATAAAACAAGGTATGCCTGTAGATCTGCAGACACCAGTCTGGTTATAGGGAAAGGAGCAATTGGTTATTCCTACCTGCATGGCTCCCACTGAGACAGCAGGTGGGGTAAGTGGCTTGCCACTACTAGAAGATGATGAAAGTCCAGGTTTTCCACTGGGCGTCCCCTGACAGCCACAGCATGGATGGGGATGAGGGCCTTGTTACCATGGAGTGGGAGTTATACTGGAAGTTCATTGTCCCCAAGGGTCTCCACTTCACCATGGGGTGGTTCTCATCACAGCCAGGCAGAAATGAAGGTCCCGGTTCCCCACGTGGCTTTCTCTGAGACCATGTCAGCATGGCTGTGTGTTGCTACTGCAGGCGGGGGCTCTCATTTTAGTTGGGCAAACAAAGGCTAGGACCCTCCTGCTTTATTTGCTGACAGAGGTGGGGATGCGGCTGCAGTCGTTCCCTGTGGTGTTTGACTAAAGTAGGGAGGTATTATGTAAAAGTCTCTGTCATTCTAGCCTGCACCTTTCCTGGTCCTTTGACAAGAGAGAACAGGCAACAGGCATTTCTTGAGGCTTCCTTTTTTTTTTTTTTGTCTTGGAATTTCTTGGTTGCCAACTTCTCCAACACCCAGTTTGGGATATATGTGGCAAAAAGAAACCCCGAAACTCAAGCCACATCAATCCATAGGTCCAAATATCCCTAGCTGGTTTGCCTTATTAATCTCTCCATCTTTCGGAGTCTTCGTATTTTCTTCTCTAATATCCACTTTTCTCTGAGACCTTGGCCCCTTAAGTCCTGGCTGCCTTAAGTGCCCCTAAACCCAAACCCAGCAGAGCTGGTGCACGCTCTACACCAACACTTGCTGGGCGGTCTCTAGGCTGGGTCTCAAGACGCGGTACTGTTCTATGTGGAGGAAAGTAGAGGGATGGATAGGGCTCTCTTCAACGTATTTCCCTTCTCTTTGGAATTTGGCCTCTGAAGTCCTAGCTTCATAGTTCCTCAGTGCTTTCAAACAGATTTCAAGAAAGTATCCAGTTTTGCTCAGTGTCCTTGCTGGGAGAGTTGATGTACTAGAGCTACTCTTCCCATTTCCAGCAATGAGCTCTCAGATAGCACACATGGGTTTTTATACAGCACTGTCCTTGGTACTCTCTTCTTCTGTACATGCCCTGGGCTCATCAATTAATTCTGACAGTGAAGACCACAGAGTCATGACAGAGTCCATTTGTAAAGCTTAATGGGAAAGGAACAAACGGTTCCTAATGGATTATTAGGTACTTCCTGTGGCTGATGCTGTGTGCACTGGCATAACCACACTGGTTACTAAAGTATCAATATATTAATTACTAAGTAATTGCTTTCCTCCATCCTCCTGCCCTCCCTGGGATCCCCTTGAACTTTCTAATGATCCAAAATAGAAAGGGCTGGCAGCTGGTCAGGACGCACCATCTACTGCACTGCTTGGATCCTGTCATTTTTGGTGATGGCCAGAGGTTAGCTTTTCGTAACTATTTTGAACACCACTCCTGCGTACACCTGAGCCATGTATATCCCATTTTCTCCCTTTATCATAGGAATTAATTATATTTTCCTCTTGCTTATTTCCATAGAGAATTGTTTGGCACAGCTCTTTCATTTATTTGCATCATAGGCAACAATATAATGAGCAGAAATATTCAGAATTGTTTCTGCTAATGAACCCCATTTAAATTTCTAAGCAATGAGTATGTCTGCCTTTTGTTAACATAATTAAAATAAGACATAATTGCTGGGTTAAGCCAAATAACTTCTGATAAGGCCAACCTCACAGCTGAGATAATAAGTTTCTCTTGCTAATCAAAAATGTTATGCTGAATACAAGAAAGTAAGAATACTTTATAGCACATGTCTGATAGGAGATACCCATTACAAATTCATTAACAGTGGTCATCTTTATTTTTCTGTTATTCACTGTAAGTGTAATATTCACAGCATGTTATTACCATTATGTGTGTCTGAGATAATGCACTCAAATTTCACAAGAACACATAAGAATTTTATGTTTGTGTTTACTACAGCCTTAATCAATATTTTACTTATTTACTTTCTATAGGGAGATTCAAGGCATTAACTAAGCTAAGATTATTTTCCTTTGAGCTAAATTACAAACAGAAGCCTAATTGATGATTTTGCTAAACTGTAATACAGTGGCAAGATCTGTGCCCTCACATTTTTTCACTCTGAAACCAACCAGTTTAGAGGATTCTGTGTGCATCCTTCAATGCCTTAACTCTCTTTTCTTCATATGCTACAGGTAAAAGGAAGTGTGCTTATAATGTATTATAGTCCTCAGCTATTGTGACCAAGCCGTTGAGGGCTTTTCTTGGATCTACCTCAGGTTTCTAGTTACTAACAGTATCTAAAGAAATCTCAATATCAAATGCATACTGTACAACTAAGACTGAGTCTTTTAAAGAGATCAGTAAAACCGACACAGCTGAAGCTACAGTAAGGCGTGGGCTACCAGATGCAGGAAGATTGCCCAACAGTCAGAGTTCATTTCCTTAGATGACTTTAGTCATGGTTCCAACCCCTGAAGAATTAGTGAAAACAGGTAGTCAGACCAACTCAATCTGAGAACAGCTCTCTTCTCTAGGAATAGACAACCCTGCAGTTTACGCTTCCTTATGGAAGAATGATACCAATTTTGTATACCTTCTGGTTCACTTTAAAAGGCAGTTTTTAGTTGATAAAATTCATGTAGAATATGTAAGATGTATAAAGTCAGGGGATGCAGGGGGAGAATGGTGGTGGCAGGGCTTGACAGACTGAAACCAGGCAGCTGCTGGCCAAAAATTATTGAGGAATTTTAAGTCACTTTAGCATTGCATTCAAAATTGTTTTAAATGTATTTTCTTCCCCAGTCCTTCCTATAGAAAAGATGAAGTAGACAAAAGTCAAAGAAGAGAAACTCTCTGACCCAAGAGATCAGGAATTAGCAGGGTATTAAAAGGGACTAATCTAGGAAAGTTCCTCCCAGAATCAAGTGAAGCTAGTGCTCTGCATGCAATCCCCAGGAATATAGGGTGTAAATGATAATAAAAGTGTTAGAAATAGCTATCAAACACTGCAATGGAGAATGGGAAGAACGCTGTCAGCCCTGTACCTGAGAGACACCGTCAGAGGAGCTTAGGTCTCAGATAACAACAAAGATTTGCTGACAAGTGGAGCAGAAATAATGGTTCACCACGTTCTGAGATCTCCCTCTCCAACTGCTATAAACTCGTTGCCCCCATTTGCTCTGAAACCAGGCTCAAACCATGTGGCGAAAGCAACCTGCCATATTATGCTGCTAACCTCAGAAGGTCGATAGCAAGAATAGAAATCTCTGGACCTTGGAAAAGGCCTTTCTCCACACACTAATTTAATAAACGTTTATTCAACAGGCAGTGATGGAGACACCCACCATGCTTAGCACCGAGGAATCAAAAATGATAAAGACACCACTGCCCTTTACGAGCTCGGAATCTCATTGGTTTTTGGGTGCACATTAGTTTAGTATGAACTTAAAAGGGCAAGTATCAATTTTATATGGGTCTAAAACTTCCTGGCTGAGGAAATCATAGCAATCCAGTTCGAATAACTGAGAAATCTCTAAGAAGTTCAGAAAGTGAGAGCAAATCTAGCATGCCGGCCTGAAAATGCAGGCATTCAGTCATAGCCACATCAGCATTGGTACATTATCTCAATAATTCACCGAGGAGATATTCCCTTAATAATGGTTAGGGATCTTCAGAATTTAGCGCTGGACAGAGAATCCACAGCTGGCAAGGGGAGTTGGAACACACACCTCTTCCCTCCTGGGTCTCTCCCCCCACCACCCTTGGAGCTCTCACCTCTGTTCCTTACCCCCTCCAGGGGACCCCGCCCGGCTCTCCCTTTAGCGCCCTGACACAAACATGGACCAGCTGGTCTTGCTCATTAGTTTCAGTTGAAATGGGCTGAAACTTTCAGAAATGTGTCTTTACCAAATACTAAAGAACAAAAGGGAAATAAGGAGAACATTATATACATGGGAAAGCTAATTAGGAAAAGCTTTCTGACTCTGTCAAAGCTGGCTGGCCTGTGGGTCCTGCCTTGTTCCATATGGGATTCCCTCCAAAAGGGGTGATCCCCTCTAGATCCCAGGGACTAAAACAACTCTGCCAACAAGGTGGCCTGATGTCCTCTTCCCAGGACCAGCTGGCCTCCAAATGGCAAGATTCAGAATGTCATTCCCACCCAGAGTTTTTAACAAAAGACACAAGCTCCTCTCCAATATCTGGCTGGAGGGCTGATGAACTGGTGATACCAGGAAGAAACCTGTGCTCAAGATGAACGTGCCTCAGCACAGAAGCAGCTGAACCCCAACGTTCTGCACAATATCACCACCACACAGCTCCCGTAGGCAGGGCTCCACACGGGCAGGTAGGCCCTCCCTCTGAGTCCCCTTCCCACAGAGGCACTGGATGGAAAGAGGAGGCAACCTGTGGTTAGAAAGACTAAGTAAAGGAGTAAAGTGAAGTTTCCTGAGACTACTGGACCTCCCAAGCTTCCGTAAAGAGGATCTTCACAATTAAATAGCTGTGTTCTTCCATTCTCCTACCGCTTTCGCTGAACAAGAACATCGACGTTTTCATGAAATGGATTTAATTTGAAAAGTGGTAAGGAACGAGGCCCACGGCACTACTTTTAACCTTGAAAACAATGATTTTTTTTTCTGGATTCTCTCATTATTTTCAGACTCAATGAATCTGTGTGCCACTCCAGAAACATGTCGCGCTGAAACTTTTCGAGACAGTCCTTCATCTTGGACCTAAAGGCAGTGATCTAAATTTGGTGACTGCAGGAGCAGTTCTGCTAAAAGTTCTGTTTGAAATCTTTGGTTAGGAAAAGAACGAAGCTCACAAAGTCTATGTATTTAGTACAGAACTTCTATGTAACATAAACCACAGATAATAGAAACAAAATGGTGTTGTCATCTCAAAATTTTTGCCTATGCTTGTCTTAACAGACAGTCTAAAAGTGAAAATAAAGGAAACAGAAAAAATACTGTTTTTTCATACAATTAAAGTTTAAGAAAATTACAGTACAAGAAGTTACTGATGAATCAGTCAGGTGCATTTAAAAAGTATGTATATTAAAGCAACAAGGACATATAGGATATAATATGATCATGTAAAACCCTGATAATACACACTGAGAAAAAAAAATGAGCATCCTTTAAACTTCAAGGCAAAACAATGTTCTCTTCCTTTATTCTGTATCTCTACAAAATAAGGTAGAGGCCTTTTCTCCTTGTTTTGCTAGAAATATTTTATTCTGAATATTAAAGTAATATTGTAAAAATTTAGAAAAATACAAAATAAAATAAAGAAGTTAAAAATTACCCATAATCTTATGACCCAGAAAGAATCATTATTCTTAACATCATAACATTATTATTCATATTTTTATGTATTTCCTTCCAAACATGTTTTGGAAAGATATAAACCTCATTACATCTATTATGCAAAAGTTGGAATAATACAAAACAATCTAACAGTTGAGTTTTAGACAAATAACAAGCTCTAATATTTTGAAAGCGTGAAGATGAAAACCAACAGATAACTACCATTTGATGTTAAAAAGTCACCTAAGGAAGTAGTCTTGCTAAGAAGTTGGTAAAGCTGCTAATTCAATGGTAGGAAAACAATTGCTAACCAATTACCATAAATTTCACTTGGTTGACGTTACTCTGCATATTGATTCGACCTTTAATAGACCCCTTGCAGTTAAAGGATTCCATTCATTCTCAGAAAAAAACATTTTTTCTTTTGTGATCCAAAGTCACACAACCTACTGGCATGCTTCAGACTCAACACATTCTGTACTTACACACTCCACTTAAAACAAAAAAAAGAGATACATATACTTATGTACACACATATATATGTCTGCGATGTGTGTGTGTAATAAGTCTATGTCTATGTAAAATGTATGTGCGTCTGTACAGACGCAGGTATAGATCTCTTATCCTGGAGCATTTCGCCAGAGTTTGGCTCTTCAGGCCTTGCTCATCCTTGATCCCGAGAGCTGGTGGAGGGCTGAAGCATTTTCCTCAGTCTGAAGATTCAATTGTAACTCAAGTTTTATTATGACTTACAAGGCTATCATTTTATTCAGGAGAAAAGGTTATCAATCTTGGTGTCCTTTGAATTCCAAGGTAATGGAGGATGGACACGTATTGTCAGAGGCCCAAGGCTGAGAATGCGCAGATAAGCAGAAAGCCTTGAGAATAACTGCCTTGCGTGTATGTAGAAACAATGCTGATACATTATGTGCATAATGAGAGAGTAACAGCCAGCTGAGAACAGACCTCAAGGAGAAGGAGACTCCAACTGTCCTTAGAGAAGAAAAAGTGAAACGAACTCTCTTCAAAAGCCCTGTGATACCAAAAATAAGTAATCAAGTCATCAACACAGGGAACCCAATGCCTGAAGAAAGCAGAAGGATAAAATCAGTGGTATTGTGCTTATTTGCTCTTTCGGTGAACTTCATCATTGGAAAACCTTCATCCTTTCTTCCATTTTGAAGATTTATCATGGAATTCTTTAAGCTTTACTGAATGTCAAGCTGGCCCCTAAAACTTTCCTCAAAATACTTAAACTTTTCAGTGTGGGGGTTTTCAAATTTTTTTAAGAAAAGAAAAGAAAAAAGAAAAAAGAAAGAGAAAAGAAAAAACCCACACTAGGAACTCCAAGTCCTGCCAATTCTTCCTTCCTGCCAAGTCCTATTAGTATAAATGAACGGTTTATTTTAAGAAATGCCTGATAAATTACTCTACACAATCAGTAATGAGGGTACTGTCAGCAAAGGAGAATCATTTCCAAAATTTACTTGGCACGAGGAGCTAGTGCCTTCTAAGCGCAAACTGGGTTATGTGGCCCTCGCCCCTGTGGATTCCATAAATCTCTCCCCTCCTCTCAGAGGACAGAGAGATCAGCCGACATGGGTAACTGCTGAGGTTTCTCTGTGTCAGCTTACAGTTTTTGAAAACTGCAACAAACCATGGCCATTTTCAAACTCCCCTTGCCAAGAGCTTCTGCCCCTTTTCACAGAGTTCCATTCTTCTTGGGATTTGCCCCCAAGGAAAATATTAAAGACCTCAGGTTATTACAGTAAAATAATTATAAAAAAAACACACACATACACACAGGCCTAGACCAAACAGAAAACAGCATGACATTAAAAAGGAAAAGGTCAAAGAGTGTTTCTTTAGGACATAAACATTCACTCATTGCCCAATCCATGTCCCGTGGACTTCGGAGAAATGCAATTGCAGCCATGCAGAGGCCGCGAGTCACTACACACACATAAAAGTAATGGGGCAACAAATGACCACCTCTGGAAAATGGATGAAAGAAAAGAAACAAAGAATCTGTGGATAATGAAAACCATGAGAGCTACAGTTCAGCAATGGAAGCTGGGACTGATCCTGGCCGGCTTCTCCACAGTTCCACCGTGGCATCTGCTCCCACTTCACAACCACCATGTCACATTTGCGGTATTTTTATTAATGAAAACCCAGAACTGCGATCTCAGATACATAAGACATGCAGTGGTGTCCTCTATCCCCAAACACGAATGGAAACCTACCTTGTCTTAAAGTTTTACTGTTCTTAAGGGAAAAATAGGTGGATGTTCTTTTTGATTAACTATGGCAGCAAACCCCTACAAAACTGCTGGGGGAATGAAGACTTTTAAATTTGGAGTCTGTTATCTGTAAAGCTTTTTTCATACTGTAGAGGAATAGCATTATAAAAGTTAATGTGCAAATAAAATAAACAAATACCTCCAGTCCTTGCCCACCCATGAACAGTGCAAACTGGTTGCCCTCAATTTTCCTTGGCCCCCTTATAAATCCCCCAGTGACGGGCCTCTACAGCTTTTTCTGGAAGACTGTTTTCTAGCCATCGTCTCAAAGACTTCCACTTACTCTTAGCAGCGTCTGTGGTGACCCTGCACTGAAATCTTGTTAGGCCTCCAAGTAGAAGACCAAAGTGTTTCACACAATTTATACTACTCATATTTTGTATTTAATATGTTTAAACACTAGGATTGGAGTTCAGCGTTTAATGCAATGCAGTCTGTACACAAGCTGACTAAATTACAGATGAACAGAGGAGAGGCTGCATAACTCCTCCTATCTTATAGCAAGAGGAAAGATACCAGCTCTTCTTAGGAAATATTTATAAGTTCCAAGCATTCTTAGTATCATTAATAAGCAAACTTCACAGTGGTCCTTGGAGGTCATGAAGGGTGAGTTAGTCCCACTTTGCAGATGAGGAAACTGAGACCTGGAAAGACACTGGGTGAATTTCTCAAGAGCAAAGGCATAAACATAGAAAACAAGCAGGAAGGACCCAGCAGGATCTCTGATTCCTGAGCCACCCTGTTAGATCTCTGTCTTCAAGTTCCTTGCTCAGAATACTGCCCGCCCCCTCTTCACGAGGCTACGGGGTGGGAGCGCTGTTCAAGACCCATGCCGACATTTCTTAGGTGGCTGGAGGGAAGCTGAGAGGGCCAAATAAATGGCCTCTAATCGTGGCTTGATTTATACGTGGTAAAGGCCATTCAGAAAATAATAATGGAGGGGAAATCTCCTCCATATCCCAAAGTCTCTCAGCCTCATCTTATACCTACCACAGAGATATTTTTCTGAAAAAAATTTACTTCCAGGCTCTCAGGTCTGATCCCAAGCTACCACTAACATCATATTTCATTAATTGGAAAGGTAAAGTAAGAGAAACATAAGCTTTATACCAAGTTGGTCTACAATATTAACCCAGCTTCCTCAGCCTCCAAGCCTATGACCTGCTCTGATGAGTTGCTGGTCACTTACTGGGTGCAGAGCAGAATGTAAAGAGTCCTTTCTTTGCAGCCTCACCTCACCTTTGGGGAACAGACAGAATTCCTAGATCATTACATTATGAAATAAGCCCACACAATAATTACAGGCAGGGACTGGAAACATGGGTGCCCTGAAAGGCTGCATGAGGCAGCTGTGGTGTGCACAGTCTGAGTCTGCAGCCCCTGGTCCTTGACTCAAGCAGCCAACCTTTGGATTTCAGTCTGTGTCATCATATACGATTGACAGGTTGGCTTGGAAACACAAAGTGGGCCCGGGTCCTCTCTGTGGAACTGAGAAGCCGGGAAGCCACGGCACTGAGCTAGTTAGCTGGGGGTGCTACATTTAACAAGCAGTGGGAGGAGAGCTGGGGTGGCCATTATGGCTCGGTTGTGTGCTGGATTTATGAGGGGAGGTTGGCTATGAATGCTCAGAGGAAGCCAGGTGGCAAAGCGAGGGGAGAGTGAGGCAGGGGCACAACGATGCACAGAGACCCAGCTTCTACCTTTCCGAAGCTGGTCATTCGGCTTCTCCTATGCACAAACTTTCAATAAATTCTCCTTCACGTGAGGCAACTTAAGTGCATGTCTGTTTCTTGTAACCAGAAGAGCCTTGAGAAGAACAAAGGCCCCCAAGGAAATGATTAAAGACCTTCTGGGGTAGTCCTAGTGGTGCGATGTCCAGCCCCAGGCACACAGCTCTCCCTAAACGACAGCAAAGCCGGACTCCTGGAAGAGGGCGCCCCCTAGTGCAGCTCCTGGCTGGCGAGCATGTCAAGCAATTTGGTCATTCTGCCTTCAGCATTACTATGATGTATCACTGAAATTACCCACACTTAGATTAAAAGATGACAAAAACAAAGTGAACTAATTAAAAAAAAAAGAAATCTCATGAAGGAAACATAACTAGGAATAGGCTATTCAATTTGGTTCCGATATCTTTTTAACTGTAGCACTTAATTAACAGGAATGTGTTACCTTACTACTGATTATGAGGAGTTTATCTTGATGTCCGTAGAAAAGATGAGTGATCCATCTGATACGTACCTCCATAATGTACTTCTGTGTTCAAGGCAAAGGAGAAAAAGTTAAGTAGGAACTATCTCTAGAGACAAATATCTGGGTCCAGAAACAAGAATAAGAGTTCCATCAGTGTTTGGTGGACATGAATTTGGGCAGTCTCTCTGGATTAAACATAATAAAAGGCTGCCCACAGAAGAGAAGCAGATTCTCTCTCATCCCTGCATCTGGTAGTAGGATTTTTAACTCAAAACTTCATTTCTTTACAAAGTACTTTTCATAGATGAGATCCCTATTGCACCATTATAGAACTTAGAAGGACTTAAAAGCCTACTCCATGGTTCACTATTCCACTACAAAGTAACTTTTCATTGAGGTTTCAAAGTGTTCCCTGAGGAGAAAAAAATCTGTTTGTCTTGGTGTTTATTACATGAGGCATTGTTCCATGGATGAAAAACTGATATTATCCTGCACACGAACTCCAAATGATTGTTTGAGCCCTGTGCCAACAAGGGTCTTCAAAGCCAAGTGGCCTCTATGCTTGGTGGGAAGGAAGCCGGGATTGATTAGCAATGTCTGCCACAGGCATGGGAGGGAAAGGAACTGACATGCTCAGCGCTGGCCAACTTCAATTTACACTTTTAATGTATAGCAAGTGTTTGATTTATCACACTGCATCTTTGAGCCCAGTGATAAAGCTATTCAGCTTCAAATACCCCTTTCAGATGGAAATGTTGACATTTAAAACTAAAATAGTATGTAGAAAATATCACTGATATGAAACTTGTTGCTTCTAGCTTCTGAAAAGGTAGCAGTAACTAATTAATAACTGAAACTTCCTGAAGAATATGAAAACTCCAATCCAGGAAGTAGGATTTTTCTCATGTTATGAAAGAACCATATGCCAGTCAAAGAGAAATAGCCATAAAAATGCAAAAATAAAAAAAGGAATGATGTAATAAACTTGGGCTTGAAACCCAAAAAACTCAAAAATCCTTTCACTGTAAATAAGGCCGGATTCTGCCTTCAGAACACATGTGCTTTTATATCTTTTTTTCCTCTATTTTGATAACCGAAAAACTGAGGCAGAGTGGAGAGGAAAAACTGTTTCAAAGGCTGCAATGTCAATCAGCAGATTCTGGGCACAGAAACAAACAGTTGATTTGCAGCTGACTTGTTTTAGCCCTCAGGTACCTGGATTCCCTGGCTACCTTTCACAGTGACATGATGAAGCAATTTCTGAACACCTCCCTGCCAACTGCAATATGGCCCAGCAAGAAACAGGTAAAGGCTCATGATGGGCAGGGCAGAGGTCAGGAGATGAGCTGACACTGAAGGGCAATATACCTCAACTGAATAGATTCTTTATAAACTTTGGAAACAGGAAAAGGAATGCTCTAACAATTCCAAAATTGAATCATTGCTGAAAGCAATGTGTTCAAAATATGTATCGAGCAATTCCCTCTGACATTATGTGTGGACTCAATTTTACAGTGCTGCTTCTTTAAACAGATTTGGAAGACTGCACCTATATTGACTTACTTATACTTCCATAAGAGGAGGGAAAGTAAGAAACAATCCACTCACTTTACACTTAAGCCAGAGATAGTTTAAGATCTTGGGCTTGCCCTCTAAAAGGCATGAAGTGCATCCATCTAAAATCAGAGTAGATTTTCTCACCTGGGGACAAATAAAGCAAAAGACAGGTACAGTGCAATGATTTTAGAATGAGAATCACATCACTTGGAATACTGGTCCTGCCTCTCACCAGCTGTATGACATTAAACATGTCCTTAATCAATCTGAACCTTGGTTTTCTAATCTGCAAAGCAGAGAAAATAGCATCTACCTTGCAGGATGAAAGAATATTTTTAGAATAGTGTCTATTAGGCATCTGATACAATGTCTGACAGAGAGTTAGTGCTCAATGCATAGCAACTATTATCTTACAGAAACAGCTCTTCCTTTTGTTAACTGAGAATGTTTGTCTGTGGATGTTTACTTGTCCTGAAGAGAAACGACAACTCCACATCCTGGCAAAGACTTCAGGTATAAGCTAACAGCTAGGTCTGGAAATAAAATATATCTACTGGGAAGTCAGTATGTATCTGCACCCAGGACACCCCACTCACTACAAGCAGAGCTCATTAGCATGCACCAGCCCTTAGGCCACCGCCCTTTAGTACAGGCGACATTAACTGTTACAGGTGGCAAAGTAGGCTTATCTTTTAAAATCTTCAGAAATAGGCAACTCTTATGGCTCTCAAATTTACATCTGTTTTTTGGTTTGCTTTTTGTTTTGGTATCTCTCCTACGTAGAAACAAGCCCAGTAACACCACAGTTGAAATTGCATGGGATGGCAGGCAGTTACCAAAAGTAAGTATTAAACACTACTGTGAAATACACATTTTTCGGTAACAACCATTTGGTCTGTTTCAGGGCCTGTAGTTGTTTGACAATTCAAAATATATGAATCATTTTAATAACTTTTCCCCTATTTTTCCTTAAATGTTACTAATGGAAGAACACTAACAGCCATGAAACCTCAAGATCCATTGTATCTTGATGTTTGGGACAACTTTGGGTTTCTTGCTATAGTCATTATATTTCACAATTGCAGTACTTGGGGTAGATTGAAAATATGTAAAGAGTAGGGGGAAAAAAACAACATAAAATCAAAACCCAGAAGTCTTTGCAAGGCTTTATAATAATAATCTGTACAAATATCATCAGCACCAGAAAAAACTCCATTAGGAAATGTAATTGCATTCAGGTAAGACACAGTGTCTTTGGCCCATAGGTTCTAGATACCCAACTAAAAACCAAAATATAGTAAAAATCCACACCATCAACTGTGTCCCCATCTCCACAATGAAAAGTGAGAAAATGACAGAAAATTTTCTTGGGACATGGTGTTTAGGAAATTTTCAAGGATGATTTTCCACATCTATCCCTAAAAGGAAAGCAACAGATACATACGTATTGTTGTACTCATTGCGCTGTCATTTTACGTAACTCAGAGCAAACCTTTAGTTTTTGCCTGCTGCTTTTGAAGGTATTCTTTTGGCAATAATAGCTTTTGGGTTTTTCACTAGGTAAGTTAAATCTACTTTATAGAATTGCTTATCTTCCCTGTGACTTACAGAGGGATTGTTTTATAACCCTTGATAAAAGGGTAGGAAGACTGATTTCCCAAACTCTGAAGTAATCACCAGCTTTTCACAATTCTGGTGAATCTTAAATTAGAACAAAGAAGTGTAGCAAAAGAAAGATTTAGCTTCCCAGATGAATTAGGCAGTACTGTGGAATCCTAAAATCTGATGTAGTGCATTTGCCCTAACTAAAGGTTGTTCAACACACTTCTGTACAAAACAGATTTACAGCATCCATTTTTACTCTGATTTCCTGTTTCTCTGTCCATTCACCAAGCAAGTATTTGGAAGCCTAAAATGGCTATGTGGAGTGTTTTAAGAGTTGACCTAGGAAGTGAGCACCCCTCTGGGAGCAATTCAATTGGTTAACACTAGTTCTGAGCCCAGTATGTGAATCTTTATGACTACACAGCTTCAGGAATGAATTACTTGACCTCAACTTTCTCCACAGGGGTGCACACCTTAATTTTCCACACTAATTTTCAAATAGAATTACAAAAACACTTTACTTATCTAGAGGTCAACTCTTCTACAAACTCAACTGCTTGGAACACAGACAAAAAACAAACAAAAAAGACATCTGTGCAGCCAAAAGTGATGTCATAAAAACCCATAGATTTTCCCCATCGGAGAGTTGTTAATCACTTCTAGCAAATTTGCCTTGATTTTATTAACAGATCTGATCACTACACTGAGGTTGTGTTAGAGCCTACAGCAGATGAGAAGAAACAGACCATAAATGAAAAGAAGGACTTCATAGAAGCAATAACCCAAGAACAATAGGACATTTAAAAAAGACACTAACTGAAAACAGAGAAAAGGACAAACAGCCCTGTAGCCTTATGCCACCGTCCATGAGGACATTACTTGGTGCTGTAAAATATAATAACTAACATTCCTACTGGGTATAAAACAGAAAATGTTTAAGTTCCCTCAATCCACATTAATTAAGAAAGCCATGTAGGTATTTAAGTCATTTTATGAAATTCCATCAAATAAGGAAAACATTTCAAAAGGATCAACACTTATAAGAGTTAAGTTCTAGTGACCTATCTACCAATCTATCGATTGGTTGATCAATCTATACAGTATATTCACCTCAATTGAACAACTCATTCCCTCAGAAGACAATACTTTTAAATACCAAAAGCTAAATTAACTGCAGTACATCCAATTACTCAGTTTGAGAAAGCACATATATTCGGTGCTGGGTGATCCTACAGTAATTTAAAGAAATGCCTGTGAATTCAAACATGGAAATCTTTTTTTTTCTTTAAGTCAGAAGCATGTTCTTTGAAGCATGTTCTCCTCCAGAGAGTAAGGGCTTTTATCTTTTATCTATAAACTACAGCAACTTGAAACGTTTCATCAGCAAGGCTTGAGTGTGGGCTGGAACTCAGCAGGTGGTGTGGGAATGCAGGAACCCAAGCCAGAAACTGCTTTCGAGGAGAGTATGTTGTCCTCTTTCCTACTTGTACATCCTTTCTGTGTGGCAAGTGACGAAGAAGGAAGTGAGGGCAAATACATAGTGCTGAGGATGGAGGAGCAGGCTATAGATTGGCTGCCATCTTCAGAGAGTGAAAGACCACTAATAATTGTGCTGGGACACCAGGCATAGATCGAGCCAGTCCCAGGCAGACTGGAACATATGGTCACCCTGATTTTAAATAGCAAGTGGAAAAATACTATGCTAATTAATCATCCTCTAACCAATCTTGAGGTAGAGGAGGGTGGGAAAATATGAATGGGTAATTCACAAAAGTATTCCTGAGAATACTCTGAAGAAATAGTTTCCCAGTTCTTCGGGTCAGGTCACTCATTTCTTGCCGTTAACCTCGGTTGTAGTTACTCCAACACCTAACAATCTTTAGTGTGATCTCTCTTCCTTACTAAATTACAAGTTTTTAAGAGCAGGTATCAGGTCTTCTTAAAATTTTATTTCCTTTCAAGTCTCATGTATTTTATTTCTTCAGTAGATGCAATATCCAGTAATTGTCAAGAGTACCCTTAAAAAAAGTAAGGACCTACCTACATATCAAAAATAATTACACTTTTATTCTCCCATTTAATCTTGAATTAATCTTTCTAGGGTAAAAGGAGTTGCTTGAACTTAAAGACTGCTATAGGATTCTAGGTTTCTCCAGACCACAATACTGACTCCGGTATTGATAATCTCATGACACTGCTAAAATACAGTATAGAAAAGAGGCATATCATGAAAAAAAATTGTTAGAAATGAAATTATGTGTTTTTATTATTCAATCGATTTTTACTTAATAGATTTATTAGGCCACCTCTTAATTTTAGTATTATAATTGCCTACATAATTGGTTGCACTGATACAGACTGTGGTCCACATGCAATCTACTGTATTTTAATGGATTAAACTAACATAAACTTTCCTTGACTACATTTTTCTAAACTATCTTTACAAGGAAAGGTAGGGTAGGAGTGTGAAGGAAATCTAAGTATGTCTTGCTTTGTGCGGAATTCTAACTTTTTACACCATAAAACACACACACACACACACACACACACACACACACACACACACACACACACACCTAGCTACATTGACTGTATGTTTGGATAGACGCTTTATTAATTTCCTAGGAATTTCTACAAAACTACTCTAAGGGCATGAAATACAGTGCACCTTAAATTACCTGCTCAAATCTTGAAATTTCTGGGACACCGGCATCTGGAAACTTCTCAGGGTTAATTCATTCACTCATTCAATATAAGTTTTTACAGCTACTGTGCTAGGCAATACAGTGATAGTTTTTGCCTCAGACCGCTCAGAGTACAGTGTGAAACAGCCAAGGTAATAAAGGCATTTGACATAGGTAGGTAAGTTATTCACAGCCTGTTTGGGAGGGAAAACTAATGCAATTGGGGTGGGGTGGGGGTGGGGTTTAGGTTCCTTCCCAGAGCAGGAACCATATAAGTTGAGTTTTAAATGATGATGTGACAGATACTGTTTCTTGTCCATTAATATTCCTTCTCTTTTTTCCATAGAACTAGAACATCTGGTTTTTAGTAAGGCAAATGCCACCCCTCATCCCCAAGGTAAAAACTACACTTCCCAGCCTCTTTCTAAGTGTATGTTAATGTATGTGAGTAGAGGTATAATTTGAAGCTTTCAGGAACCTTCCCAAAATATAGCTAGGACATGTCCTTTGCTGCCTTCACTCCTTACACTTTACTCCATCCCTCTTTCTGGAACACAGATGTGATGGCCGGAGCTCTTAACACTACCTTGTACTATGAAGACAAAGACCATACCCCAGGGATGACAGAGCAAAGAGCTGGAAGGAGCGTGATTTCCTGCGGACCCCCTAGAGCCGAGATGCCACGCAAGTGCCAAACTGTCCACTTCCAACCTATTGTGGGAGAAAGAATTAAACCTCTATTTATGACTGTGTTATCTGAAGTCTCTGTGATAGCCAAACATAATCCTGACAGCTAACTAGACGTTATCTGGGAAAAACATAATAAAAGCCACACATGTGCAAAATAAAATAACAGAGGCAAAAAGGCATGGTGCACTCAGGTAACTTGACAAGCTCAGCATGACAGGGGTTTAGGGAGGAAACAGAAGGGAAAGTAGAAAGCTTGTTCATCTAGAGGTTTGCATGTCATGCTAAGAAGTGTGGACTTAATTTAACACGCTTAGATGTCATTCCAACACATATGTAAATGAAGAAAGAAAAATCCCATGAAAAGGGGCCACTGTCCTACAGGCTCCATCCAAGAATGTACAACCAGAGTCGGGGGAGAGACATGAGATAGCGATATATCCTTCACTGAAGTATACATTTTTGGCCTTGTCTAGCTTGTTTAGAGCTCATATAAAATTCCAGACAGAGTTTAGGGAAAGGCAGGTGTATATATTTCCTATAATCTATAACAAATCATCTCAAAGTTAGTGGCTTTAAATGATCCAAATGTATTTTCTTACAGTTCTAAAGGTCAGAAGTCTGAAATGGGCCTCACCAGGCTAAGGTCAAGGTGCTGGCAGAGCTGCATCCCTTCTGGAGGCTCTGGAGGAGCATTGCTTCCTTGCCTTTGCAGCTTCCAGGGCCACCCGCATTCCTTGGCTTGCAGCTCCTTCTCTATCTTCAAAGCACATCACTCCAACCTAATTCCATCATCACCGTGTCTCTGTGGACTGTGACCTCACCTGCCTCCCTCTTATAAAATTACCAAGATTATATCAGACACACTGGGCTAAATCCAGGATCATCTCCTTAATTTGAGATCTTTGACTAATTCACATCTGCAAAGTCCCTTTTGACACAGAAGGAAAATGGACCTGTTCCAGGGATTAGGACATGGGCATATTTGGGGACCACTGGTCAGCCTGTCACAGCAGGGAATCAGGTAAATATTCCACCTTACAAAACGGGAAACTTGAACTGTGAGCCCAGCTCAGTCACTCACTTTAAATGCCATTTAAGCCAATTCCCAGTCTACACTTAAATATAGCACTCCTGCTAAGTGCCCACTCACTGTCTCCTTTGATGGAACTCCACAGTTGCTACGATAGATGTTCACTGTCTTGCTAGGAAGATCAATACTCTTTCCACCCTCTTCTTTTCTTTACTGCTTTACATGTAAGAAAGTTTGTCTTTATTCTGAGCCCAGTTCCCTTCCCTGTATCTCAGCTCTGTCCTATGAAGGCATATCCTTCTCTAGGTTAACCATTGTATCCAAGGCTTCCAATGAACATGTCCAGTGCAGCACATGATTCCAAGATCCTCACTCCGCTGGTTGCCCTCTCCTTAAAGAACAATTGTTGCACACACCTACCCCATCAAGGTATGCTGCAAGGCGGTGTGGCAGTGCAGGGTGTTGATGAGGTGTTTACACAGGAAAAGGAATGGCATACAACGGGAAGCAGCAACCATAACATGAGGCATCTGGATTGCAATACGGCAAACACAACATTACTTGAAAGTAAATGAACTGACTACAGGGCCCAGTTTTAAGTGTCCAGCGTGGTCTTCAAATATTTTTTTAAAGAGCATCATTTGGTCTTGGTCACGTCGAACATTCCTGCATCCTAGAAACAATGATAGAAAGCTGGGGGTTGGCAGAGCGCCTTAAAACATATCGGGATTGGCATCAAGCTGTCCAGTAAACTGAAGAGATTCCGAGGTGGCTTTGCCTCCTTGTCAGAAGGTAACTCCCACAAAGTGGGAGTTTTAGGGAAGTCGAAACAACCTCATGACATTTCACAGAGATTTTGTGGGGAGTCCATGGTGTTGCCTAGGACCCCGGAAACGCCAGCAGAGTCGTTCATGGCATGGGAAGCCATCCAGATTGCCACACAATGTCGGCCAAGGCCCCACCAGGCGAAGCTGCTGCCTCTCCCACTGAGGCTGTGGAAAGTGCTGAGAAATAGGCTGTTAAATAGCTTGAGACCCCCGTCTCTGGACTCTGGTCTGCTGAACAGAGAGGGAAAAGCCCATGCCTTGGGCTGGAAAGTGTTCTCTGGGTGATATTCTGCTGGGTTCTCTGGCCCTTGACACCTGCCCACTTCTGCAGAGCCTGGGACCCTGAGGGAGGGGGTTCAGAACACACAGGGCTGCTCCAGTCCTGTGTGCCTCAGACCCACACATGTGCTTAAACTTGCCCTAAAACCAGTTCTTGCCTGTTTTCAGTCAAGTCATGAAACGTAGGTTCTGCCTTATTCTCTGGGGGTCAATTCTGCCCTTAAAACCATTCTGGCTGCCTTCTCCAGCCAGGACATGGGAAATCAATGGCTCCGTTGCCTTTTTCTTTCATTCCAGGATTTGAGTTTTGCTCCTAAACACCAGCCCTGTACCAAGACCTTCTAAGCAGAAGGACTAGCCTGCAGTCCAATGCACACTACTTGGCTAGCATTCTGTGATGTCCCTTGAACCTCTGATCTCTGTGTGGTTTGTCCACGACCTGTCAGGCACCTTGCTGTCTCTTGGTAAATATGCCACCATGTGTAACAGTTCTCATACCCCACCTGAAAAGTCCCCATTCTGTCCATTGCCCAGAGGCAGGCTGTCTTCTGCCATCTCTCTGATGCACACGCACCCAGCTCTGAGTCCTCACATCACTGGGCTGCTCTATCCCACTGGGGTGACCAACCCTGTCACTCTCCTCTGTGGTTTGATATAAGACTGCGGGATCCCATGAGAGAGCCTTTGGACTAATGGCATTTTGAGAAATGCCCCATTAAAGTAGTTTTTGGAGTGCTAAGGCTTAGGAATACTACTCAGGCTTCTTTTATATCACATGACTTATATTCTGTAGCATACTTTTTGTGTATGGAAGTATATAGGAAGGTTTTTCTTGTTCAAATACAAGAATTTAATATTAGAAAATTCTATGAAGGGACCACCTATGTTATTAAAAAGAAAATAATAAGGAGGTTAATTCCTACTAGTCTATTTGTGTTTAGTCTTGTGGTTTAGGTCAAATTTTCTCTTTCTTTGCAAAAGACACACTTTTGCAAAGAAAGAGTAACTTAAGCCACTGGAACATTTCTAAACACTGAGCAGATAAGCCAGATAATACATACCCAAACATTTCTTATGTTAGAGGTAGAGATATTGCTATTATATAATTATCACCATTAAAATAAGCTCTCCTTAATTATGAACTCCAGTTTTCATGGCCACACTATACTTTGAATCCATCGCCTCCATCCAACATCACTAAATTTCCCATGGCACAAAGTAGATGTCATGTACAGAACAACATAACCGGCATTTGCATGATACTTGAAATGTCTGATGTGACATTTAAAAATATGTTACACAAACACACATACACCTCAAATTGCAGGATAGGATTGGGTTGCTTATATTAAAATACGTGTATCTGCTAGAGTCAAACACTGGCTGAATTTCAAATTATCCAGCAGTTCTCTATATCTACTCTGATAGAGTGTTGTAGGGAAGAATTATTTCAAAGACTTAATTGTCATTAACAAACTGAGTTTACAGTTTTCACTAGAAAACAAAAACCAGTTGCAATTGGGGGATTCCTATGAATTTAGTTTTTGCTGGGGGGGTGGGGAACCCAACACGCATAATATACATGTACAAAAATACAAGATTGAATTTGTTGTGACACCAAGATGGACACTGGGATATGTGTGTGGATGATGTATTGTTTTTTCTACACTTCTTGGAGGATCAGAGTTCCAGCCATATTATAGTGGAATGCGGGAATAAAACGTTGTATTATAACAGAGTTCCACTGTGTTTAAATAAAAGAATGCTGAAATAATTTTTTTCCTTTTCCCACCTCGTATGAAAGGTTAAATGTTGACATCTCCTGTCATATATGTGAAGTATTTAATAAGGGTAAAGAAGTGTGTTTCTTTTTAATAACATAGGTGGTCCCTTCATAGTCCAAAGAAAATACATGGCTGGGATGTTAGAGGGTGATGTGACCTTCAAGAAAAGCGCAGGAAGAGGCCGTGTTGTCAGAGAAGCCCCCTGCCTCTGAGAGAGGGCGCTCTGGACTGAAAGGTTTAGGCCAGGTCAGAAACTGCACATATATGCGTTATTCCCTTTATTGTTTTCACTCAAGGACTGCATCTCCCCACTTTATTTGCTTTCCTTTACTCTTCTTTGTGATTACTGCCTATGTCCTTTTAAATAAAGGCAAAGGAAATAGATGATAAAAAAGGAGTCAAACTTGCTTTTTAGATTGATTTGGAAACCTCTGATTCTAAAAAGTTTGTTTTTCTTCTGGCTCAAATACTCAAAAAGATGACATGAGAACCAATGTTAAGTTGGCTATTTTTCATTTCAGGAGAAACACACAATTTCTGTTTTCTTTTTAAAAATGCCATGCCCCTGAACGCACTGGTATCAGGCTCTGGACCCCAGGCAGGGAGCTCTGGGGATGACGGAATGCACCAGAGCCCAAGAAGCACCTTCCCCCAAGTTTGGATTTTATTTTATTTATTATTTTTTTATTATTATTTTTTTTAATGAAAAGAGTCCATTTTCATAGAAAATATCTTGGTATCTCAACCAGATTGGCAACCTCTGGTTTAGAGTTCCTATAGTTTTAATTTAATTTAAAAACAGAGTGTTTAAATAACGACTATGTATTTTTTTTGTCTTACAGGAAAATTTCACAATTAAAGATACAGAAAAATAAACCAGAAAGAAAGCTGTCTGTAATGCACTGCAAAAAAGAGAAGGTAACTAATGAACACTGTTGCTGGATCTAAAATGGCAAATACGGAGCAAGTGGTCACTTACACTTCCTAAGGACTTAGGGATGCCATTGCCACACGCGGGCAGAGGAGACAAACACATGGCGCCGCTCTGATTATAACTTGACTGACCATAGGCCCAAAGAGCCTGTAAGATTGGAATGATAGAGACAAAGGCGCCGCCAGCACCACCGTGGAGCAGCTCTCTCCTCAGAAAGAGCATGCTGCTCAACCTGTGGCTGTGCTGGAGAGCTGGGTGTGTGCTGTGTGGCCCACCTGTGCTCTCATTCATGCCCAGGACACTAGGTGGCAGAGGCAGTAAGTGGCACTGGGGTTCCCTCGGCTGGGAGTGATGATGGGGAAAATGCCCTAACCAGTTCAATCTGGTAAAACAGCTCCAATTAAGCGTCATTTAAAAAAATGATCTTTGGGATTACACTGCTTTGTCTTTAGAGTCTACTCCACCCTACTCTCTTGAATGATTCCAGAAGAATTGTTTAGGTAACTTATTTTTTTAACCTTCCTGTTGGACCTGCTTTTTCCATCAGTACTAATATACCATTTATATTTTTTTATAAGAAAAGAAGAAAGCATTATAAAGATAGCCAAACAAGATGATATATATCATCTCTGCTACAATCCTGCTATGGAACTGAATTCCTTAGATTTGAAATGCGTTCCATGAATGCAAAAGACATAAGCAGTCAGTCCTGATGGCTAAAAAAGGCGAATGAGGTAACGGTAACACTGATGGGCTGTTTGTCTCAAATGTCCTATAAATAGGGATGTGAAATCAATTTTTTTCAACCTACATTCTCTCTGTTCAAGGACAACACCCCTCAGCAGTAACCTGGGGTAAGGTATACTTAATAGAGAATGGTTAGTATTTGAGTTGTCACTTCGATGCTTATAATTTGGGAACTTCTTACTGGAATAAAATATATACCCAAGTGCAGATTTCCTAAATTTCCTGTAAAATTCATGAATGCAGGATAACACTTCTGAGGAAACTTTTTTTCATCTTCTAATCAAATCTACTGGAATCATCTCCCCCTGCTGTAGGACAGCCAGGAAAGGGCTCTACCCCAGGAGCTAGTCTACCAGCGGGTGGCTTTGGCATTCACATATAAACATGCGAGCCAAAGAGGGATTTCTCCTTTTTAACTGGCCCCATTTCCCCCTTCCTAGGACATTCCACAGTACCACCAACAACGATGTGCTCAGAACGGAAAAATCATTTCTGTTTATGTGAAAATAGATCTGAACTTCATGAAGCAAGGGAAGAAATAACAAAAGATTTCGAAGACCTCAAAGAGAAGTTATGATCAAATCTGGATGCTGTTTTCGAGATCTGACAGATACTAGCCTGAGAGCTCAGCACCAGGAGCTCACTCGGCTCTCCTCCAACCTTGCCCGTCGCTGCACAGCCCTGGACAAGCTGTGAGCTACCGCAGGGGCTCGGCGTGGTCTGGGCTAAGTGTGGGGGCACTCCCGAGGACCACCCACTCTCAGATGGAACCAAACCATTTCACTCTCAGGAGTGCTTCATGTACACTACGCCATTGGTCTAAAGTTTAGAAAAGCGATGATCAAAAATGCCTTCAGGAGGCAGCAAAACATCGCAATAAAAGGGCATGGTTTATTTGAGTAACTCAGAATCAAATGCAAATTCTAGATCTGCAACTTCCTAGTTGTGTGAACTTGGTCAGGCTATTTAACTTTTCTGAGGCTCAGTTTGCTTATCTGTACAATGGGGATACTGCTATCTCCCCTCAGAGTATTGATATGATGATCAGAGACTATATAAGTAGAGGACCTACAGCGTAATTACGCTCCCTGAGCGTCAGCTAGTTTTACGGAGCGCTCGCTGGCTGTAGCAATGATCCTTACATGCATTACCTTACAAGGTGTATCTCCACACGCAGTGTAACATAATGCTTAGATCCCCTGTGATTCCCACCACCAAGGGTTACTATGATTCAGCTTAAGAGAAAGCATGGCTAGAGTCTTGAAGCAACCCTAAGTGTTGTTACCAGCTCATGATACCTTGCTGCACATTAAATCGTTCTCTCTATTCTTTAATTTTGGCGCCTAAGAAACATGAAAACATATGCATCTTTTTTAATGAAAAATCTTTGTTGGCACCAGGATATTCTGAGAAAGAAAGGTATTATCCTGAGTCTTCAACCAAATAACTCAACTGACTTCCCACTCGATGGCATTCAAATCACACTTTCTGGTAAATGCTGTTTCCCTAACAGATTTCAATGCCACTTTCCCTTTTGGTGTTTAAAGCCTGTTTCTTCTCATTTGCCACATTAGGCAATTAATTGGGTATTTATAGGCAGCTATCATAGACCCCACTGTCATCGCTACTCAGTCATACATCTTAAATTCACCACATCTCGCTACTTAAATCCTACCCCTTAATCACCTCATCATCTTTGTCACATTTAAAAAATTTCCTTCTACTTAATTAACTCCATTTTCTAAACTAGAGTATGAATAATTGTGCAGAATTCTCCTAATGCTGCTTTCCTGAGGTGCCATGAAGAGAAAGTGTCTTCTCCTTAAGTGATTTCTTTAGATCCCAGGATAGTTTTTGCTTCTAGTGCAAGAGCATCACCGTGTGAGCTATTCCTGATCTGCACTTTGGTGTTGCCCTCAATCCGTGTCGAAGGAGGCTCTAATGGTGGGAGCTGAACCAGCCTGGAGTTGAGGGCACTCCACCCCCACCTCAACAGCCCCTCAGCCGCCCACCCACCCCTGCAGCCGTGCTCCTGGCTGACCCTCTCCTGCCCAGCTGTCCAGGGTGTTTGACCTTCATAGAAGAGAAAAAAAACTAATATTCCTCAGGACCTTGGCCCCTTGAGCTAAGAAATGAGAAAATTCTAACCCTCAGAGGATGGTCAGTTTTCTTACTTGGTTTCCCCTGCCTTTGGTAGTGTAGACTCGCCAGTTTCTCCAGTAAATGACCACTGCAACCTGTTCCCTGTGGCTGCAAGGGACACATGTTCCAGTGGGGTGACGCACAAAATGCTTTTCATCCTAATAAGAGCCCTGGGGAGAAAAGGGCTCCACTGTCAAATAACTTCAGGGGGCACAGCATTCAGTATCTCCCTCTTAGAGACTCAAACATATCTTAGAATGTTAACTGTTCTGAGAAATGTCAAGGTCAAAAAAATTCACTGACCTTTGTTTAAATGTGGATTCCCATGGTTGTTTAGACAACAGAGCCTTTTCTTGGTGGGACAAACTATTAGGACTTAAAGAAACAGCAGGGTGCACACAGCCTATTTTGAAAATGCTGCATTGTATCACGGTCCTTCTCTAACTTCCCCTAAACAAGCTCTTACATTCTCTGCTGTGGTCTCTGAATTTTTATTTTCACCTGCAGGATCTGTGGGAGAATAATGCTGTTTTGGGAGGATGCTTCCATGCTGGCACAGTCTCCAGTGACTTTACGCACAACATATTTATCCAAGAGCTTCTGGTTGGAAGACAGATAAAGGGGCTGGTTTTGTCTAACACACACATCTGGCAGCAGCTGTCCCAGGGCTTCCCTGTCCCCAGTGCATTTCCCCTGATTGGTCACTGTCATATGTCCCGTTAGACCACTGAGCTCCTTGCCAGCCAACACTTCGCACAGAGTAGATATTAGATGAATGTATGTTAAACAAAAGCGTGATTTGTATTGCCTATTTCTTAGACAAATGTGCGTCATTATTTCAATTTCTAATGTTTGAGAAATAACTGATAATGTGGCTGGTTTTATTTTCCCCCAAGAGTCATTGCTACTACAGATAAGAGTTTATTAATTTCCCACTGTGTGCTTCCACTTACTCCTTCTACATGCTGAGCACTTGGCACATACTATGATTTAATTATTAAAAGTCACAGGGAAGTGTTCGGGCTTCATATGACAGGTAAGACGGCTGCCACTTAGATCAGAAGGCTGTTATCTCCAACTGCATGTGGCAGAGCCAGGCTTTGCACTCAGGTCTCACTGTCAGAGCTTCTGCACGTCCCAGTCCACTATAGCTCATATGTGCACCACACATATCTACCACATGTACAACAACAGAGAAGTTAGCTAGTCATTTTTAGTAATCATATTTGTACTGTGGTGAATACATATCACATACAATTTATCGTTGTAATTGTTTTTAAGTGTACAGCTCTGTGGCATTAAGTGTTGGGCAACCATCATCACCATCCACTCCAGAACGTTTTCCGGTTCCCAGCGAGATTCTGTGCCCATCAAGCACTATCACCCCATTCCTGCCTACCAGTCTGACAATCACCTTTCTACTTTCTGTCATTTGAATTGGCTGCTCTAGGTACCTTGTATAAGTAAAATCACACAGAATTTGTCACTATTAATTTTTGAATTCTTACCCTGGTCATCATACTAACCACTCACGTGGAAAAAAAATCATCTCAAATTATACCAGCATAGCATGGTTTACAGTTTAATTACTATTGCTTGCAGGGAATTGGGTTCTAACTTTCCAGGCCCCACTGAGCAAGAGGAAACTTGCCCATAAAGCACCATGACCACAGGCAGACCCCTGGAAAGATAAGAAATCCAGGCAAGCTGGAGTGGCAGCTTAACATCCTGGGTCTTTGGATAACTGAAATCTGCATATATATATATATATATATATTCTAAACATCTTTTTTTCCCCTTTCAAACTGCTTTTCTGTTAATGTGTTAAAGCAGTACAATGTGAGGGAAATGTAATCCACATGTTTTGGTGCATTTACACTTATATACTCTTGAGAATATCAAAATGGCCTAACAATATATTTTCTGATGGCTTTTTTTTTCATAAAAACATAATTAGAGACTTTGTGAAAAAACAAACTTAATCCCAAAGGACATAGGCTCAATCTAAGTTCAAATTCTTACAATTTAAACATTCTCTTAGTATATTTCCAAGCAGGTCTATAAATGAAACATTTAAAATACGTTACACAGCCTTTAGATAAGAGACTAACATTGTAAGGTAAGAAAAGTTCAGTAATTGCCTCAACTTCCCTTGTGTCTCCATTTTAGGAGACAGTAGTAAATAAGAAAAAACCCACACAGATTTCACAGATACTCAGACATGGGTTCCAATTGGTCTGCAACACTCAGAAAGTCTCAACTTCTTATCTGTAAAATGGACATAATAATGTATGGCCTACTGAATTGTCCTGGAGATGAAACAAATTGTGTATAAAAGGACTCACATGTACACTGTGTATAGAGAAGTATGCAACATATCTTCACTTACATTCTCTCATTTTAAATTTAAATGTTCCATGGCAGTGATGCCATTAAAATCTATTCACTAAATATATTTATGTGCAAGACAGTGTAAAGTTGGCTGCAGCTAATACATCAAAGACTCAAGAACTGATCCCAGAAAATATCTGATCCACTTTTTAAGACAAAGCAACAGTATATGTTTTACATCATTGAGCCTTCCATTCTTCCTGTGGCTTTTTATTTTGTTTTGATTTCTAGATTTAGTTCAATATTCAGTAGTCCACTCAGATGATTTCAAACATACCTCTAACCTCAAGGATCATTCTGCAGTGATACTTGAGAAGACACCCCAAAACATATATAAATCCAATTAAAAATTCACCCAAGAAAATTCTCTAGCCTAGATGTCACTTTCTAATAGTGAAAAAACTCTATGCCCCAGAACTTCATTGATAACTTAGGACTGATCTGCAACAAGAATGTCCTGTCTATAGACAGTTTCACTTATCTTAGCGTCCAGGTTGGTGAGATATATTGAGGAGGAACAACTGAGATCTGGGCGACTTTCCCAGTCCGAACTAATAGGAAAACAAATTCCCTGAGCATGAAAGCCCAGCTCTCACGAAATATTTCTTCCTCACGGCACAGATAAGCATAGTTGATGGTGATCCCTAAGCCATATCAGCGACAGTAAGTTAGCTCTTAGGGCTTCTCCAGTTCCTGATGGAAAGACATTCCTGTGGTACAATTCACTCTTCCTCTGCTTCCTCCCTGCTCCCCTAGGAAGAGAAGTCACCGTGCAATTCATTTCTCACTGAACGGTAACAATGTGTATGACCCAGCCTCACTGTAATGGGACTTTCAGAGAAGGCTGCCGGCACTCAGCATCAAGTCATCTCAGAATACACTGATTTGTTTAACTCCCAGTGCACTGCCAAGGGTTAAGGATTTCATAAAGTTAAAAATAATTGAGGACTTTGGGAAGGACCATGGCTAGCCTATTTGAAATTCACTTTGCTGCCAGCTTTCTCTCATTCTGTCGACAGACCGTACACCCTTCCTTTCATCTCTTTCCTCTTTTTACAGCTTAACCTGCTCCCTGAAGGAGTATGCTCTTTCTAGAAGATAGATTATGCACGACACACAACATGAAAACTTTCCATACTCTTCCTGTTGCCATCTGAAAGATTTTTTTTCTACTTGGAAGAAATAGCTTATCTCACCTTTCACTCTCAGAACGGTTTGACTTAGAATTCCTTATGAGGACCGACATATTTAAACTTCATGGAGGGATATAAGCTAAAACTCTGGTTCTTAATTTTTCTTTTTCTCTAGTGAGAGCTGTGACAGCTTTCCCATTGGTATTATCCATTATAGAAATTTAACTGAGGATATATGATTCACTTTGAGGATATATGATTTCAGAAACACTAATTTTCTATCTAAAGGAAAGAAAAAAACAAAAAGTCACAGGGCAATGTGAAGGTTTATGTAGCATAAAACATAGAAGAGGAAGAGACTAGGTGTCACTCCGGGTAAAGTATGTACTTCAAACTGGAAACACACTAAAGAAGTAAAATCAATCTCTTCCAGATAGATTCCACAGATGGCCAGTCTCTTCACTAAAAAATGCATTCTTCTTCAATTGTCACAAATAATGGTTTTATTTTTCATCTAATAGCTTTTTATCCTATTCACTATCCAGAAAATGCCCCTTAAGAACTGGGCTGGCAAGCCGAAAAAGACAAGTATCAAATGATTTCACTCATATGTGGAGTATAAGAACAAAGAAAAAATATTGAAGGAACAAAACAGCAGCAGACTCACAGAACCCAAGAACGGACTAATAGTTACCAAAGGGAAAGGGACTGGGGAAAATGGGCGGGAAGGGAGGGATAAGAGGGAAAAAGGGGCATTACGATTAGCAGATGTAATGTTGGGGGGGCACGGGGAGGGCAGTACAAGTCAGAGAAGACAAGTAGTGATTCTATAGCATCTCACTACGCTGATGGACAGTGACTGTAATGGGGTTGGTGGGGGGGACCTGATGAAGGGGTAGTTTAATAACTGTAATATTGCACATGTAATTGTAGATTAATGATAATAAAATAAATTATATTAAAAAAAAAAAGAACTGGGCTGGTATAGAGAGTGTCAGTAGGTTTAAAATGACCATGTCTTTGTCTCACAGGAGCTTGCAGAAGAAAAGTGTCTTAGATCATCATTTATAAAAAGTCTCACAAAACATTCAGAAATTAAAAAAGAAAATCAGATAACCAAAGAAATACACTCAACTTTTAAAAAATTCACTATAAAAACCAAACATCAACATTCCAGTCATTTGACTGGAGCCACATTAATGCATAGTGGTGACTGTTCTCTCTGCATCTAACACCCACTAGCTAAAAATTGTTGCAGATTCCAAATCTGAATATTAAAATAGAAAAAAAAATAGGGGAAAAGGACTTCAGAAAAATTTTATTTAAAAGGAGTTGGAGCTACTTTCTGAAAAACCCAGATCAGGAGACCAGTCGGCAAGGGTAATTCAATTTAAAGTCATTTCTCAAGCATAGAAGACTGCTTCCCTCTCACAGTACTGACACACCACCACTAAAATACTTCCCAGAACCGCTGTGGGAATCAAATAACTGCAACACACATTCACAGGGAGGTATCTGAAAAAGGTTATGGTGAGAAAGTTTAGAGTTACACATCAAACTCTATTTCAGTGACATTCTTTGAAGTCTGGAACTCCGCACCAAGGCTGTCTGGCACCTACACAGGACATGGGAGGACAGCATGTTCCAGGCTCAGAGACCAATCACCAGCAGGATTACAAGAAGCCGTGGTGGACGGCTCAGCGGGATCTGGCACTCCTTCGGAATGTGATCACTAAGGGAAGATCTTTCCACTAAAGTCACAAATAGGGGGATGCTTATATAATGGCCAGTCCCTCCTTGAAGTAATGTCGCAGTATGAGCTATATTGTAGCTGCTTATTCACTTCAGTAATAGACCAATTGTCGTCAATTTCGCAGTTTAAACCTCAGGGCACCGAGTGTTACAAAAATCTTCAGCCAAGTTAGAGGTTTTTTAGAACTCCACATCAAAGCAATCAATGCGCAACTGCCAAACCGGCTTGGGGCTGGTACCCAAGCGCCTCTCCAAACCCCACCCTCACCCCCAGAGGGGAGGGGTCTCGGGGACCTCGGCATGGATCTCCTTTCAATTCTGATTTGTTTCTAATTTGCTCATGAGCTCTCTTTTAGGTCCTACTCTTCTGGCCTCCAGCTACCCCTCCAGGGTAACTGGGAGCCTGTCCCCCCTTTCCTTCTCCACCAGCGCCCTCCTGGGCTCCACCAGGCGCCAGCACCCGATGCCTACGTGTTGCTGTCTCGGCTCACGCCAGTGTGGCCCAGCAGACGAACGGTGGGTGTGCGTGTGTCTGCTTACATCTCACTTCCCCAAAAAGCCTTCCTGATGCCACACACTAGGTGAGGTCTCCCTGGGCTGTGCTCCCGGAGCGTCCTCAGGCCCTCCAGGAGTCACTCAGCCCGTTTTCTGTATGTATTGTCCATGCCGTCTTCCCTGGTAAACTGCAAGCTCCGTGAATGAGCGGGCCTGTCCGAGGTATGGCCCTGTCACCAGAGCTTCGTACTGCACATGGCAGGCAATGGGCTTAGTGAGTTTGTGTGTGGATGTGGGTGTGGGTGAGTGTGGGTTTGAGGTTTTAGCACCAAACCAGGTTACGTTAGTTAATTATAAGCAACTTAGTACATTGTGCCCACTATGCTGACACTAAACTAATACCTAGCTAAAACTAATGACTAGTCCCCTCCTAGGGGACTCTAAGAACATCAGACTATTTAAGCCTGGCAAAGAAAGATCGGATACATTTTCTTATATACCCCCATCAATAATGAATTTTTCTTAGCCTCTCTTCACTTTTCTTTGTAAAGGAGGTTTTAAAGCTCAAATGTGAGAGTAGTTTAATGAAATAAAGAATGACGGTATTAGGGTAACTACAACTCATATTTAGAGAGAATTCATGAGCAGCTAGTTTGCATGCTTTAACTATGACAGATATGTGCACAGAATTTCTATAGATTGGAAGTGGCAGGAAATGATATGAAAATGGAATAGGTTGCAATAGACAGAAATTAGTAAGGACATAGTTTAGATCATGCTACCTGTTTTATTTCAATATTGATAATGGTTAAAAATATTGTGATAATGCATTAAGCACTTACAATAATTATTTAAGTAGCCAAAAGGAATTTTAAAGAGGTAAATAATTTCCCATCCCTGTTCAAAGTATATTAAACATTGGTCGACCAGGTACCTTTAAGGTATTAATCAATCAGCAGTCTCCTATATGGGAGCTCTAATCTGAGAATCTGAGGGAATCCACTAGTCCGTGGATTTATACATCTCTAAAAAAGATGAAATAAATATTACATAAGAATTATTGCTCTACTTCAAGAGACAAATTTCTAGTATAACTAAAATGGAAAATGATCCAGGCAAATTAGCACAATGTATGGAAAAGTCAATACAGTTCACAAGAAGTTCATTAAAAACATAGGAAATATAAATAAGTAGTTTTAAGTAATGTTAACAAGGACTTCTGCTGTATATGTGAAGATGCAGATACACACACACACATACACATACACACATACATATATGTAACTCCATAGAGATACAGTTAGTGAATTTAAAACATGTATCTCCACTGGCTAATTAGAAAACAGTGTAAAATAGATCATTTTTAACTCCCCACTGGGGAGATTCCCCTCATTGAGGCATTGTGGGAGAATGAGTCATTTCTGCAGCATTCATGAGATCTCTAGAGGGACATCCCTTCAAAGGAAGGCAACACTCTCATAGGTAAATACAATCAATGCAAGGGACAATCCGTAGGAAAATGTTCAATTAGTTCCTGATGAATTCCCTTTGCATTTAATATCTCTTGTCCTATCTGGGCCTCTTATAGAGACAGTGAATTAGGAGATACAACAGCACTTCTTATCTGACATCCATGAGCTATGTCTCTCCCCTTTCCAGGGGAGTCCAGACATGCTGCCCTCAAGAGACATTCAGATTCTAATTCCAGAAGCACCTAAGCACACCCATTTCACCTCAACTCTGTGACTTCTTATATTGATAATTCTATAGAAAGAACACAAGGAAAGTCAGTAAGACAAACATACCAAAAATATGCCTAAACCCTATAGAAATTAAAGAAACAAAAACAGAATTTTCCAAAGGTAAGTAAAGATAAAAATTAAGGATAGAAAAAGGAGATTGCTGTAGATTTAAGAATGTTACTGTGGCAAATTGATTTTTGGCCCCAGGTATTGACCCCTCCCTGCGCCCATGCTTTCACGTGTAACTTTGTAGCTTTTCTTAATAAGGGAGAGATTTCCCCACCCCTGGGATACGGCCTAAAAGTTGCTTTGGCCAGTGGAATGTGGGCGCCAAGGGTTTGCTGGTTCTGCACAGGGTCGTCAGCAGCACTGTGGTTCTGTTTGCCCTCTTGCCCTTCTGCTGCTGCCTGAGAAGACCATGAGACACCCACAGGGCAGAGCCAAGCCTGACTCACAGTGAGGAGCTGAGTCCTGCCAGGCCCGCCCTGAGAAGCAAAGCCCCCTAGCCAAGGCCTGTCTGGATTGGCCGTCCCCGACCTGATCTTTACTGTTATTGCGAAGAAACAAATGCTTCTGTTTGAATGCTACTGAAATCTGTGATTATTTGGCACATCGCATTATTGTGACAATAGCTAAGTGATACATTATAAATTACAGTGAGCCAAAGGGGCGTGCTTTCCCCTTTAGGAAACTGAAAGAATATTTCCCTCTTCCCAAGGTTGACCGTTCGTTTACCAGGAAAGTCAGCAAATTTGCATCTGGTTGAGAGAGTGTGATATCCAGTGAGTTCATTCTAGGCTGGCCAATGACTTACTCTTTTCCTCACCATACTGACAACTGTATTAACTTTCAAATGTTTACCCTTCCTCTCATGTGTATTAATGACTATATGACTTCATCTGTAAACTTGTGGAATTAAATTAGATCAGCGGTCCTTAAATTGTTCTTTAGGGCTCATGGTTCCAAGGAGGGGTTTGGAGGACATGGTATGATGGAAGGAGGGCAGGAAACTGAGCAGTCAGGGTGCTAACCTTCAATCAGCAACACTCTGCTCTGATCTGTTTTAAATATCAAGATTTTATTTGGAGAATCAGTTGTACTGTTTAAAAGGTAAAGTTACAAACTACTGGACAAAATGCTTTTTGAAATCTTCTCATCGTGAAAGATCTATAATTACATTTTTTGTTTTGACCACCCCCTTCTCTTCACCTCTTTTACCATGGCCCTAATTCAAGACACCATCATCAGAACTCCCGTGATAACATCCCAACTTGCCCCCCTGCATTAGGTTATAAATTGCATCATTTCACTCACCTGCTTAAAACTAAAGCAAAACCGCATGTAGTGGGGCCTCTGGGCTCTGCCTCTCCACAGTCTCATTTCCTCCTCTCTTCCCCAGCCTTTCTTACAGGCTTAAATCACACTCAGTCCCTTCTGACCTCAGAGGCTTCTCACATGCTGGTCCCTCTGCCTGGAATGCTCTTCCCCTGCTCTTCAAATGTCAACTCTTACTCCTCAATTCTCAGTTTCTAAGTCATTCCCTCAGAGAGGCTTTCTCTGATCATCAAACTAACATAGGTCCCTTCTGTCCCTATTATTCTCTATGACAGCACACTGTCTTGCTCCCTCCTTTGCACCTGTCATGGTTTATAGTTACAGGAATATTTGTTGATTGCCTTTATTATCTGACTTTCCACTGAGTATAAGCCCGACCTGGCCAGAGGCTGAGCGATCCAGTTTATGTTTGCATTCCCAGTACCCAAAGCATTGCCTGGCACATAGTATATGCTCAAAAATAAGATGAATACATTTCTTAGCTTTTATCAACATGTCTTTTTTCACCACCTTTACACCATTTAGCATTTCCCTGCTCACATGTGATCCCAGTCTCTGATATGCTTATACCTGCTCTCTCTCTCTCGGTTACTTCCCTTAACTGATGTATCATGTTCTTTATACTCCTGCATGTGAGATTTTTCTCTTCCAACTCGTTTTATTTATCACACTTCCTCTTTGTAGTGTTCTTATGTACCAGGGCCCGTGATTTGATCTTCTCTGGGACATTATTATCAAGCTGATCCCACATCTTAGAATTAGATTAAACCTGGAATGAACTTAAGAGTGATTATCCAGGAAATGGGATCCCATACCTATAGAAGTAAATGCTCTGTGCCATTTGACGATAGTGGCTAAAGACTGTGGGGAACACCCAAATTGCAAGCAAGGTGACCAGGATATAGTTTCAGGAAAACAGTGACCAAAGTTATATCCTAATTAATTTCATTATCCTCTGTCAGAAGAAAAAAAAAAGTGTATGCTTTGTGGAGAGTCTAGAAAACAGAGGAACAATGAACATGAGGGTGGAGAAGTTTTCCAGCAATGGCCAGAGTAGACCCAACAGACCAGAGCATGGTAACCGTGCGATCACTGGAGAAGGGCAGCTGGCAGGGGCAACAGTTTGATCCAAGCTCTCACTACGGCTTGGATGCTCTAGGAGTAGACACGAGGCTTCCGGCTACCGGAAAGAGAACTCTCTCCCTAGAAGTAAAAAAGTCGGCATTTTGTCTTCGGCCAAAATGTCTCTAGTGAGTTTGTTTGGTATGAGTCAACTTACAGAAATTCTAAATATTCTGGGTTTACAGAAATCATGTAGTTTCTTGATGTACAGAGCTAAGATCCATACCCAAAATGGACCTTAAGGGATGTATGGATCAGAAGAAAAATGTCCTGGCCTGAGCAGGAAATCGTCTTCCTTGGATGCCATCTCTCTCGTGCCTGGCTTTCGTTCTCATTCCCCTTTGAACCACACGTAATTTCATAATATCTGACATATCTGTTGTTACCTATCCATTGGCAATTATTTAATGTAATTTTGTGAGTACATGATTACACCAAATGGAGTTAAGTAATATGAACTTTTTTTTTTTGTCACTGAGGCAATCAGACATTCATTAGAATGAAGACAATTCTGTAGTCTTGGCACACATGTATGGGTGTGACACTAGCATCCCCCTTTTATTCAAAATGAAAAGTTTAGATAACGTCTTGACAAGTTGTTTGGGGGCATTATCCCCTACTACCGTGATCAGCATGGGGAACAACTAACAAAGAAAGGTACTAAGGAAAGTAACAAAAATTTTCAAACCTGGGACTGATATCTTCCCCACAGTCGGATGTTTCATCTCCATAATGAGGCCATTGTGTAACACCTTGAAATAATGAGGAAAAAAAAACAAGAAAAATAGTAAGAAAAAAAAACTTACAAAATAAAAGTATTGCCAGTCTCAAGGGATGTGGAAAACCCTATTCAGGCCACTGAAGAAAGGTATTACAAAACTTTAGTTTGAAACTTTAGTTTGAAAGTAAATATTTGAAGCAAAAATGTTAATTCCACCTTATATTAAACCAAGTGAAGCCAAAAAGAATTAGAAGACTCAAGGACTACCAAACCACCTTTTTATAAAGTCTTCCCACTCTTAAAAATGTTATTTGATCCTAAATATAGGGTATGATTTTCCCTCCTTTCATCTATGCTTGATTCTCTAAATATTAAAGCTTTCCCCCTTCCTGCCTCCCCCTTAGAGCAGACAAAGGCCAAAGGCCACCGCAGAAAGACAGGAGGGGAGAACCAGGACCTGCCGCAGAGGAGCCCACTGGGATGGCATGGGGGCTCCTGGCAATTTATTCAGTGGAAGGTGTGGTGTGGGCAGTCAAATCAGTCTGAAAGGAGAATCCCAGTATCTAAGGGCCCCGTGACTGCCGGAAGTGGACAGATTCAAAGCTGCTGTGACAATGAACAGAGCCAACTGACTGGGAGCCTGGAGGAGGCTTGGGTCAGAGGCCTGAGCAGAAGGCTGAAAGCAGAGATGTGTCCAGTGGCACTAAGACCCTAATCATAAGACTAGGGTTCAGAGCTAGCACTCCACTAGCCCAGAGTTAGGGGAAGCTGGGGGCCAGAGAACTGAGGACAAAAGCCAGAGACCCATCCTAGAGAGCTGATTAGGCCCCATCAAGAACACCAGGTAGACCTGACCTCAAGATTAAGATTCGGGCCAGTTACTAGGACAGGGACATTCCTTAGGGACCCAGCCAGCAGAAGTGTGCCTTGATGCTGGATCGCTTGACCACTGAACAAACTACCTAAATCCCTGGCACACGGAGGTTTTATTGCTTCCCATGGGGTAGGCGAGAAGACAGAATCTGCCAGGGATCAAGTGCCCTGCAATGGTAGACAGAGGATGACATAAGGGCATGGAATTAGATTCTAGAAAATGAAAGTTGGATCACTGGAGGCAAATATTTTCTCCTGCACAAATGAAAGTGCCCCCGAGTTGTTTGCCTTTACTTGTCTTTTAACAACTGGAGGTTAACTTGTTCTTCTGTCTCAAAGGACCCCAAATTCAATTTACTATGACTGTTACTACATCTTCAGTGAAACATACATGGGTGACTTACACATGGATTGCGCTTCACCTACACTGTCTATCAGATGGACAGTGCTTCTTCCTGCTCTGAACATGGATCCAAAGAAGAAAAGTAATTCAGTGGCACAGTAAAGTTAGGAACCACAATTTCATGCTCATATCGCAAAGAGTAGCAGTTGTAATGGCTTTATAGCACTTTGAACTTCAGGTAAAGGCAAGATTTGCATATCCATGACTTTATCATAATCTTTTCACAGAGCAAAAGAGCATGGGATAAAGAAACTAATACAAATGTTTTTCCCACTTGGAAGTCTCAGGGACGGGTCAAATGTCTTAGGTTTTATTCATTCCCCATCAAGTGAGCTTTTAGGTCACATTACGGGATCAACCATCAATAAGACAACCTCATGGGTGACATCTCAAGGTGAGAACGAATACTCTGCTACAGCTAAACACTCTGGCTTCCACCGTTGCCTTTGGGAACGGTCCTCACTTCTGGGGTGATGCTCCTTAAACAGCCATATCAAACCCCCTCAGTGAGGGGGACACCATGCCATATGGAGATCCTTTCTAGGGATGCCTTGCCTCTCTTTTGGAAGCACCAGCTTTGCACCCAAGAGCCAGCCAGAGACTAATCTTGCCAGTGTTAGAACTGTGCTCTAATTTAATTCTGGTGTGGCTCGTTCTCAGCACCCACCCCGCACAGCCCCCTCCTATGTGGGGGCGGGGGCTCCATGCCAGTACGAGGTGCTAAATCTCAGTTCTACTGAGGACAGGAACAAAAATACCAAGCTAAATTTCACTCGAAACAATTATCTGCACACTGAATCATTCTTCTCTTCTCATATCTCTGTTGCCCTCCTGACTACCTCTTTGTAATAACACTGCAGCGCTACTCACAAAAGACAAAAGTGAGTGTTCTTAGCTAAATATAACTTAACTGATAGTGTTGAAATTAATTAACGCTGAATTTTAATCATGTAGGAAACGTTAAGTGTCAAACGTGAAAGGGTAGTTGGTAAAGGTCAAGGGACACATGTCAAAGTTTTGTGAAGCAAGAGCTAGCAGCTGATCGAAGTTTTTCATGGAAGCAGCTTACAGTATGTGCTTCCTTCAGCCCTATCCTCGTGGCTGCCTGTATATGATACTCCCAGCATGAAACCTCCTTATCTAACTGTAGTGATTCCTTTGCATTGAGAATCATTCAATTCTAAGCAGAAATACAAATTCTTGTGAGGTCTGGCCAAGGAAGGTAACTGCAGTTTCTCATTTGTTGTGCTTTTATACCATCATGAGGCAAGAGGGCTGGTTTGAAACCCCCATCTTCAGAAAGAGCTGACTTAATCCCCGCCTTGGCTACCACATACGTTTTTATGTAAAGTCTGAAGTCAATAAAACTCCATAGGCTTTCTTCTGAATCAGGTCAGATTATCCCAGAGAACAAGTGAGGCTGTGGCAGTGCTGTCCCTGGAAACCCTGCCTGATGACTTGGGATCTCGGAAAACTCTCCGGCCTTGTTTGTTGGGCGAGTCCTACTCTGCTTAGTAACGTACCCGAGAATCTCAGAACCCAGGCAGTCTGTCTGAATTTTACCATCAGTCTCTCCAGTGCACTTCAGGCATCTTACCCTAACTTTGTTGGAAAAGGAGGAACTGCCGCCTTCCACCATATTTATGTAATGTTTCTTTGGGAATGGCTACTAAATGTTCCCTTTCCTTTTTTTATCCAGGCCTAACACCCCAATCTCTTATTACCTTAAGCCAGCAATTCAAATTTGAATGCATTTTTTTCTTGCTAGTGCTACAATATAGACCTTTTCTCCCTGCCATTCTTGACATAGGCCTTTAAAAAAAGACTTTCTTACTTTCACTTAAATTTTTCATTTCACTCAAATGTTTCATTTTCTGACCACAAAAGATGGAATGGGAACCTTAGCTTCAGGAACCCTCAACACCATTTTCCCTCCAGGAAGTGTCATGCCTTGAACTCCAGTCTGGCCATGCGGGGCATTATTTGTTACATATTTAGCTATTTTTAAATAAGACAAGGGACCTTCCCTAGAACTTTATAGTAGGTTTTGTCCTTCTTTTATTTATTTTTTCCTCCCTAGATCCTACTTCATGGTTTGGTAGCTCTTCTAAATTTCATTTCTTCTCCTTGAAATTTCAAAAGCCTCTTCTTGACAAGAATAGAATTCTAGACAGTGCACTAACCTCTTTAGCAAAGTATCAGGCCTATTTAAAATTAGGTCTCTCTTTCTACTTCAAGAGTTTTACAGATTGACAGCCTAATGACAGAGTCAAATGGTAATGTACTAATGATGGGGGGAAAGAGTAAAATGTATACCTTAAAGTGATATGGGAAATAAAATTTAAGTGAAAGTAAGAAAGTCTTTTTTTTTTTAAGGCCTCTGGCAGGAATGGCACGGGAAAAGGTCTGTGTTGGAGCCCTTGCAAGAAAAAAATGCAAAAAAGTAAAAATGGGTACCCACTATATACGCAATAAAAATCTCTATGGAAAGCATGAGATCTGAGTCAAGAGAAGAAGTAGCTTGACATATTCAAATGAAAAGAGCCTGATCGAGTGCCGGTACTAAACGATGAACATATATAATAAATGTCAAAACTACGTCAAAAATGGACACCATACCATTCCATGACATTAACAATGCTGCACAAAATGGAACTGAGCTACCCATGCACCACAAATAGAGACATGACCTATTCATTAAATTTAACTAACATCCCAGAGCAACAGTATACTAGATGATATGAAGGGGCTGGCAATAAAAAGATGAATGAATTTGTGCTCAAAGTGCCTATAATTAGAAGGGACAGTAGGGAATAGAGACCCGAGCCAATTTTTATAATGCAGTTGAAGCTCCATGATGAAGAAGCAATGTCTAGAAGGTAAATAACTATCCACCTCGAAAGGAAGCCAAAGGATGTATGTAGGTCAAGGAGGTCAGTAAAAGTCATAGAACAAAGTTGATTGAAATAAAACATTAGGTCAATAGTTATACTGACAAATAGAACAACAGCAGCTATCGCTCAGCAAGACTCCTAAGGGTCAGGCATTATGTTCAAAGCTAAAGGACCGTCTCCACTTAATTCTCTCATACTAGGTAGAAATTACTATCATCTGCATTTCTACTGATAAAGAGATGGAAGCTTAAAAAGATTAAGACTGGCCCAGGTTTAATTAATAAGTGGCTGACCTTGGATTTTAATTTAAGCGTGTCTGACCCTAAACTCTTAGCTAGTTGGAGATTTAGTAAAAGAAAAATACAGATGAGCATAATTTGATTTACTGTTAAAATAACTAGCTAACATGGTCAATTCTGCAAAATAAAATATTAGTCAATTCATTGGGGAAAGAAAATAGCCAAACAGATTGCTTGGCACTATGCAGCCCAATTAGTTAATAAACAGAACTGCTCCTTTATAGATAGCCCAGGAGGACATTCTGGGTACCACAGATACAAAGGCTGTGAAAAGAGGAAGGATTTTTCGGCCCCAGCCTAGCTCAGATTTTGAAGGGCACAAAGCCAACAGGTGACCTTCACAAGGCACTGAAGTACTCTGAGGCTCCGGACCCTCTTCAAGAAAAAGGGGTAACAATATCTTTTTCTCAGTGGTTTGTAAGGATTCCATGAGATGATGAGTGCAAAGCAGTGAGCACAGGGCCCTGGACAGAGTCAGCTCAAAATAAATGGCAACTGTTTATCATTATCAATAAACTAGATCCAAACCCTGGCTCCACCAAGGATGAGCTGTATGACTTTGGGGTACATTCATTCATGCAGTAAATGTATGTTAAACATATAATAGTAGTGATTAATAATTAATAAGTACTAAAAGCATATGAATGTGCCACACACTGTTAAGTGCCAAAGAAAACCCGCATCACAGAACAAGGAAGGTCCTCGCCCCCAAGGTCCTGTGAGGGAGACTTTCAAATTAAACGGTATCCACCAGCCTGTTACTGTCACATAATAACATCTGCTGAGTTCTTTGCTAGTGTCCCCAGTGCCTTGAACATTATTTGGTAGATGCTCAGTGATATTTTATTGGTTTTATTGAACTAAATGTATGTATTTATTTATTTAAGTTGAATCAACTCAGTGGCATGTATATATTTATTTACTTAAGTTGAATCAACTAAGTGGCAAGTGGCTTGTTTTGGTTTCCCAGATGATCTTGAATCTGTCCTAGATGCTGTGCATATCTGAAGTCATTCCAGAGGTCATGCTGAGAAACTCCGCAGGAATCATGATCATAAGCAGTGAAGAAAAGCCAAAAGGGCGGCTGGCCTATGAGCTCAGCAGAAACAAAGGGCACGTGCATTCTACACGTACAGTGAATCTACCACACGTGAAGAAAATAATCCTAGAAACCCAGAAAATCATTCCCCAAACATGCAATAATACCTTAGAAAGCAAAAAACCATTGACGTAATCTCATTTATTGTCCCTTTTATTAAATTAGTCGTTCCTTTAGCTTAATAGGAAAGCAACCTTGGAATAATATTTGAAAAGTTACATAACCGAAAGCATAAAATACAAATAATATGATAAAAGCTAATTCAACTGTTTGTGAAAACAAGAAGTACAAAAATAACATATAAATTTATGAAAAAAAATGAACCCATAAATGCCTAACTTTATTTAGACAGTGAACATCAGATTCACATGCTGACATCTTTGGTTTTCTTATTTCTTTTGAAACAATCACTGAACTAAACTTTATTTTTGTGCTAATGCACATGACAGTCCTTTCCCTCTTCTTTCTAATTAAAAACAATCTGAATATTAGTCATTCAAAGAGGTATGACAACATATATGTATGGTTTAATGAGTACAAATAAAAGTGTAAGAAAAAGAACATTACCAAGATGTTTAAACTCCCAAGGTTGCCCCAATCCCTCTCTCCTCCATCCCCAAATAATCATTCTGAGTTTATTTTTATCATTTCCTTATTTTTCTTCATCCTTGTACCCTACATATGTATATTGCTAATAATTTAGTGCTTGCTTTCACCCACTTATAATATTTATATCAATGAAATCATGAATATGTATTCTTCTCTGGCTCACTTTTTTTATTAGTATTGTTTTTGAGATTCATTCATTCCATTCTGAAGTATGTGGCCATGGGCCAATTATGGCCATTAATTTAATATGCCATTACATAAATACATAACAATTTATTATCTACACTGCTGTTACATTGCTTCCAGTTATTTTACTATGACAAGAAATGCTGTCACAGTAACCTTCTCTCTATGCAACAATTACACTAGGGCATATCCCCAGAGTTATAATTGCTAAGGTATAGGGTACATGTATCTTCAACTTGTTAAGTAATGGAAAATTATCTTCCTAAACGGTTTACCAGCCATTTCCACTAATAGTGAATGTCATTTTCCATTGCTTTATGCCTATCGTGGAATTTGATATTATTAGAGTTTTTAGGTTTTGCCAGTCTAATTACTATGAAATGATACCTTATTCAACTTTCATTTCCTTCATGTCTAACGAAGCTGAATATATTTTCCCTGCTCAATGACCATGTATATTTCCCTTTAATGAAATGTTTGTTCAAGTCATTTGCATATTTTTCTATTGGCTTAATTATCTTTTTCTTATTGAGTCATGAGTTCTTTATATATTCTGGTTTGAATCCCTCACTGAAACATAAATAGAAAATATTATAGATTTATTTCTCATTCTGTGATGTTTAATGAACACAGTTCTTGATTTCAGCACTGTCAAATTTACTGAATTTTCCCTTTGTGTTCTGTACTTTTTATGACATATTTTAAAAACTCTTCCCTACTCGAGGTGAAAAAGATGCTCTCCTAAATTTTCTAATAAAAATTTTAAATGCTGGCCCATTTATAATAACAGCTCACAGCAAGCTAGGGATTGAAAGGAATTACCTAATCTTGATGAGGAACATCTACAAAAACCTTAAAGGTAACTTCATACTAAATGGTGAAAGACTGATTTTGCTCTGACTTTGAGAACAATGCAAGGATCTCTGCTGTCACCCCTCTTAGTCAACATATTACTAAAAGTTCTAGCTACAACAATAAATCAAGAAGTAAAGGCATAATTTGCATAAAGTCATGCGAATAATAAAGAAATGTAAAAGGACTATAAAGAAAAAGAAATATAATAAAAGGAAGAAATCACACAAATGGCATGATTGTCTACCTAGAAAATCCCAGTGAATATAAAAAAATACTTTTAGAACTAATAAATGAGTTCTTCAAGGTCACAGGATATAATACCAACACACAAAATCAATCACATTTCTGTATACTAACAGTGAACCTAAGGAATGCAAGTTGAAAACAAATACTATTAAAATTATTTAAAATAATGAAATACTTAGATATAAACTTAACAAAACATGTACAGACTCTGTAAGCTGCAGATAACAAAATGCTGATGAAAAGATCAAGAGAGACCTACGGAAATGGAAACTCTTGGATTTGAAGAGCAAACATTGTAAAGATGTCAATTCTCCTCAAATTTATCAATGGTTTTAATGCAGTTCTTGTGAAATTCCAGCAGTTTTTTGTAGACATAAAAAAAGTTTATTCTAAAATTTTATGAAAGACACAAGCCTCAGAATAGCTTAAACAAACTTGGAAGTATGAATAAACTGAAAGAGATTCAGTCCGCCTGTTATTAAGGCATATTATATAGCTATTAGGACAGTGTGGTATTAGTAGAGGGACAGACACATAAATCAATGGAACAGAATAGAGAACTCAGAAATATATTCAAATATGCACAAATAATTTCTGATGAAGTTGCAGATGCAATGGAGGAAGAAGAACAGCCTCTTCAATAAAGAAGTACTGGGACAAAAAAGAAAACCTCAACCTAAATCTCATATCTTATACAAAAATTAACTCAAAATAGGCCATGGCCTTCAATGTATAATTTAAAACTATAAAATCTTAGGAAAAATTTTGGATTGCTCTGCAAGAGATCATGTTATGGGGATGAGAAAGCTACAGAATAGGAGAAATATTTGGAAGCAATATATCTGACAAAGGACTAGTACACAGTATATATATAAAGAACTCCTACAGCTTAACAGTAAAATATAAATAAATAAAATCCAACTAGAAAATAGGCAAAAAATATAAACAGACATTTCACGAAAGAGGATATACAGATGGCATCTAAGCACATGAAAAGATATTCAATATCATTAACCATTAGGAATTTGCAAATTGAAAGTATAGTGAGATAATGTTCTATACCTATTAGAATGGCTAAAAATTTTTAATGTGACATCAAATACTGGCAGAGAGAAACTGGATCACTTACACACTTCTGATGAGAATGTAAAATGGTACAGCAGCTCTGGAAAACAGTTTGGCTGTTCCTTAGAAAACCAGACATGCAGCTGCATCCAACCTAGCAACTGAACTCCTGAACGTTCATCCCAGAAAAACAAAGTTATGTTCATGCAAAAACCTGCACATGAATGTACATAACAGCTGTACTTGTAATAGCCCCAAATTGGAAACAACACAGATGCCCTTAGCTGAAGAATCTTGAAGCCAACAGCGGTACATCCATATCATGGAATACTCCTAGGCAGTAAAAAGGAATGAGCTACGGATTCATGCAACAACTGGATCAATCTTGAGGGAATTATGCTGAAGGGAAAAAGCCAGTCCCAAAAGGTTACATAGTATATGATTCCATTTACCTAGCACTCTTGAAATGATAAAACTCCAGAAACAGAAAGCAGATTAGTGATAGAGGGTGGAGGAAAGGGAAGTGCACAAAGCTATCAGAGGACAAGAGAGACATTCACAATGAACTGTTCTGTGTCTTGACTGTATCAATGTCATTATCGTGGGTGTGATGTTGTCAGATAGTTTTGCAAGATGTCACCACTGGGGAACTGGATAAAGGGTACATGGGATCTCCCTGTATTATTTCTTAAAACTGCATGAGAATCTACAATTATCTCAAAATAAAAAGTTGATTTATTTAACAAATTTTAAAAAATATTTTGGTCTTCTATATTTTGTTTTTTAGAGAAACCGGAATTGAATTTTGTGTCTGATGTGAAAAAGGGTTCAATTTCATTTTTCCTAGAACAATTTTTGAGCTGTCTTTCCTTTCCTCATGAATCTGCAAGAACAGCTCTGATGTCCATCATTTCTGTGCATGTGGGGTTGTTTTTGGGCTTTTTGTTCAGTCCTACGGGTGTATTTGTCTACCTACGGCTGACACCACACTGACAAAATCCCTGCAGCTTTGTCATAAGTAACAGTGTTTTGTTTGGCAAGATCCTTGGTCCACCCGGGCCTTGTCCTTTGTCTTCTGGCGTTCTTGGCCCCTTACTCTTCTCTATCAGTTTTAAAGTCAGCCTGTTCATTTCCAGGAAAACACTATTAGGCAGAAATAATACCCTTACCATATTATCTTAGTACCCATTAAACATTTACTTTAATAATTTCAATTCATGTAAGTCATTTGTATGTTTTTATAAAGTGTTAGTATTTTTCATAAAGGTTTTGCTCATTTTTCATTAGATTGATCCCTAACAAAAGCAGTCATTGTAGTTGCTAAAGTAAAATGGATTTAAAAAAAATAAAACTTGCCTTTTATTGGTAGCATATAGAAATAAAATTAATTTTAAAAATTTGATATTTCTGGCAAACACTCTAAGTGATGAGTCATTTAAGATTCTGTTAGTTTTCTATAAAAATAACTGTGTCATCTCTGAATAATTATAGTTTTGTTTTTCCTATTCAGTTCTTAGAACCTTTATTTTGTTTTCTTATATTGTTAGCTAAGACTACCAATATATTGATGGAGTGTTAGTAGAAAACATTTTTATCTTAATCAAATTTAAAGGAAAGGCAATTAATTTTTCTTTATTATGTGTGTACCAACATATGTAGGCACACTTTAGTAGGCTGAGGAATCACTGCTAGTTTGCTGAGAACTTCTACCATAGATGTTGACTTTTATCAAATTCTTTTTATCCATTTAATTAAAAGGATCACATAATTTGTCTCCATTAATCTACTAACATGAGGAATTAATTTTCTAATATTGAACCAATCTTACTTTTCAAGAACAAACTAATTTTTGAGTCCTGGGTGCTAATATTCTGTTTAAAATGTTTTTAATCCATTTTCATGAGTGAGTCTGGCCCATCTGCAATTTCCTTTCTTGTATTGCCCTTGTTGAGTTTTTGTATCAAGAGTGACTCCTTCATAGAGTGAGCTAGAGTGATCCTTTGCCTATTTTCTGAAAGTGGTTGTATAATATCCTTCATACCTGGTGGAAACTCACCTGCAAACTCTCTGGTGTTTTCTTAGTGAGAATTTGAATCATCAATTTATTCATTTCATCAATACAGGTCAATTCAGATTTTCTCTTTTTTCTTAAGTTTTGATAACACATTATTTTCTAGGAATTTTACCACTCCGTTAAGTTTTCAGATTTATTGTCTAAAAATTGTTCATTTTTATCATTTAATTTTAGAATTATTATATGTTTCTGGTGAATTTAAATTTTTGTTATTATGTAGTGACTTATATAGTCATGCATTTTGTTTTAAAGTCTGGAGTGTCTAACATTACTAAAGCTACATTAGCTTTTTTTTTTTTTGTATGTATCATTTTGTGCCTATACAGTCAACCTTTTTAAGCTTTAAGTTTTAGGTGTGTCTCTTGAAAATCAAAAACCACAGGACTTACCCTATTATATCTTTGTCTTTTAACTGGAGAATTTGGTGCATTTTCATGAATTAGGATTATTAATACATTTGAATTCATTTGTACCATCTTATTTAGTACTTTCTTTTTGTCCCATTATTATTTTTTTAAAGTCCCATCTTGCCTTTTTTGAGATTGATGGGCAATTGTTCTCCCACATTCAGGTTTTCCCACATTTACTAGTTTGGAAAATACACAACTATAATTTTACTCTTTTATCCACTAGAAATTTTAACATGCATATTTAGCTTAACAAAATAGAAATCTGATCAATCCCTATCCAGTTATCCCCATGCCGATTTCTATACCAGATGTTGCCAAATTTTTTGGCTCACAGTATTTGTAAGGCCTCCATAATTTTTCACAGTGCCCTGGGCAAAAAGAGTCTTTTGTTTTGTTTATAAAGTAAATTTGTCTTGTTTACCAAGCAATTAGGTGGAAACCACGTACCACATATTTATATCCTAATAATTTAGTAGCTATTTGAAAAAAGTAATAGACATCAGCTGAAGGAAAAAATAATGATGCTTAAATAAACACAATCATCTCATAGCATAATGTGCACTTGTTAGGCACCACACAGCTTCTCAGATCTTGGAATAAAATTACATACTTCCACCTTTATTTCTTGTTTCATATTGATTTTCTCTTGGTATTCTCTATTTTTTTTTCACAGAAACAGACATCTGAAAACTCGGTTTCATACAGATACGATGTAGACGAAAGGAAAGCAACGCAACGCAATGTTGAAACTGAAATGCCGTGGACAAGAATTGCATGCTGGATCCAACAGAAGTTTCTGTGTTTGCCTAGAGATTTTTAATATTTTCTGGTGCCCTTGAGTGTCCACTGGGATGCTGTGGTGCCTTGGTAGTTTGGGAACAATAATTATATGCCAGTATTGTTCAATATTTTGGTTCTATCTCTTTTTCAATTCAAAAATAGACATTATCAATACTGTTTTTCAAAGTTAAATTTTTTTTAGCTTCCTACATGTTTACCGTATTTCTTGCTAACCTTTTTTTTTTTTTAATCACAGACCTGTCTTCAGTGGTAGCATTCTCTCTTCCTGTAGGACATTTAGAAATTCCTTAGTCATTTCTTCATAGCAGGTTCTCTTTGTTTTTAGCTTCTTAGAAGTTACTTTATTTTGCCCCATTTTGAAAGATAGCTGTGCTGGTGACAAATTTCTAAGCTGATAGCTATTTTCTATTCACACATGGATGATGATATTTTTCCATAGTCTTGTGATTTTCATTGTTGCTTTTAAGAAATCAGCTTTAGATCTAGTTGTCATTCCATTGTAGATTATTACAACAGAAATAGGTTGGTATAAAAACCTATATTTTTTCCTCTGGCTAATTAAACATCTCTGGTTTTCTACCATCAGTCTAAGCCCCATTTGCTTTTTATTTAATCCTTGTGATTTTTATTGAACATATTTTGTCTTCAATACTTCATGAATCTGAGGAATTATATCTTCAAAAGTTCTGGAAAATTCCCAGCCATGTTCAAATATTGCCTCTTTAGCATCTCCTGGAAATCTAATTAGAAATATATTAGGCAGATATCAGCTATGTATTAGACTTGATAACTTTCTATGTCTTTGCATCTCTTGTGCTCTCTTTCTCTCTTCCAGGGTGAATTCCAGCTAATTTATTCATATCTCTTTGCCAGATCATGAAGACTCTCCTACGTTGAGTCTAATGTGCTACTTCATTGGTCTGTTGTGAAGTTTTGTTTTACCCAGCGACAATTTGCAACTGCTTCCTCCAAGTGCTCAGGGGTACCACCAAAACGGGACCACATTAAGTTTCATTGCTTGTAGATTTTCAGGCCCCCAAGGGGAATTAATTCCTGCCCTGTATGCAGGACAGTAGGTCTGTGGCTAGGACATCTCATGAGAGAGTTTCTCTTTATGTCTTTCTTGTAAGAGCCAACGTCAAAACAGCCAGAATCCTGACTGTTTTCCTCTTCTGTCTTCAGTGCAGGTTTTAAAATTTATTTGCTCTGTTTTGTTTATCCCCTGTTCACCCACTGAGAATGACGACCTGTGCATGTCCAAGTTTTATTTATTCCCAATCTCCCACCTAGCATGTGCTTCAGGATTTTTGTCCTATCCTCATGTCGTATGGCCCATCAAGTCCAAGTTCTAAGCCCGTAGGTATTAGGCAATGCTGGCTTCAGTGTCTGCTTCTCTGCCGGCATACTTTCTGGTGACTTTTGTACCAGCAGGACTTCTCTGGTCACATAGTCCTCCACTCCATATTGACAGAAACAGAGGCCCTTGGGAAGGCCATTGTGTCTTCTCTAAACTACATTTTTTAGGCATAATTTGGTGCTCCAAATTTCCCAAGATTGATTGGCCCAGGGAATAAGAAAAATAATGACTATGAAGTGAAAAAGGAAATAGAATAGAATCCAGTGAAACAAACATAAAGGTGATTTATGAACTTTAAAATCAGGATATTAGAAGTCCAGCCTTATATCTTTAACTCAGTCCTCCTTGGCAGTGGCGCCTTAAATGAAATTATCCCAGAACCTGTTACTACAGACTTTGGTGGAAGTTGAGAAAGCAGTCTTCTCCCTTCAGCAAAGGGACCTGCAAAACCCTGAGAAATGTGCAACTCCAAGAGGTGGTCAGCAGGATGATTGTGTGTACTGTTCTCACTTAGCAAGAACCAAATAATTCCTGCATTCTTAGGAATTTCCCAGTTTTCCAGGGGGAAAACTGTGACTTTTGATTAGTTCTAAGAACAGGGTCAGGAGGTTGTAAATGTATCATTTTTCTTACTGAATTTAGTCCTCTTGTCCCCCGACACTCTGAAGATGCAAAGCAAAAATTCAGGTGTTCAAATAAGATGCATGGTCTGACCCACTTTATTTAATGAAATAGTTTTTCATCCTATTCAGAAGCCACAGAAGTAAACAATTTTCTTATCAATGTTCATTTGTTGATCAAGAAATCATCACTAAATGTAAATCCCTGCCAAGCACTCTACTCTTTCGGGGACCAAAGTAACAGAAGAGTATGTGAGAAGGAAAAAATCTCGATTAGATAAAAAATACAACATGACAAAAAAATGTATGTAGTTTCCCTGAGTAGGCAGAGCTTTCTAAATGATGTGTCAGGGTTAAACAGTCCTAGCCAGCATGGATGTAGAGAGAGGACAGGGTTGAGTGTGAGACTAGCCCCTGCCTACCATGAATGGGTGAGCTACACACCTTGGCTCACTTTATCCATACAGAAGCCCAGTGAAATCGGTCTTATTTCTATTTTATAGATGAAGAAGTAGACTCAGGAAGGTAAAATGACTTACTAATATCATACATAGATGGAAAGGGAGGCATACTCATGTCTCTCTGATGGCAGAGCCACCACATCATGCTGTCTCTGAAGTGTTCAGCATCCCACCCACTATCATAAGACTACTGTTCCTAACCTGGGTGCAACAGATATAAGGAGGCAGCATCACCTGGGACACCCAACATTCCAGACGATTGCCATTAGCTGTTTGCCGTTTCTTCTGTTGGCTCGAGGACTGTCTAGCAGCGTGGGTATAGTAAGATGGAAGCAGTATTTCACTGAGGGCTTCCTTTTAGTCTCCTCGTGGTAGAAAGCTGTTAATGCTATTGAGATTAAATCTCTTTGGGGACCCAATTACAGTAAGGCATCTCTCTATTTGGCACAGGAAAGCTTTCCCTTCATAAGTCCACAGGACTATGAGGGGCAGCAGGGTGTAACAAAGGCTCAACAGCTGCCTCCTTAACAATTTCTTCTTTAATGAAGTCATGCATGGCAAATGCTGAAGACCCGTTATAGCTCTTGATACAGCATGATGTAAGTTCCACAAGGAAAGATTTTCAGCATCAGAAGCCACAGAGGAAATGATGTTGTGGCACACAGTCTCCCAACAGCCACAAAGCAGAATAGCCGTTGATAAACGTGATGGTTCCTCAGCCCTCTACCACGAGGAAGCAATATCACCCGTTTCCTGTATGTCCGCCATGCTGGAGAACCAAGGCCACCCAAGGGGCACCGCGTGACAGTCCCGTGGCCACTGCACACCACATCCTCCTTGCACCTGATTCATCATTCACAAAATCCGCTCGGGTTCAAAAAGGACACAACCATTATTTCTCAGACATGTTTCTAAGACAAAAACACTAAGGTGGTGGTTCTAAAATTCAATAAGCTCTGTTTTCCTTTCACACTTTGGTTTGGTTTTCAGAGGATTTGTTTTGGTGGGGGCATACTTTGCTTGTTGAAGGCAGACGAGGGTTTGCTGTAGGGCAAGAGATAAGGAGAACTATTTTAGGAAGGAGTCTGTGTGACTAGGCGTGGGGGAGATAATATTGATAAGTGTGAGCAGGGTCACTGATAACTTTGTGGGATATGCCAAGAGACTGTATCAGCCAGAAAGGGCTGAGTCAGCCATAATTTGGGCTTGAATGAGTTGAAGTGGAGGGTGGAGGGAGAGTGATCATAATATGTAGAAACAAAAATGGAGAGACAGGAACCCAGTCCAGAGTTAGGCCTGAGCCCCTAACTTCAGACACTTCCGTTTTCCCAGCTGACTTTTTGCATCCAGTGGCTCATAATTTCAATCGTATGTTTCCAACTTGTCTTGCAGACACATTTTTTTCAGCCTGGATCTTCACGGCCCTGTTACATCTCAGTGGAGCAGCCAGATGGTGGTTCTTGCTTCAGGTTTGCTGAGTATCATGAGACACACTGTCTTCTACACTGTACCTGTGTAATCTGTCTTCCTCCTCATGGCCATGCTTTATCTTTGGGACTTGACATGTGACGCTTCTAGTCTTGCCTCTGCTCACAATGAAGACTTTCCTTAGAGCTGAATCTTGTGGTCAAACATACATCCTGTTTAGCCTACTCTTTGAATTAAACCTTATACTGCATGTACTAGGGTTGAATAATGACTACCCAGAGATGTCAAGTCTTAAGGCCTGGAACTTATCAATTTTAACTTTATTTGGAAGAGTCTTTGAAGATGTGATTATGTTAAAGATTTTAAAGTGGTGAGATTATCCTGGACTATCTAGGTGGGCCCTAAATGCTATCACGGCTGTCCTTATAAGAGAGAGGCATGAGGAGGTAATACTGAGGCACCAAAGAGGAGGTGGCAAGGTGATCAGAAAAGCTGAGGCTGGAGTAAGGTGACCACAAGCCAAAAGACACCTGGAGCCACGGGAAGCTGAGCGAGACAAGGGAAGAGCCTCCCCTAGAGCTGTCAGAGGAGGTGGGCCTTGCCAACACTTTGACATTGGACTTCTGACCTCCAGAACTAAAAGGAAATAAACATCCAGTGTGTGGTAATCTGTGTGACAGCAGCTCTAGAAGAGACTGCGTCCAGCTTTTAAGCTGCATCCAGACAGATTCTCAGGAGCTACATCTTCACTGAGTCCATGCACCCCTACCCAGACAAACAACACCCCCCCACCAAAAAAAACAAAAACAAAACACTTTGCCCAATCTAATAAATCCAAAAGAGGTTCAGCGTTTCTATATAACAGAGACAGGAATATTCTGTGCAACGCACAGCCATGGTCTCATCAGCAGGAAAGTATTCTATTGAAACTATTTTCATGAGGGAATATTACTTTTTAATCCTATTTTTGCACTTCTTTGGACCTAACTTTGCCATTTTCAATAATCTGGTAGAAACTGAAAACCAAGTGGTTTTCACATCAGATTTTTCTTTCTTGCTCTTCAGTGATTTATCTGTGGAAATGATCTGAGCTCAGGTACAGATAGGCTGGTGTTCCACGGTGGATGTGTATCATGTAAGTGAAGATGGGTATTCGCCTCACTATTTTGGTTCATTTGTAAGATGCAGCTATTTTCTGATGACTCCCAAACACTGACTTTCTCAAGTTTTTACTTGATGTATGAAGGCATGATTGTGAATACTCTGCATTTCCCTAGAACATAAGGATATTCAGAAACTAAAATATGGACATGAGGAGCATTCCACAGGTATTTCAAAGATCTTGGCCTTCTCTGAAAGCTGTGTTGACTAGTAGAAGGAACACTTAGCAATCTCCGTTCTGCCGCTAACCAGTTGAGAGGGCTTGGGCAAAGGTGTTTTAACCTCTGGACTTCAACTTCTACACAGTTAAAAACTGGGATGATATGATCTCCCTCACAGCTTTGTGAAGAGAATTCAATGAGTTAAACTATTTTCACTTGAATACCTTAGAGACTCTCAGACTCACTAGTATCCAAATAAAACTCATCGTCACCATACCTCAAACCTGTTCCTCCTGAATTGCTTGCCCACTCTGCCCCCACTGTCTCCTAACTGGGAAGTCTCCCTGCCTTTCCCTCTTCTCACACACTGACACATTTTCCCCAGTCAAGTTGAATTCATTTCCAGGTCCTATCACTTCCTACCACTTCTCAAATATGCCCCTTCTCTCCTGTCTTATGGAGACAACCCCAAGTCAAGGCCTCAGAACTGCTCTCCTGGACAACTACACAGCCTCCAAACGGTCTCACCACCTTCTCCTCCATCATCAGCAACACCAGCCATCTGAACAGACTCTCTACAGTTCTAATGTGACCATGCTCTATGCTCTTCTGTAGCCCCTCTGCATTAGCCGAGTGTGCGCCCAAGCGGTTTTCTTCTTGGGCTTCCATGATATTTTATCATCATTTTCAACCTTAGGTGCCCAGATTAAAAGTCAGGAGATCTCACATGTAAATCTGGATTTAGGCATCTTCATGAAAAACCAAAGGGTTTGGAAAGCCTGGCTCTAACCTACATGAGCTGAGAGGGAGCTAATACCTTTAGCTGAGGCATGCACTTTCCTGTTTCCCTACTGCTGGCTCGCCAGTCTGATACCCTCAGTGGTCTTGTCTGCCTGGCACTGGGAGGTATTCGAGCTGTGGCAAAGCCCAAATATTAAGGGAAAAAAGGAAATATACTTAACCTATTTTGTACATAGGTATCTAGAACCACAACGTTTCTAGGGTAGGGGAAATTCTCTCTGCCTATAGTAGAGTAACTAAACATTTCATCTTTATGATTCATGCATTCAGAACCTGCCAAAATGTCTATATTAAATTGATAGTGACATTGCTTGTCAAGAATCAAAGTTTGAAAAACTCATTTCTAATCCAAACAGGATGGCTAATTTGGAAGAAAGCATGCCTACACGGAAGGATCTGGTATTTCTGGCTGAGTCTCATCCCAGCTCCCAGACAGAAAGGGCAGAACTGAATGTTTCCAGTGGGATGATCTACATGGGTCAGAACATATGGGTGCATGATGAAAAATGACTGTAAGGGCCCTTGGGACTCCCCCGAGTGAAAAGTTCTTACCAGAGGGACTGGACAGGGGTTTAGAGTCTCTTGTTGGAGGTGAAGGATGCTTGGCAAATAGTTCCCGAAATGTTGCAGCTTTCTATCCACTGAGACTAGGAAAGTAACCACTGTGACAGGAAATGCAGAAATGAACTCATATCTCTTGGATAAGCTGAAGAATAACTTCCAGGGGACAACAATAGATTTCCTAGTAAAGAAATCATGACATCTTTGTATATAGCACAGAAAAGTATACTTGTGGAAGGCAATAAAGAAATCTCACAGGTCACGAAATCCTTGTGCGCAGAAAAAGTTACTGCCTTACCTAAGAGTGAGTAAAGGAGCCACTAACAATAACATGATACTATTCCTACTAATGATAATATTATTCAGTATCTGACAGCCCACGGGGGCCTCACCTGTTTCTCCAAACACAATATACAGAGTCAGTGCAGCCGTTCAATCACACATGCTGCTCCGTCTCGGGAGCCTTGCTTAAGTGCCCTATTCATCTTTCACCTGCCATACAAGTGTTGCACCTTGTTTATATATAATTCTTTGTTTTCTTAGTGCAGAGCTCTTTGACTATAAGCACTAACCCCTCCCCGACGAGTGAGCTTGTTCCTCACATGAAAATGCCTATTCCAGGCAGCGCCTGTCATCAGTTAGAGAGGGAGCCGTCAGGTGAGGGGGAGTCAACCCTTTGCCAATGTCCTCCAAAATCAAACCCTGGCAATTATGCTGGTAGATTACTGCCCTGGTGTGAAGCACAGCTTTTCTTTCACCCTGTTCCAAATGTACTCTCTCTCCAAGAGTTATTATCCTGGAATATAAGATATTGACCTTTATAGACATTGAAAAAAGAGTTAAGTGTCCAGGGCATATAGATTAGTACATATTAGGTAATAATTGTCAATATTTAATGAGTGCTTACTATGTGTCAAGCATTTTATATAGATTATTTCCTTTCATTGTCTATTAGATCCATTTTACAAAGAAGCTGAGGTACAGAGTCTATGTAATTTGCCAAGATCACCCAGCCAGTTTAAATGGCAGAGCTGGGATCTGAGTTGGGACTGCCTGGTGCCTGGGATGCAGCTGTCAACCCCCATCCCATGTTGTCTTTCATTACTGCCTTCCTGACTATAAAGTGATCTATTATTCTTCACCAGAAGGTGCTTGCTGCCCCAGTCTATAAAGTTCTGCACTCTCCTTACTCCCTTTGGCAGGTTCCTCACCTAAATTCTTTTATCCTCCCAAGTCAAGGCTGTCAAAGGGTTTAAGGCAGCAGAAATAGAGAAACATCCAATCTCTCCACAGAAAGAGTCTGGTACTTTTTTTAAGAGCACATTGATTCTGGGAACAAGAGACTTGGATTAAGTGGGCTAAGAAACAAGATTTTAAGGTGGATATAAACGATTAATTATAGGATTCAAGAGATTATCTCTAGGAGGAAGCATATGAGCCATGTGCGAGGACAGAAAGTTCTGATGAATTACAACAGTTAAAAGAGAGACCAAAAAAAGACAAAAAAAAACCACAAAAAAACGGGAAGGCTTGAAAAGTCTGTGGGAAAGGAAAGCAGAGGCCTTTACTGCCCAGTGAGCTTTACAACCTAATGTGTCACATCGGCCAACTACTTAATAGGTAGGATTCTATCCAGAAGAAAACACTTTAACCAAGGAAAGTCTAAAAGACTAGTCTTAATTATTCCCATCACAGGAAAGAAATGATAATTATGTGACAGGTATTAATGAATACTACAGTGGCAATCATATTACAATATTATTAATATATCAAATCAATAAACTTACACAATGTTACATGTCAAGTATATTTCAATAAAAAATAAAATAAGATCACAAAAAAAAAGAAAAGAAAGCAAGCAGGAACTCAACAGATGAAAGGATTGACAATGGGTGAGAATTCTAAGTTCATCCCTTTCTACAGACAGAAAATGCATTGTATCATTTGGATATCAGGATCCTAAGAAGATAGTTTCAGATAATATATATCTATTAAAAAATACTCTAAAGAGAAAAAAGATCTCCCATTTTTCACTCATTCATTTACTCAAACTGAGAAGTTTTCTATGTCAGTGCCTCAACGTCTAGCAGACATAAAATCCCCTAGAGAGCTGGCTTAGATTTGCATTTCGGAGACCACATTTCTAACAAGCTCCCAGTGGGTAATGCTGACCCTGCCAGGACATACTCTGAATGGCAAGGTTCTGGATGACAGAACTGCATGAGAAGACCACAGAGCACACGTCGTGGGCAGGAAAAGTGAGGCTTGGCTGTGAGGAGAATGGAGACAGGATCCGAAGGGGCTCCACAGAGGCTCCCATCTGAGAAGGCGTTGCTCTACTCAAGCATTTCTCTCGACTGTTTTGAGCCCTTCTAGAATTTGTACATGGCTATAAAAATGAACTACTGGCAAAGGCAGCCCAAGACCCCACTTTCATGTTAGCCAGATAGATGTTTAAAGGATTTTACTTTTGTTTTCTCAAACTTTAAATGAAATAATTTTGTTAATGTTTTATGTTTCCAATGTGTCTTCATTTTTAAAGAAAAGATGTAGAGTTGATTCCAATAGAAATTTGGCTTTTTATGTATGTGAGATAAACATACGTATATAAAATATATGTATAAATTTATATATATATATATTTTTGCATAATAAATCATATGTATAATAAACATATAATACATATTCAAACTGCATTGTACTGACTTCAGAGGCGAGGTCAGTAAACCACTTGCCGCACATGGATCTCAGACTCCAGGGTGTTGCGTTCAGCCAGCCCCAGACACTCTCAGTAGGAGAAAGGAATGACCAAGTGTGCCAGACAGACGCCAACAGGGTCAGATGTGTCAGTACTCCTCTGCAATGTCCTCCCACTTGCCAGTGGCCCCATGTGAAGAAAGCTCCCTTGGATGTTTCATTTTCTCAGATTAGAGAACAATAACATCAATCACGTGTTCATTTTTTGCCTCAATTTAGAGTTAAGTCTAGTGCTCAAGTGATGTCATCCTAGGCCCTGGCCCTTGGCATAAATATCTTCTCATTTTGTTTACATGGTGTCTGGTCTTTTTCTTATATTAATTTTATTGTTCTGTTTCACATGTGTTTTATTGTAAACTGCCTTGGAAATAGGAAATAGGAAATACATAAATACTGATGCATTTGTCAATTCACCAACAGCTGCCAAATGTCTATTAAGTGGTAGGTACTGTGGATAGAGAAGCGTCAGACCAACCCCCTATAATGAAAATGCGAACTGCATGTAGCCAATCACACTGTGTGGTAGTTATAGGCTAAATTTTCCCAACATGTGCCTGAATTAATGGGATGTAGTATGTAAGATAAGTAACTGTTTCCTAGCAAGTCATAGCTTAGTTTTCTTTTTTCTCACCAAAAATTTACTCTTAAAAACCAAATTAGTCAGATGTCCTATGGTTTGTGATTTAACTGAAAGTCACAGTCAGAAATAGGAGCCATTACCAGGAATTAGTATCAGAAACTGTTTGTGTTAAAACATTCTCCTTCATTCTCTTTCAGGGAACAGTGACTTTAAGGAGACAGGACATCTCCGAGGATAAATGGTCACCTGCCCAATGATCAGCTGAGGAATCTGTGTGTTTTGCATCTTCCTGCGAACAGCAGCAAATGCAAAAGCAGTAGCCGCAAGCCTTCTGGGAAGGGAAGGGTACAGAGTCAGGTTCCAGCCCACCAGCCAGCTGCTACGTTCAGAGATCCTGTTGTATCCAGTGTGAGTTGGGCACCCAGGGTCCAGCCTCACGGCAACATACCCATGTACTTATGAAGCCGTATGATGTCCCTTTTCGCACAGTACTTTAGAAGCATTTTACTATTTTAGTTAGCTAAATGCTTTACTAGTCCTCTAAAAAGTTCATAGAAAACTCCACCAGTTTGCTTTCCGTATTTGGACTTCCAGCTAGCGGATCTCAGAAGCAAATCACTTACACAGCACTGTTGGTAGATTAGTTTCAGATGGCAAACATTACTTGAGAGTACAGATGTTGTTTATGATTTATGCACCTTATAAATAACTTTATCAGGTGGAAGATATCACCTCCATCTGTCTTGTGGACATTTTATTGACTAAAAATAAAGGTGGTGGGGGGGAATAACTTCACCTTAAGGGGCACTTTAAAAAAGATGTGATAGGAAAAGCAAAATCGGAATAGGGTGATTGAGTTTAGGAAGAAATATGTATCTTTGAACATTATATAGAAATGTATTATACTCCATGCATTCAAGAGTTATTTCCAGATTGCTTCTATGTTCAAACTAAGAGAAAAGTCCCTTTTACACATGCATGATGTTTAATAATGTATAAGCCCTCTCTTTCAGATGGATCCCTGAAGTGGCTTTACCAACCCATATTTCCTAGTAATGTGTTTCTAATGTGTTTCTAAACCTACTGATTTATTTATTTACACCCCATATCCTTTTAAGAATTCTAAGCCTTTAAGACTAAAACTTGTAAATGATAATATTT
>JAVSCE010017387.1:0-243440 GCA_032199065.1 Smutsia gigantea
TTCCTCTCAGTTTTGCTGTGAACCTAAAACTGCTCTAGAAAAATCATCTTTAAAAATTTTCTAAAAAAAACAAAAGAATGGAAGTGACATATGAAGGTTTTAAAAGTCAGTGTATGATGTATAATGCACCCTGTGTTTTTCTGACACAATAACCACACTATTCCAGAGATTGTCTGGTGCTGTCTTATCCTGGTGCTATAGACTCAATGTTTGTGTTCCTCCAAAACTCGTATGTTGAAACCTCATCCCCCGTGTGATGGTATGGGGAGTGGAGGCCTCAGGGTGGTGATTAGGTCATGAAGGTGGGGACCTCATGAATGGGATTAGTGCTGTTGTAAAAGAGACCCCGGTTGCTGCCTGCCACATTAGGACACAGCAAGAAGACAGCCATCTGTATACTAGGAGGCAGGCTCTCACCAGTCACTGAATCTGTCAGTGTCTTGATCCTGGACTTCCATGCTCCAGAACTGTGAGAAATAAATGTTAGTTGTTTATAAACCACCCAGTCCTTGGTATTTTGTTATTGAAGCCTGAACAGACTAGGACTAAAGTGAGGACCACAGAAACCAGAGCGTCCACCCACACTGTAATTCACACTGAACACAAATAAGAAACCTTGTTGTTTTGAGCCATTGAAATTTGGTGTCCATCTGTTACTATAGGATCACCTACCTCTCCTTCCTGATGTAATGAGTATATACATATTTTATACTGCAGAGTCAAGTAATACACTATGACTCAATTTCCCAAATTTCTTAAACTTTATCGTATTTCCAATCTTGTGCTGCTCAAAGAATAGATCTTCCCATTTATATTCTCTCAACTGTTTCAGATCTGAAACTGTTTCAAACTGAAATAAATTAGTCTCAGTTTTCAGTTCTATGTCTCATACACTTAAAGTCTTGATTGTATTTACCATTATATCTTAAAGTAAATTAATGTCATATACAAATGTTTGGTTTTCCTTAAGAGTGGTGATCTTTAAAAGACTAGTTATGGTAGAGAGGAGGGCAGATGTTAGAATCTAAATTCATAGATCTCACATGGTATGAACAGAGCAGAAGCCTAATAGAGAAATAGCGCTGGAAAGCATATAGTTCACCTACTTTTTTGAGAAAGATTGAAAAGAGAACAAAGAGGCCTGGAAAAAAATGTGCACTAAAGGAAGTTAATATTCAGGGAGTAACTTCAGTTAAATTAGAAGCAGCTTCATCTCTCGTGAGTCCTAGATGGGGAAAAAGTGTGATAAAAGGTGTCCTTAATTACACAGATATTTACTAAGCAATGTAATTGCATAAGGGCTCTTGAGGATTAAACTATGTCTAAGTCAGACCCTCTTTAATAAGAGGCAACATCTTCTAAAAAGGAATATAGTAAAGAGAATAACCATATAATAAATACTTCAAGAGAAGTGCCCTTGCCTCCTAGAATTCAGTTTGAGTATGAGAAATAGATAACTTTAAAAAAGTAAAGGCAGGTCTATATGATTAAAATGAAGCACTTTATCAAGAGAATAACATGAGAGCCATTATGTGTTAGTACTCCAACCAGAAGAATCTATTTTTAAGATCTGAATTTCAAAGCAACACACATTTCTTGAAAAGCTGCTATATGTATGTAACTTGTTGTGCTAGCCCTTGTTTCAAAATGTTTATGATCATCTCAAATACCACATATTCCTGTACTCATGAATTTAGAGAAACTTATTGCTCAAAAAATCTTAAGCCAAGCCTTCAATACTGTATAGCAAATGAATCCTTCATGCCACTCTATATTCAGACATTATTTCCCAATAATAAAATAATAATGTTTCTATACACTAACCAAAGGAATTGTCACCCTTCCAAAAATTACTGGATGAACTCTATCTTTATACCTCAACTGCTGCTGTCCTTTGCCTCACCTGGGAAAATTCTATTATTTTATTCCTCTTCCACTCATCTTTTCCCCTAATATGTTTCAAAACCATGTTCCAAACGTGTGTACTGGGATGTCTTGGTTAGTTAACTCCAGTCCAATTCTGGTCAGTGTTTTATTTTGGACTGCATCATTACTATAGAATTATCCAATTTCATTGTTAAAAGAAGACATTTTTTAGATGAAGAAACTGAAGCCTAGAGATGTGTTGGGGTTTGCCCAAGACAATTTAGGGGAAAGTCAGGGCTAAAATCCATTCTCCATTTTATCCATGTAATCTTGTCATGTTTTTGTACTCATGATTGACTGTAGGCTTGATATTTTTCTTAATTTATGGAGTTTGTTTCTTCTCAAATAGAGTAAAGCAATTTAGATGTATTTTTTAAAATAATAACTATTAATTATTAAGAAATGCATATTAAAATATTTGTTCTTCAAACAATCCAACAAAATCAGTCTTATTATAATTATCATTATTATTATTTTATGTGTGAAAATTTTGAAACAGAGAGGGCTGAAATGACTTTTCCAAGATGACACAGTAGCTAACCTTGGATTCAAGTCCAGATAGTCAAGGGGTATTTATTCCCCTATAGAAAGGTATTTTGTGCCCAAATAAACAAGAATATATATATCCTAATTAGTGCAGACTCAAGTAAGTCAGCTTTGACTAGTACACATTTAAGCCAATGATACTGATATTTTCCTAGAATATTTTCCTTAGCCTCTGGAATCAACATGAGAATATCTGGTATAGTCTTTTGGATATTCTCAACTAGAGCAAACTCTTTTCCTATGGAGACAATTTCTATTTTGGAAATAGTCAAAAATCAGTCATAGCAGGGCTAACAAGTGTGATGGCTAATTAAGTTTCATAAAAGAACATGGAGTTATGAGGCAATGAGATGAGGTTGTGGCAACTTGCTACAACATGGAACCAGAGCATGCTATCAAATCATGGAGAGGAGCAGGGTCCAGCTAAAGTATTAAAAAGGACCAGGTCCTTAGAATTTGGTTTGAATCTGTAGGAAATTAAGCTTGAAACTAACTATACCTCTGGAGTTTTGGTTATGAGAGTGAATAGATTCCATCTTCTGTCACTTGCAAAATGTTTTGACTAATGTGCATCTTGAGATGACTATGTAAAAAGATACCAATCACTAGCTGTCTAAGTTTCTATGATCATGGATCATTATTCTGGTCACCCCTAGTGACTACAGACTCATTTGAAAACACAGTAGGGATTTAGTTTATAATTACTATTATAAATTACTACCATAAAAATACTATTAGTTTATTATAACTATTTAGTTTATTAACACTACTATTTAGCTTATTATTACTATTATAAAATACTTCTAGAAAGTTTTTAGAGGCATTCTATTTTCACTTAAATGCCTGCAAACATCTGACTTCCAAGAGTTTAATCACAGAGTTATATCCATGTAGCATTACCTTTATTCTATGAGGGTGAGACTGAAGGGGTGGGGCAAGCAGAAAATAAAATTTTATTCATACAGTTATTTTTCTGAATCACACACTCTAATAATAATTAAGTTTGTACACAGGGATGAAAGAGTAATGACTTTTTGAAAATATCTTTACATTTACAAGTGAGAACTATGACTAAAATACTCAAATATTACAACTGTTGATTTTGAAAGTCAGTTTATCTGGATAATCTGAGACATGGTTAAAATGGATATGATTTGAAATTGCTCCTGATTGCGGCTGATCCTTTGTATCTTGCAAGATACAATTATATACAACCAGTCATTTTATAGTGACACACATCCAAATTAAGCAGGGTAAATAAAACAATACATAATAAACTAGAATTATTTTTATATTATGTGAAATAGAGTCTAAAATGTCAAAATTGCAAATATCTCTCCAAGAAGGCTAGATATATCATCCAATTGCTGCCTAAAATGTACCAAATTTACCTAAATATATTATTCTTATTCAAACAGGACACTCCAACTTTTGTAGATTTCTTCACCACCACCTCTAGTGGTGAAAATTGCACTGCCCTGTGATATTTAAGCTACATTAAATTTGATTTGCACACATCCACTTGAGTTATATTAACATTTATTTTCTGAATTTGGTTTCTGTTGCTTCAAAATAATGTATTGAAGACAAGTAGTTTTCAAATGAGAAACATAATTTGACCAAGTAACAGTTATTTATTATAAATGATTTAAAGCTATCTTAATAAAGTCTGATATTCTTTGGAATCAAGAACCTATATATATATGGTACCAACACCTCAATCCAAATTTCTAATGATGGGCCTTGAGTGACCTAAGCCAAGCAGTAGAACCAAGTAGACCATCCTTGTTTGCCACAGCTTGGGCTCAAGGGTGCTCATATAACCCAATCTAATGCATTCATGGATGCAGGCCTCCAGATCACAGTGACCCATTGGATAGGGGCAGTTGACTTAAACTGATCCAATCATTATAAACTTGAAATTTGTGTTTAGGATTTGGAAAAGAGGGACATTCCTCTTCTTAGACTTGAACAAGAAAATTAGAATTATATCTCCCCAATTGCTCATATCCAGACAAGTTTACCAAATGCAACACTGATCTGGATTTTTCTAGTACCTATACAGAAACAAGAAAAGTGGGATTTGCTACTTTAAAAGTGAATTTAAAAAACATAGAGAAGCAAACCAAATAATTAAATCTTAGTTAAATAAAAACAAAAAAAGCTTGGTCTCAACAGTTTTTGGTGATGTGTATACAGAGATTTAATCAAGGCCTCAGAAAGAACCTTACTAATCAAACATGTAACAATTACAAAATTAAAAATTTCTTTCTGGTACTGAATATTTGCATAAATAATTTGTTATATTTGTAAACAATCCTTTATATACACTTCAAGACAACAAAACCATACTCAACTATAACCATAGATGAACATTTGGCATTGTCAGTATTCACAAGTTTTGTGAAGATCACTGACATATGTTGAAAATAGCACATAAATTCCAGTTTCATTCATTAAGTGAAATTTCTGGATGTCATAGGTTGGGACAAGGTTTTCAAAGATAAACATTTCTTGGGTTGGCAAAGAGAGCACTAAAAAAGTAAAAGCCATTGAGGTACCTGTTAAATATTTTGTTTGGCAACAAGAATATTGGAAGATTAACAGTTTTTGATGCACTGCTTTCAATATCCTAGTTTTTCCCTCATTTTGTTTGAAATATATCAAACAGAGCAATATTTTAGGTCTCCTTCATTTTTCAAGATTATTCAACCACATTTCTTATCACTTCCCCAGTCACAAAACACAAAACTCATCAGCTTCTCCCCCAAACCCCTCATTTCTAGAATAATCTGTACTCTTGACAGACACACACTAGTTGAGAGTTTGTGTTAATAGGCACCTGACATCACTTTCATAAGTTTCTTTTGATGCTACCTTTTAATTAACAGGATAGAGACTGAATAAGCTTGTCGGATGTTTCGACAAAATAAAAAGGAATATATTATAAACCCACAAAAGTACATTGATTGTGTCTACAAAGATATATAATTAAAAAAGTATAAACTGAGGACTGCTATTTTACACTTGACTTCAGTTATTTTGAACACTTGTTGTCTAGTAGGGCTCATTGTTAAGGATATGATTTTATGTGTTTAGAGTAAATCTGCTGCAAGCAATTTTATAGTTTAATGAAAATAATTATAGTTTGAGTAAGTAGTATGAAGTGTATCTGATGCTACTTTCCCCAAATAAGCTGTGATATAAATTACCATGATTTATTACAGTTATTCTTCTGGTTATGTTTGGAGTGGATTCTAGCAAGTAAAGATGATCCTAAATTGCAAAAAAAAAAAAATATTTCAAGCTGTTTTTCCTCAGATCTCATCTTGAATCTCTCTATAAAACTGATAACAATTTCCACTATGGTGCAGTATGTGCTTCTGTGAAGATGGCATTATTGTGCTGTCAATTTGACAGCTTACTTTAATTTACACCATTTGGTGAAAGAATACATTTTCAATTTTTTTTTAATATATCATATGCCATGGTTCCGTCTTGCTCTTCATTTTTTAGCTGATCAAACAGTATTACTATGCTCTAATGCAAAGCCATGCGTATCCCTACTTAAACTAATTTCAGTGGCTTCAACTGCGGTCTCCTTTTTAGGTATGTTTTTAACTTCTTACCCAATGTCAGAGTAATAGACAATTTTTATTTTCTTTTTTAAATTGAAAGTGTTTCAGGCCTACTTAAAATTTACATACCCACGAATTTACCCAAGTGCTCCTTTGAGGGATAAAAAGGGTTCTGATGGCATATAGTTATTCCATGAGCTACTAGATGATGGGAAGCAAAGCTCAAATAACTACACCGAAAAAAGAATCTGGTTAGAAAAATCATAGCTCAGTTCCATACTTCCAAGCTCTTCACTCCACTGATCCTATCAATTCATTCTTCCAACAGACACACAGAACCAACCAAGTGTCTGATCCCGAGCTAGATGCTCGTGAAAATGATCAGGCCTGGATAGAAGACGAACAATGATGCTAGAACATAATGAGGGCTACAACAGAGCAATGCACAAGATTTTATCAGAGCACAAGGAAGGACATCAGATACACTACAGGAAGTTTAAATCCCAATGCCATAAACTACGTCTGTGCTTAAATAGATTCAAAACATCCAAAGGAGCAAACATTAAATTAAAAAAAAAATTCAGATAACAAAATGTGTAATATCTCTCTCCTTCTCATTATCACTTGGAGACTATCACTTGCCCTTTGGATTTCCTTTTTTGAGCAAAGACAGTCTCTATTGTCTTAAAATTACAGAAACATTATTAATCTTTAAGATACCTTTTTTAGGGGTTCCCTGAAACCAGTTCCAACACAGAAGCTTCCCCCACACATGACACCAAGCGTATATGAGAATTTGACTCAATTCTGACACTATCTGTGACCAGTTCAACTGGACCTAGATTCTTTGTCTTCTTGAAGGAAAGAATTCAGTGAAGATACAGCCTTAAGACAGTTTTAAGAGGCAGGAGTGTTTTAAGCAAAGTGAAAGTACACTCTCAAGAAGGGTGGACAGCAGGCTGTCTAGAAACCAGATGCAGCCCAGTTATTACAATTAGGGTTGGTTTTGAAAATTGTGGAAAGTCTCTCCCATGTCTTACATCATTTAATTGATAGGTTGACTGGCAGTTTCAGGTTACATAACATTCTTCCTAGTGGGCAGGTGCTTACCCATAAGTACCTAAGTGAAACACAGAAGAAGGTGGTGGAAACCACAGTGTTAGGGCAATGAACCCCAAGGTAACTCCAGGTCACTTCTTTGGTCTAAGTGCTCCTGTGCCAACTTGTATTGGTGGTCTGGAAGCCCTGTTGGACTTTCTACATCTTATTTGGCCCTGATAAGGCAAGAGACTGAAAGATACACAGGAAGAGCTTGGGGGCGTGTTCTGCCATCTGGTGACAGGTGTAGGTGGGAAAGGAGAGGATCTTGTCCAGGACAGTGCAGGACCTGCCCATGTGCACCTAGCTACCTGACATCAAGGGATAGCATCAGGTTACGCAGGTTAGAGGTTCAGTTCTATGAGACTACTTCCCATCCCCAAACTTAGATGTCAGCTCCAATCCCCAGTCTGTTACCAGTGCTTCTTACGAACCAGCTACAGATTGGAGGTCCCAAAGACCTCTTCCTTGGGTTTGATTAATTTGATAGAGTGGCCCACAGAACTCAGGGAACACTTACTTTTACTAGTTCATTAAAGGATGAGATAAAGGACACTAATTAAGGGTCAGATGAAGAGATACATAAGGCAAGGTCCCGAATAAAAGAGCTTCTGTCCTCATGGAGTTTAAGGCTGGCTTGGTGGATTATGGAAGCATTCTGTTTCCCCAGGCATGGAAGCTCTGAAGAAAAGAACTGAAAAATTGTCCTCTAGGGTTTTTAATGGAGTCTTCATTACATAGTCATGATTGACTCAGTCATTGGCCATTGCCTGACTCAACCATCAGCCCCTCTCTCTTCCCCAGAGGTTGAGGGGCGGGACTGAAAGTGCCAACTTTTTAATCACATGGTCAGTCCTCCTGGCAACAAGCCCCCACACTTGGGTAGGGTCCAAAAGATGCCTTCATTAATAATAAGACTCCCATTTCACCTTGATGGCTCTCAAGCATTTTCAGGAACTCTGGATCAAGACAAAATATATCCTTTACATGACCAAATTTATATTTCCTATAAATCATTATATCATAATACCTCTCTCCTAATTTGTTTCTAAAATTTACTCCAAAGCTTCTTTGACAGTTTAAATTGCTGATCCTTAAGGGCTTATTCAATAGTAATCTGAAACACCTTATTAAAGGACTCAGCTACTCTGCATTACAGAGGTCTGTCTTGGTTTACTATGATGATACAAGTCCTTGCAAACACAGTGACAATTACAAGCAAGGGTATGTATACAGAGCCTCTCAAACCTGGTTGCTTAGAGGAAGTGTTTTTAAAAAACAACTCTATTTTCTTACCACTCAGAGTTCATACACTGCAGAATAATGATTTTTCATGTATTTCTTAGAGTGAATACATATCAAAACAGTGCATTTTGGGTTGGTTATTTTTACCTGCCACTGATTCTTGTTCGGAGTAGCATTTGTTGGAAATACTAATACTCATGAATTGTCTAAGCACAGGTTTGAAATTATATAGACTTGGCTTCTAATTCAGTTCCTACTATTTTTACTTGTTATATGATTTCAACTAAGTTATTTAACCATTTGAAGTTTGTTTTCCTAATTTGTAAAATGGAGGCAGTATTTCCCACCCAAAGGATGGTTGTAAAGATTTGTTATATAACAAAGTGCCTAGAAATTTCTCTGTGTCATTAATAAGTCATTCATAATATTTGATATTCTTAAATGTCAAATACCAAAGAGGGGATAGGAAAAAGTCATTCTAGATAAGTCATGGCCAGGACAGGTCTATTTAGCTCCCAATATACCAAAGAGGAAATAATGAATGACTATTTTTCTTTTATTATATCAACATTTTCTTAGTACTAACATTAGCATATTCTGCCCCCATTAGTACTTTGATTTGCTACGTACAGCAAATGATAACGGTATCACTAGAATTATTTGGGAGGTTTTTAAGGAACTCAAGATTCCTGGGTCCCATTTTAAACCCACAAAATCAAAATCTTCTGAGGGGAGGCTGAGGAATCTGAAATTGTCCGCCAGGTGATTCTGATGCTCAGCTAAGTTTAGGAAACACTGTATTAAATGACCCAAGTCAAGGTTAAGTACAGTAATACAAATAATACCTTCCTGTTTAACCTACTTCTAAGATTTCAGTACAAAAGACTGACCTCGATCTAGCTGGAGAGCAATTAACTCCTATCTGTCTTTATTCATCCATATAAAAAAGGGCAGCGAAAGATAACACTGGGTCAGTTAAGCACCCTTTTCACAATGTTCTTCTTAATGTGCTATTTTTATGTCAATTTGCCATCGTTTAAAACCTTAGAAGCATTTTTCTGAAAAAAATTTTTTTTAGGATGTGGGATTTACACATATCTTAGATCAGAGGTGCTCTACCTCATTTATACACTGCCACTACCATTTGGGGAGTTTTTATATACAGGTGCCTGGGGCCCACCTCCAGCCATTCTGATTTAATTGGTCTGGGTGCTATCTAGGCATCCAGACGTCTACAGTTCCCTAATAATGCTAGTGTGGGACCCAGACAAAAATCGCTGCTGTTGTGATTGACAACTCACCTTGAGGTGATTAGCTTCAGCAGTACTTTTCCTCTATCCACCAGTGTGATTTCCAAACTCAGCTAGTCCCTCAGATCCACTAGAGAGGACAATTCAGTAGATATGAAATAGTGTATTATTTAAAATTTCCCCAGGTAGCTTTAATAATAATGATAATAATTTCAATAACTAATACCTACTGAGTACATATGTGCTAGGCAATGTTCTAATCTCCTTGCATATATTAATTTAATCTTCAGTAAAACCAGTGAACAGAAAGGTCATTGTCCTCCTTTCACAGTTGATATAACCGAGAAACAGAAAAGGTAAATAACTTTTCCTAAATTACACAGAGAGTAAGAGGCAGTTCCAAGGTTTGAACCTAGCTGTGAGATACCAGAGACATGCTTTTTAATTTTTGTTTATTTTTAACAGCAACCCCATGAGGCAGATGCATATAACTCTCACTTTATTGGTGAGAAAACCCATGTGGAAGAAAGCAATTATTTGAAAAGAACTTAAAAACCCAAGTAGTTAAACTATAAGCAGAGATACTGGTTAATTACAGCAGCCATAAAACACCTATATCCTCCAATAAGGTAAACTTATTTCATTGCCAATCCTTCTTCTCAGATTATAAAATCTTCCGAGCCATGAAAGTCAAGTGTTAATATTTGGACTTGGTCATTTTCTAGATAAATATTTTTATTGCTTTTCTTTTCTTTTCTTTGCTGGATTGGTTGCCTTTTGTATATACAGATATTGCCTCTGGCATTGGGCTAGCTGGTGTAGTTGGTATGGTCCTTCAGAGCCTTTGAATATTTGCTGATGTCCAGTTACAAAAGAGCTTATTCTCTCTCTTTGAATGTATATGTTGGCATATTGTGGACTGGGAGACGGGTATCTTGGGCCAGAGGACAGACACCATATTTATGGTTTTATTTCCCAATACATAGTAAGTTCAGAGATAATAACACTTAACAAGGTTTGCTGATTGAAATAATAAGATTATGAAGCCAAGAAACCATGTCTCTTGAGCTTTGTAAACCAGCCGACTTGAACATCATTTATGTGCTATGTTCTAATTTATCTAAGTAACAGGTTCCCTTAGAACACATATTCTTCCCTAGTGAAATCAGCCCTTCCCTGCATGACCAAAAATTAACATTTATGTCAGTAGAACCATTTTCTCTGGAATTTCTGGCTATTTCAATTACAATGACTAATTGCCAATGAATCGCAATACTGTGTTTGCTAATTTTGGATTTTCAAGGACTCTAATGCTATGGCCAATATAGCAGTCACTGGCCATATAAAGCTCTTGAGCACTTGACGTGTGACTAGCTTGAGATAGGCTGTAAGTGAAAATACACACTGAACTTTAAACAATATAAATTATATACATAACATATCATTAGTAATTTTTATGTTTTGAAGTAAAAATGGATACATTTGATAAATATATATTATTGAAATTACTATATGTGCTGGAGAGCATTTCTCTAAAGTCTCATTGATTCTTCTGGAGGCTCCTACATTTTGACTGTGGTGCTTCTATAGTGGGATGACCTTATACACTTGCTCATTTCTCTACTCCTCAGTTACTTAACATGACCAATAACACTATTTTCCAGGCTTGCTGTAGGAATGACATGCTATCATTATTTCAAATTCCCAATGCAAAACCAGGTTTCTCCATGAGCTTTTCATACCACCTGCTGGCCCACCCATTCCCAAAGGCAGTCACCGCTCAGAAGCAAGGAATAACGCAGGCATTCTTCTCCTTGTGAAAAGAGATAACTCACCCTGAATGAAAATGCATTTGAAAATTTCTAATTCTTCAATTTTTCCTGCCCTTTTTATATAGGAGCCATTTAGAAACTCCTTCAAAGGTCAAAACTGGATATACACCTGTTTACTCAAATTTCTGGTTAATAAATATCCAGTGATGAGGTGATCCAATCCAAAAGGATCGAACCAAGTGTGTTGAGGCATAGATTCAACTGAAATCAATCAATTAAGTATTTGCAGCATCTTTAGGCAGTGGAATTGTCACTCTAAAATTATTAAATTCAAATTCTAAATCAACTTTCACCATTATATAGTGTTTTATATTAAATTTATAGCCATGAAGATGTCATTAATTTTAATCAATTGACAGAACTAATTTTAGGATAAAATACAGTTAAGCACCTGACAAAAATAATTTAAATTTATTTATGATCTTATTTATGTGCTGATTTTTCTCTTCACCAGAAGTTATCTCATCTGCATTACTCAAAGTAAAATTTCATACTTTTGATAAGTGCTGCCAGTTAGAATGCTTGATATTAAAAACTGGGATAGAAATGTGTGAAATTCTGCATTTTTATGTTTTTTTCACATCAAAAAGAAAATTAAATTACCATAAGTACACATAGACACTAAAGGATTATTTGGAAAACAGCAGAAAGATAAAGCCCCTTCGTCCATAACTTTTTTAATGGACCTGGGTAAAATATCCATCAGTAATAAAACTTTGTCATTGGTTGTCCATTATAGGGTGGGACATGGGGGATAGTTGCGCAGGGTAGGGAGACTGGTGCTAAAAAAAATAGTTGTCTTGGAGCTTTACAAATATTCTTAATGTGTGTTTTTAAACCAAGATATTTATGCATGAGGAAATAAGAAGATAAGCCCTTGCCCCAAAAATGTATCTATTCTAAGTTGGAAGATCTTAACACTCATTTCAGTACTTAGTACACAATGTGTTCACATGCTGGAGAGATGGATTAATTGACTGGCATAGCTTTATAATGAAATAATGCAAAGACTGTTTAGCAAACTCAGTTATTTCTATATTTATCAAAGATGGTCTCCATGTGTTACTCAGTTGCAAGCAATTATTACAGAAACAATAATTCATGTACCAAAACTGTCTGTTTAATTCAGAAAGGCAGCTATTTGGACTTTGTTAAAAAGATACCTATGAACTTTTTAGGAGTTTCAGCTTGATATATATCTAATGAAAATATGGTTTGCATATGGCTAAGAGCAAAGAAGAACCCTCACATAAGAGTCTAGTGCAAAAGTGAATATCTAAGACAACAAATTAGTTGAAATGCCAACAATGCCACCAAGCTACTGAGCAAAAGGGGAAACAGACAATAAGGATCTGTCTTTTCATTTTCTTTAAGTATAGGAAGAATAAGCTTATCTGCTTACTCAACAACTCTCTGAATTGCCCATTTATTTTCTAATATGTATGTGATGAAATTCTGAGGCCAAAAATACTTCTCTGATAATATCAAAATATGTCCCCTTCAATGTCATATGCTATAAGACAGGCATATTTGAATTTCACAGGCTATTAGTATATAAATAGACATCATTAAAATAACATTCTAAATTTCATGTCTCTGAAAAAAGAAATAAGAGGAGGATATGAATATAAGGGATCATTCAGGGGTTTGGGATTATGAAAGAACATATCAAAACTATTTTCTATCTTAAAGAGTGTGATGAATACTATTGAAGTGTGTTGGACACCTCTGGATTGCCTGGTATCAATCGTGAAATCCCCAAATACTCCCAAGACTCTCTTAGCAGTACTTTCAACACATCAGAAACTACCAAATAATGTGGCTTTTCTGAAAAAGCCTGTCTTCATGTGATTTCCAACTGTCTCAGTACCAAATAGACCTGAATGTTTATCAGCTCTAATCCAAACTGCCAAGAGCTCAGAATTCTGCCCATCTGTCACTAGGTTATTGGTTAAAGGCCATATGGAGACAAAGAGCAAGAAACAAAATCAGTTGGAAAATTTTTTTCAACCTTTTATTGACTTTCTTCATTGTCTATTGAACAGCAAGTCATGTGCTTCCAATGAAGTTGAACCCCCTGTTCCAAATCTACCAACTTCACTCAGGAATTAGTTAACACACACATACACACACACACACAGTTTGAACGACTTGAGGCTACTCATTCACCTCTCTCCTCTTTTCTCTCTTCTCCTATCTTGTTCACTCCCCTCCCCTCCTTTTCCTCCTATCCAGTGCCTTTAGGGTGAGAGAAATGCCAAAAACAAACACAAGGGACCTTGCAAGAGTATAAAATCTCTACCTATTTAGGCTGTTTCACTGAAGGAAAATACAGGAAATTTATATAAAGTTAAAACAGAGATTCATATGAAGTGTGCCATTTGTATTTGAAGAACTAAAGGACTTCTTTATTACAATGTTCTTTTATCTCACCTATGTCATTAAAATATAGAACACCAGCAATAAAACTAAAAGTAAATATGCACATATCCTTATCCATGTGGAGAAGCAATAAATCTCCCTCACTGATAACAGCTGTACTACAACTATCATTTGAATAGTGCAGCTGCCACAACAATATCAAATTTTATAGTTAAAAAGCAGTCAAAACTTTAATGTTACAGTAGAGGTACATATATATTGCACTATAAATAAGCATCCTCTAATGACAAAATGAAGCATGTTTTTTTCCCTTAGACATAACACTGAATAGCATATATCTCACCTACTGCAATCTGTCATAATAGAACTCATTATATTTGAATATCTATAATACAAAACTCTGATTTATACTAATTAGGTTGGCTCTCCTTGAGACATATGAGAACTTGAAAACCCCAGCCTGAGAGGCACACTTTACCTCTTTCTTTAAAAAATTTCTTTTTTCCATTTCTTGCTTCAAAATAAAGCCTGATGGATCTTTGGAAAGATTTGGTGCTCTTTTCCCTCCATGTATTTTAAACTTGGGGGTTTGAATGGCAGAGGTGAGAGGTACATGCAGTTTGGGAAAACTCAAGTTGGCAAATGTTTAACCCTAAAGTAACTAGCTGTAGAGCAGGCCGACTCAGAGCCATCCTATCTCAACCTGAAGGTAGTACCGCCTCTCTCAGTGCCTTGCGGGAGGTGGGTTTCGGGCTGGGCTCTAAGCTTCCAGTATAAAAGTTCAGCTTTCTGCACACATTTTCAAGAGTCCAGCTTCCCATGAGGGGCGAAAAAAGGGTGTGACTACATATGAGTTGTCCCTTCTTATCCCTGGGGGATATGTGCCAAGCCCCCAATGATTGCCTGAAACTGCTGATACTACTGAAGCCTGTGTATGTTTTTTCCTATATGTATCTACATACCTCTGATAAACTTTAATTTAAAAGTTAGGCACCGTAAGAGACTAACAGTAACTGATAACAAAATAGAACAATTATAACAATATATTATAGTAAAAGTTATGTGTCTGTAGTCTCTCTTAAAACACTGTATTATACAGTACTCATCCTTCTTGAAATGATGTAAGATGATAAAGAGCCTATGTGATGGAACAAAGTGAAATAAAAGATGTGGGAATTGTGATGTTAGGTGGCTACTATTGACCGCCTGATGATAGGTCAGAAGGAGGATCATCTGCTTCCTGACTACGGTTGAACATGGGGTAATGGAAACCATAGAAAGTGAAACGACAGATGGGGGGTGGGGAGACCCCTATACCAATAAAAACAAAAACAAACAAACAAAAATCTTTAAGAGGAATGTTTATATAGATTTTTGAAAAGACAAATTTGTTCCTATTCCACTAACTGGTCAGTTGATATTAATAGGATGCTTAAATAATATGGAGAAAAACATGACACTGCAACTCATCTTTTGCAATGTGTCAAATCTCTCCATCAATGAGCAAGGATAGTTGATCCAACCAGTCTTAAAATGCTGATAAAGGCGCCTACCATGCCTTTGGAAGTCTTACACTTGGCAATTTTTTTTGTGCCCTTGTTAAATTATGTTCAGTTAACTGGCATGGTCAATACCAAAGTGACCTACTTCAGGTGCCCCCCCCCTTCCTCTGTGCCATAATTGGTACATTTGGCATCAGAGAAGCCATCTGAAGTAAAGTGTCCCTCACACTTGGAGTTTTAACCTTTTGCTTATGGAATTGCTATCTGAAATACAGACAAACCAGCACCAAGACTCCTACAAATGAAGCAGCAAATGCAGGTTTGTAAGCACCAGGAGGGCCCACAAATGAAGTTCCTTTTCTAGGCTTTTATCAACTCACCAACTGGACTGTGTTACTGTAAAAAAAAAAATCATTCCAAACCAAAAATGATGTTGGTGTATTTCATACATCATGTCTCTTTGGCAGAGTCTGTCCAAAGATGGCAACTAGAAGCAATGATCATGTTGGGTACATCACAGTAAGTGTAAACTTAGTGAATTGGATTAATTTCCAGTTTGGTAGGTCCGAGTGGTCCAAAAATGCACATTGGGACATTTGGGAAAGGCAATTTAACAAATATTTATTAAGTTCCCACTAAGTCTAGAGCCCCAAATACACTATAAGTTTTATTATATAGACATAAATAATGCTCAGCATTTTCTCAAGGGCTACAAGGCATAGAAGATATTTCCATATCTTTGCATACTAAGAGGTAGAGTGTTTTAGTACATGTCCCTGGTTCTCAGAGAAGAAGTGATAAATTAAAGATCACCAGAGTATTTTACTAAAGAGTATCAAATGGACCCTTTCACTTGACTGTCATAACCACCACAAAAAGGCAATGTTATATATTCTCCATTTTGCAGATGGTAAACTGAAAATTATGGAAGGACTTGAGGATGAGTGTGTTTTCAATACTCAGAGATGATGAAAGAGATTTCAGTCTTAGAGATAAGCATGAACAGAAGCCCATAGTCATGACAACACCTGGCATGTCTGAGCACAAGTGAATGATCTTATGGTCTGGTACATGGAAGATGTCCTCATGATAGCTATGGAGACACTGGGTAAGCCCAGCAGAAAAAAAAAGAGAGCAAAGATGATATAGTAAAGTCCTAGGCTCTAAATTTAACTGTCAATTAATCCATTCAGAAATAGAGTCATGATCTAAATGGAAAATAAATACAATGTGGGGTTGGGGGGTGTATTGGTTTCGGTCACTATACCATACCACAGACTGGGTAGTTTAAACAACAGGAATCTATTTCTCACAGTTCTGGAAGCTGGGAAGTCCAAGACCGGAGTGCTGGCATGGTCAGGCTCCAGTGAGAGCCCTCTTCCAGCCTTGTAGATGATCACCTTCTCAATGTGCTTACACATGGCGGAGAGAGAGAGCATTTCCTGTATGTCTTTTTTAAAAGGGCACTAATTCCATTCATGGGGACTCTGCCCTCACAACCTAATTACCAAAGGCCCCATCTCCTCCATCATCACATTAGGGGTTCAACATATGAATTCTGGGAGATAACCAGCATTAGTCCATTTCAGGGAGAAAGTAAGAATGAGGTGTTAGGACCTATAACTCAATAAATTGCTAAATGCATCTCTCCTTTCTGTCTTGTTCCTAAAATCTATTACTACTTCTGCATATAAATTACTAAGTACAGCTGAATATTCTATGAAATGAGCCATTTAAAGAAGAAATGCTAATGTATGCATTAATATATGCATTTTTTTTCCTGTGATCTTAAGTCTGGGGTAGATGAGTGGCCCTTTTGAACTAGAGCAGACTGTCCAGTAAAGAACAAACACAGGAATGAATGGTGGTGAGTGTCTCCATGCCATCCTAAGATAATAAGCACCTTTGAAGGAGCATTCATTTCTGCAGACCCCAGAGGCACCATGCACAGCCTGGAGACAATAATATTCCCACTTATCCCCTGGATACTGGGAGATATGACTCACTCTGCAAAAATATTGTTGAAAGCTTTAGATAAAAAAGAGTAATAAAGAACAAATCTACAGAGGCTAGAGCTCTCTGCAACTTCATAAGCAAGAAAGACTCTGGGTACAGGAAGAGATTTGCTCTCTGTATTTTGATAACTTAACCATCAGTGTTACACAATTGTAAATGTGACATAATTGTCACAATAGGAAATAAGTTTGCTCTCTTCCATGACTGAAATGTTCATCTATAAGCACAGTCTCAAAGAAACTTGATGGAAATAAGGATGAGGTGAGTTAGGGAAATCTTGGTGCTGTGGGACAGGGGAAGCAGGGTGCCACTCCTAACTTCTAGTAACTTGTCAGCAAGCCTAAAGTGACAGATCTTCCATTCCCCAACTTATTTTTATAAGAAATACCATGGCATGACAGCAAACACATCCAGTAACTATTGCCAGATAGTGACAAATCTGATACCTTTTGTCACATCACAGTCTATATTGCTAGTTTCGTGTTTACAAGCAAATTGTTACCTCAAAATATGAAACGCTGGCATTTAGAGAAAAACAAAAATTACTCACTTCCCTGGAATTCCACATGACAAATTAGTACTAAGCTTTAACTCTAATAAATGTAGCTGTAAAAGAGTTTTCATAAACATTCTTGAGATGTTCTTCTGGAGTAGCTTTATTTTGGCACCCTACTTTTCCTGCTTAAACAAATGAAAAGGTTGGCTGATATTGTCAAAATACAGCACTTCTGGTGAATCAAGAGCCATTTATTAAAATAATGTATTGATGCAGAGTCATAAAACACAAAATCATATTTCTGCAGAAAAAACCTATTACCCTAAGCCAAGATTATTTTATTTTAAAAGAAAAATTATTGTAGTTGTGGATTCTGAAAGTAATATGATGTGGTTTAGACCTTGGCCTTTCAGAGGCTAACCAGGTGGTTTTTAATGCACCATGATATGTCATGTAAAGGAGATATTTGTATAATTAACAAGTCTTGTCTTTGTAAAACCTATTAACTAAAAGTAGATTCTGACTCAAATTAACTTTTTGACTCAAAATAACTTAAGAACACAAATATGATTTGCTCTAATTGTGGTAAGACATTAAACTAACAAATAGCCAAGTGAGACAATAACCAACACACACACACACACACACACACACACACACACACACACACACACACACACACACACCCTCCTAGAGGGTCAGGCTCTCCAGAACCGCCCATATTCTTGGTATCGTTTGAATCTAGTCCTTTGTCACAGCACTGCACTTTTTGCTCTAAAGGTTTCGGCACTAAAAAGTGGGGAGGTGAAGCCATAGTTCAATTCAATTTATTTTTATATTGCCTCTCATACAAAGTCTCTCAAAATGCTTTACAGTTAGAGATAAAATAATCATATAACACTTGCCCATATTCGAAACAGCAGCAATCACCCAGACAGCGAGGAGGTAAAGTTGTGTGGTCATGGGCCAAAATCCCTGTTGAAGCACCCCTCGTTTCAAAACCATATAAATGAACATTTCAGCAGCAACATGACCATATGATACCATTTGCCAAGCCCCACATTCTCCAGGGAGACATAAGAGGCTTCATTTTTCTATTCATACACAGCATTATCTCTCCTAAACCTGTGGTGATCTCAACTGGTGACCAGCTTCCTCTCTATGCAAAACTAAAGAGCTGAAGCACAGGAACATGTTTTCTTTCTATTGTTGCCAATTACTTTAATCACACATGATTTATGGCTTCCTGAAAAGCTGTTTTTCTGGGGCACCTCTTTTCCTTGTCTGTTTTCCATATTTTGGCCCCAAGAGGTAAAGACGAAAGGCTGGAAGAAAGACTAGAAAGCTATAGCACAGAAAGAACAAATGCTTACTTAAGATTTGAAAACTCAGAATGAATCAGTGACACTCTGGGGCAGGAAGAAGGAATAAGGGAGGATGATGGAGAAAGAATTTTTGCTAGATAAGGCAGCCCACATTAAATAATAATTCCCACTGGAAAAAAAAAAGGAAAACAACTAACAACTAATGCCTGGAAAGGATAATGAAAAAGTCAATCCCGGCAAAAAGAAATTAGGTCAGATCAATATATCAAGTTTGTGTAGCACTTTTAATTTACAGAAGGGTTATTCTGGACTTGATGTAAGGAAATTGGAGATGTTACTATTCTCTGAGAGTGATAAAGTTATTATCCAGCATGGAAAGAAAGTACAGTCAGCAGTTGAAAGCTACCATGTTTGCAAAAATGTTCTTTTACACTGCAAATAGCAGTTTAAAATTATCAGGCCTCAGTGAAAATGATTCTCAAAGAAGAAGCCCATGACCCCCAATCCACTTCCACCAATAGTTTTTCAAGACACAGGGGTCGCCATCAAAAATGTATTTTGTTCAAAAAGTACAAACATTAAAAGAAGCCTCTGGCTCTGGAAGAATTCACAGTATTTGTATCAGTAAATAATCCAAAATTTATTTGATTAAGAAGTATGTTTCTAGAAGGATAAGAACCTTTCCTATTCTCTACTTCTTTAATAGAGCCACATCTTTATAACACATAGTAACAACACAGAATGTATTGTAACTCATTTCTTGACCTTTTAATATTTCTGTCACTGATTGTCAGAGTTGAAAACTACTCTCTCTCCTGAGGTGATGGATCATTTAATTAACCATTGACCTTTTCCCGACATTGTGGACAATGAGCACAGTCCCATGAAAGCTGCCTGCTCTGGATATTGGTTGATCCTGCATTGCTTATCAGTAGGAGAATGCCATTTTTTATAACTCAGATCAAGTAACCAGAATTACATTTTGCCATTTATTTGGCCAAACTTATTTTCAAATGAGATCATTTCTGTTTTCTTAAAGAACAATAGGTTTATTTACCTTTTTAAAACAAACTCCATGCAACAAACATATCTGATGGACTTTAACTGAGTCAACCTACAGAAAAAACAAGTTTTCTAACTATGAATCTTTTGGAAAAAGTTGCAGCAGGACCCCAGGTGAATCCAAATTTTTCTAGCAAATAAGATACCCCAGGAGAGTAAAGTAGACCATTTGGAAAGTTCGAACAGTTGTTCATAAGTTCCACTCATTAGTAAGGGAAATGTCCCTGCATTTTTCCAAGGGCCATTTTCTTCACAGAAGGTCAAAAATTGTGGAAGATGTTGGCTAATTAAATACCAAAATTAGAATATTTCGTTTGAATGACTGACTTCAGTACTTGTAGTAAATAGCATCTTCATGTACCCTTACAACAGTCCCACACCTACCCACTTTCCTTCAAAAAGGCTCTTCATCTTGGATGCCATAGCAAGGCTGAGAGAGAATTGCAAGCCCATGCCAGAGTTTTCATGGAGGATGTTCCATTTCTATAGACACCTCTGCTCCCAGGATCAAGTCATGTGGAACTTCAGAGAAGGGGAAAGTTTTCAGGGGATCTGGACTGGCCTCTTTCTCTGTTGGTATTATTTCTACATGTTCAGGTCTCAAAGTCTGTTTGGAGGTATCACAGAGTAAAGGGGTTTGGAGCCAGACAGTCCTGGGCTCAAGATCTTAGTTCTTTTCCTTTATGGGTGATACTGTGCACCTCATTTATTTTCTTGGTGTTTCTATAACCTTATCTATAAAATGGGAACAAAAATATCCACCTCTGCCATTTGCTGTGAAATTGAAAGAGGTAATATATGTAAAACTCCTGGCAAATAGCAAAAATCCAATAAAACAAAGGTGATCTAATGGAATACTGAATTTTCCAGTTTGAGATGTAGACATGGCCATTAACTCTGCAGAGTAGAATACGATGTATTAGAGATGTTTTGGCAACAACTGAAGTCCATTTCCATCTCCCTGGAGTCAACAGTGTTTAAAGACTTGATATTATGGAAGTATATTGTCTTCATTAATTTATGTTAATTTTTAATGTTACTATGGCAATATGGTAAAATATATACAAAAGCCTGTATGTGTGTGTGTGCTTATATACACAAACACACACATACACATACACATACACACAGATACTGCAGGTTGAGAAAGTCTTGACCCTAAGAAAGCAGATTTTCATTTAAGCCTAAACCTGGGACATAATACAAAGCATTAATTGCAGCCATTTTTTGCTTGATAAGAAAAGAAAAATAATTCTTAAAATGGAAGATGTTTTGAAATTAGCTACAGCATAGTGTATCTATTGACCGTATTTTATGAAAATGTGACTGAAATTGAACTATAAACCTTTACAATCATGTCCAGTGAAACAACACATGCAAGCTACAATGATGTTGTTTTTTTACATGTATCCGTTAATCACATTATTTCCTCTGGCATCCATCAATTTCCCTTCAAAGCTAGAGAGCTTATCTCCTGTTAGAACAGAACTATACAGGCAGACCATCAGATATCTAGATGGTTAAGTTGTATGTTTGATACATGGGTGGTTAATGTAATATTATGATGGATATCTATTAGCACGTAATCACTGAAACAGACTCTAACGTCTTTGACAGAGGCTGCCCTTTCCATGTCAGTGTCAATCCACCCCAGAATCACAAGAATGAACAAATGTGACAGGAGAGGCTGCACCAATTATAGATGAAGGAGTACTATCTACTCCCACCGTTTGATGTGATTTATTCGGTGGTCCTTCTGCATTTGCAGGCAGCAGATTGTAGCTGTTTATGAAGTGACAAATGGTACTCAGTGACATTGAATGACTTCCCTAATCAATTTAAGTTGTCTAAAAAGTGGTCATGAATCGTAGTATTTGTCAAATGTCAGTGGATACCAAAAAGTGTGAACATTTTGCTCTAAAAACATGTACTCCAAGTATATACCCAAAGAGTGAAAGGACTAAGTAATAAATTTAGTTTATTTTAGTGATAATTGTTTTTCAAAGGAGTACAAAAAAACACGCTTTGTTAAGTTTTTTACTTAAGGATATTTTTTCAAAGTAGTGTTTTTTATTGATTTGAGAGATTTTTTTTAATTCTTAGTTTATTTGGGGAAGAAAGACATATATATATCTATATAAATACAGAATTCTCTGGTGGAAAGTAAAACAATTTAACTAGGGTTGCCAGTGAAATAATTAAGGCTGCTATTTTATAAAAGGCCTTTGACATATTGACTGAAGTTTTCAATTATTATTTAGCCCTTTTTAACAAAATATTTCGGCCTAAGTGATTTTACTGATGAATTTATTGAATTAATTATAAAATTTTAAGAAAAATTATCTAGTATGCACAGGTTCAGTCACATGAACAGAAGTCGTTTCCCTTAAACACTGCAAAAATATATACACTTCCAAACTTATGTGTATTTAAAAAAGGACTTTTGTCTCACACATATTACTAGTATAATGGAATAAAAGTCATAGGCTGGGCTAACCTACACTAAGTGTGTTTACATATTTATTTCAATTTATTAGTCGTAGGTAGTCTTTTACATACTTAATTCAAACCACTACTGCTATAAGCCAAGAATGATTTTTTCCTATCTCTGTATTATTCAAATTTATTAAACAATATTTCACATTTGTTTGACACCATGTCAAACTCAGGACTCCCAAGGAACTGCTGCAGCTTTGGAACTGTTATGCTTTCTCGGACTTTAATCATTTTTGGCAAGGCTCCATTTCCTGTCAGAAAGTGAAACAGCTTTGGAATGTCATTTTCACGAAAGAAAACAGAGAGAATCCGAGAGGAAGTTCTCCTCCACTCCAGATTCCCTAAGATACTCAAACACGCTCACAGGAGGGCTGGAATACATCAAACATTAGCAGAGGGAAAAGGACACAATTTTCCCACATTAAAAATACATGGATAAAGTTGAACTTCTGCTAAAAATAGTTCCCATGACTAATCCTATTAAGTTTAAAAAGCTGGGCAGTATCTTCCTTAAGGCAGAATTACTCTCTACCATCACACTGCATGGCAGCACTCCCCCACCCCAAAGCCAGCAGCCCCTCAATGTTAGGCCCTCATCTTTCCCTTTGCAATGAATTAGAAGAGGGAGAGAGACAGAGATTGGATTGTCCCTTTTATGCAGGTCTCAGATATCAAAGGAAACCAAAAATAAGATCAAAATTATCTCAAAATACCAAAAATTCTGAAGAGCAATATACTGTCCTTACACATCTGCAATGTTTCCCACTCACTCTTGGGCTCACTCAGGGTCCCCAGAGAGCAATGAGAGTGTAGAAAGCAACTCAAGAATTCTGAGTCATGCCACTTCAAGGCCCAGACAATGCTGGATGTGAAAATTGAGCAGCGAATGTAAAAAGTCTATACTATTTTGGACATGCAAGCTCCTGATTTTTGCCTCATGGACAACCATATTAACTGGATAGGAAGGAGGGGGGAGAAAACAAGATGACTAAAAATGCCCGACAAAGCTGAAAGGTTTTGAACCAAGTACGTACATTCTCATCTGAGAGAGAAGAAACCATCAGTGCTACCACCGTCCTGCAATTCACACTGATAATCAATGTTAGTTTGGTCTTTTAGAGGGGGAGATATGGGAATATAAAGTACTCACTGCAAAAGGAGTCATTAGGTACCATGATATTGGCATATGTTAGCTAAGTGACTAGCAATGGTGAGGGAGGGTCAGCTGCAATGAAACCCAAACCCGGCTGATGCCATTAGCATGCTGGATCTAATGAACCCCATAGACCACATTAAAGCAGAGAATGCAAAACGACAACTGGCGAATGGCTTTTAATGAAATCATCAATCCAAAAAAGGAGGGAGAAGTGATGTCATTTAAGAAACCTTTGTGGAACCACTGGACAACCACTTACTTAAGCACTAGTTTTAAAGGACAGGCAGGTAATCTATTCCTAACTGTTTATAAGATACTTTAGAAATTACATGTTTTTTGAACAAAGTGGTCCAACTTTCTAGTTTTGCATTAGCATGCAGTAAATGAATTGGTCTCTGAAGTACAGTTTTCCACACTGTCATCAAAGTGTGCGAATGTCTATACCTACATATGTCATAATAAAAGATTCTTTCTCATAGGTTGCAAGTGGAATTGTACATGTTTAAGCTAATCCATAACTTACAGCCACTTAAGCACTGGACTGTAGACTGTACACATGCATTTTTTTGAAAACAAATGCATTTTATGACCTACAATCCCACCAACTGGACAGTAGTTCTTCGAACTAACCACATTTTTCAGTTTGCCTTGCGTGTATAAAAGGCTCTAGCTTCATAGTTACCAAAGTAATTGAGAGGGCAATTTTTGAAGTTGACCAAAGGAAAGTAACTCTCAGGCTAACAGGCAATACAGTGCACAGTAAAGAACGTGGGTGTCAGAACCCAGATGGCCCAGGTTTATCTCTCAGCAATGCTACACACTAATCCTAAAGTTGTAATTTCTGTGACAATGTGGCCAGCAGGAAAAGAAAGAACATAAGGAATTGAGATGGACATGGAACAACTGACAGCAGCAAAAAGTGGTTTTTCTTCCTCTTTTGAGCATCAACCCTACAATTCCCACAATGCTGAATTTATATTGTTAGTTTCTTGGTGAGTTAGTGAGTTCTGGATGTGGATATACATGGTTTGTCCTCTGCCTGAACGACCTACTGAAAAATCTGAATCACCATCCCCTGGGACCAGGCAAGATCCAGAGGCTATGAATTCAAACTTCCAGAAACTGTTCAAAGCACGTAGATCAACAAACAGAAACAATCAGCAAGGCAAAGCCATTACTCGTTAAAGCAGAAACATTCCACATCTAGAAAGGTTGCAATTTTATAAGCCATTTATAATGTTTCAGGGCAGCATGATCCAAGTTCAGAGAACTCCAGGTTTCTATTTAAAGAGCCACATTCCAATAGATTTTTTTAATTTTAAAATTTAAAATAAGCAAAGTATTTGTCATTTTACAACACAGGGTATGGGTGCAATCTTAGTATGTGTGGATTCAGGGCTTCTGCAATGTGTGAAAATATTAGCCCATTTCCCTAGCCTTAGGTTTTCAAGCTGTGATTCTGATCCCTGTGTTCTAATTCTCTGTGGCCACTCACTAACTGTGGAACTACTTAATCTCTCTCTGCTTCAGTTACAGTTTCATGTAAAACGGGGACCATGATCACAGCTCTCTCATGTGTATACTGTAGAACTAAATGCAGTCACCCATTGAGCAAGTAAAACACTGCCTGGTACACACAAAACCCACAACAAACAACAGCTATTGTAATTTGTTGTGCTAGATATCATTGTACATGTTTATCATGTTATGTGAAACTATCTTAATCCCAGATTCCTGGGAACCAATTCCCCTGTTGTGCCTATATGCATAGCACCTAACCTCTGGTACAAATTCCTGCATGAAAGACTCTCCTCAGATCCTCACCAATTCTTCCGCATCAGTAATGGCCCTAAATCTTAAGAATCCAGTGAAACCACCATCTCTTGCTCCTCTCTCTGCTCCTTATGGTCCCCTGCTTCCCCCCTCAATTGGAATGATTTCTTTGGCCATTGATACGCGTTTTGGTGTCCTAAAATTCAAATGCAACAATCAGGTCTTGCAACCTAGGAGAACATTTTCCACAGCATAAATATATCTGGATTTACAGGCCAGCACAGTCCACCAGCAGATGATTCCAATGATACCCTTACTTTCTATTGGTTGCTTTTGTGTTGGCTTCTCTGCAAGCCCAGTACCACATCCTAACCCCCGACTGCTGACAATGCCTGTAGGGGAGAGTCACCAAAGTTGACTCTGATGAACAGCTTGCTGCAGCTCTAATGGTGAGACATATAAAACACATCATACATTAAATTTAATGTTGCCTCATTAGTCTTAATTAGATTCCTACACTACCAGGATTATGGTTTCTCTGTGTTTATGTTTTCTCCTAAAAAAAGGAGTTTACCCTAGATAATACTTCAGTGTACTTTTTAAACCTTTGAGTAAAAATTCCCAGTTATTGATTAATATCAGTAATATTCTTGATCTTATAAAAATAATACCAAAAGAAAGACAAATTAAATTATTATATATCTAAGGAGTTTTGTCATGCATAAAGCCTATAAAAGAAGTTCTGTAACTCAGGAATAAACTTAAAAACTGCAAACATTTGCTCACTAAGTAATTGGTCTATTTCCTTTATTCCCCTTTCTATCATTATACATAATATGTAAAATTTTTTCAATAAAAGAATAGTTTATTTCTGCCTCCTCTTCCCCATTTCAGTGTTTAACTTATTGACATCCACTGTGAAGACCTATCACATTCAGCATAATCATACAACTATTAAAGAAGAAAGGGACTTGAAAAACCATACAGTGCAACCATTTTTTAATAATAAAGAAATTGTGGCCTGCAATTCAGATTTCTCAATTCCTGCCTCGGAATTCATATGTTTGTGGAACTGCCATACCTGCCCAGATTCTGAAATACCTGTTGCTTGCCTGCATTTTCACCAGGAATCATACATTCAAAAACAAAGAAAATACAATGTAAATCAGGTCTGTTAAGAAGAAATTTTCTGTTCTCTGTCACTGCATAGTGCAAGAGTTGGTGGTGTGGAAGTCTTGAAAGACTACATCTTATTCATATCTATATGCTAGTAATTTAAGGATTATAACAGACATTAAACAGTGGATAAAGAAATTCGGTCCTGCTGCAAATTGAAGACTAACTAGTTTTGCCTCCTGTTAGAAATGGACATAATTATTTCTTATCTTGGTCTTATCCTGTGTCTCTGGGTTCCCCACTGCCCTCCATCAATTGCTGAGATCTGGCCAACACCACTGCAGAGCAAAGTCTCATCTGGGAGGAAAATATCAAAATCCAGGAACCAAAGAAGGAAATGAGAGAGTGAAGAGGAGAAAAGAATTCAGAACCAAACAATATTCTTGTCCAACTTGGAAACACTAGCTTAAGCATGGAAAATATTTAAAATTTGTTAGCCCTTTGAAGCCATGAGCATGAGGAAGATATAGCCATAGGGAAAGCTGGAAGGCTTGGAAATAGCCAGTGAACACTGACAGGTCAAAGAAAATTTTAAGCCAAATAGCTTTTGGACAATATCCGCATACTCATTTCTGTAATCTACGTATTTGGGAAATGAAGACCTATTTGCAAAACTAACATAGATACCTATATGTTCACCCAGGCATTATTTCCAATTGTCATGAGTCATGTTCTATAATTTTATGATAACTGGTTGTTAATTTAATGACCCTTCATAACAGCCTCCTGGATACATATTCTAAACACTGGAGTTCCTAAAAATTTTTTAAAACACTTCCAAATCAATAAGAACATTAAAACTTATATTGTGATGAATAAAACTTTTGATTGCACAGTAGAATATGTAGGTAGACTTATCTAAAAGTTTTCTGAAATATAGAAATAAATTCAAAGAAGATAAAAATATATGCAGTATAACTGCTCATGACTTCAAATTATGTAATTCATTATATAATCACATTTTTATTCTAGAGGAATATAAGCGTAAAAAGTTAAGCATTATATACTCAAAAACAAATAAAAAATGTGTTCCATGAGCCTTTAATAAATTTATAGAGAGAGCCAATTCTATAGTCCTGTAATGAAATGGACAGTAGCTCTGCTATTAAACTTTTGGTTTAGTAGGAAGCTATCAAACCACCCACGAAATGTCAAAATATCCTATACACCTCAGAGTTAGAGATGGCCAGCTCTCCGTGATTTATAGAAACATTATTTATAATGTATTTTCTGTTCATTTCTGTCCAGTGCCGCACCTTTTATAAACCTACTGATTAATATCAAACAGTGAACAAATCTGACAAGCAGGATTACCAATCTAACAAAACTGTTTATAGTGTGAATGAAAAAAGCACACCATTTCCAGGCAGTGTACTTAATAATAAAACCCTGTTGTACTTAAGTGGTAAAGGGATTACTTAACTGTCAAAGTTCTTTTAACTATTAAGAGTTGCCACATTAAAGATGTGCTATTCACAAGCACCAGCAGAATATTTCATGCCAGGTTATTCATCACTATCATACTTTCATATTTAAATATAATTTAATTGCTGTGGATAAAAATAAAATAAATTCTACTATTTAAAATTAAATTAGGTCTCCCTAAGGCATTTTTAAAGAAGAGAATAAACAAGGATTTAATTATTATCTTATAGAGATTTAAAATCACTTTTTATAAACATTATAAATGTTTTGTCAAGCCTTATCAATATATATTGTGGTTTATATTTGAACATTTTACCTTAGAAAATGAACTTTTATAATCTACATATTTTGGAAATGAAGACCTATCTGCAAAACTAGCATAGATCCCTATATGTTCACCCAGGAATTATATCCAATTATCATGAGTCATGTTCTATAATTTTATAACTAGTTGTTAATTTAATGACCCTTCATAAGACCCCCCTGGATAAACCTCGTAAACTCTGTGAAATATTTTATAAAATCCTTTCCTTAATTTTTACAGACATGCTAGTCTACTTTTCCAGTTACATAGTTAGAATTTTAGAACTGCAGTTTATAGAAAGGAGGTGAAAGTTTATAATTCCATAATCATTAAGACTATTGAAACATCAGCAGCAAAATAATTCATGTAATGAAAATCAATTTTTGGAAAGAAATTTGATAGATGAATGAAGAGTTTAATGAAACTACTGTAAAACTCTTTAAGACTATAAAGTTCCCAAAATAAGCAGAAAAAAAATCACCCAACAGGCTAGTCTCATGATGATTCCAAATTATGTTTCTATTAGTATAACACAGGATACATTAAAACTTCAATTTTAAATAATAATTTCCTTTAAGTTATTTTTTTATTTTGGTATCATTAATATACACTTACATGAGCAACATTGTGGTTACTAGGTTCCCCCCATTATCAAGTCCCCACCACATAACCCATTACAGTCACTGTCCATCAGCATAGTAAGATGCTATAGAACCACTACTTGTCTTCTCTGTACTATACTGCCTTCTCTGTGCTCCCCACCTACATTATGTGTGCTAATTTTAATGCCCCTTTTCCCCTTATCGCACCTTTCACACCCATCTTCCCCAGTCCCTTTCCCTTTGGTAACTTTTAGTCCATTCTTGGGTTCTGTGAGTCTGCTGCTGTTTTGTTCCTTCAGTTTTTTCTTTGTTCTTATACTCCACAGATGAGTGAAATCATTTGATACTTCCCTTTTTCAGCTTGGCTTATTTCACTGAGCATAATATCCTCTAGCTCCATCCATGTTGTTGCAAATGGTAGGATTTGTTTTCTTCTTATGGCTGAATAATATTCCATTGTGTATATATACCACATCTTCTTTATCCATTCATCTACTGATGGACACTTAGGTTGCTTCCATTTCTTGGCTATTGTAAATAGTGCTGTGATAAGCATATGTCTTTTTCAAACTGGGCTCCTACATTCTTAGGGTAAATTCCTAGGAGTGGAATTCCTGGGTCAAACGGTACTTCTATTTTGAGTTTTCTGAGAAACCTCCATACTGCTTTCCACAATGGTTCCACTAATTTACATTCCCACCAGCAGTGTAGGAGGGTTTCCTTTTCTCCACATCCTCGCCAACATTTGTTGTTATTTTTCTTTTGGATGGTGGCCATCCTAACCGGTGTGAGGTGATATCTCATTGTGGTTTTTATTTGCATTTCTCTGATGATTAGTGAAGTGGAGCATCTTTTCATGTGTCTATTGGCCATCTGAATTTCTTCTTTGGAGAAGTGTCTGTTCAGATCCTCTGCCCATTTTTTAATTGGATTATTTGCTTTTTGTTTGTTGAGGTGCATGAGCTCTTTGTATATTTTGGATGTCAACCCCTTATTGGATATGTTATTTATGAATATATTCTCCCATACTGTAGGATCCTTTTTGTTCTACTGATGGTGTCTTTTGCTGTCCGTTCCTTTAAGTTATTTTTAATGGGCTTAAATATTGTCCTTAGAAGAAGTAATAGTTTTACAGAGTCCAAAGTATTGACTTTTATTTCACATCTGTATGTTGATCTTGGCCTATTTTCATGGAAATCATAAGATAAAAAGTTTCTAAAGATTTGTACAGTAAGAAACAAAGAGGATGCAAGGGAATGAAATCCTTGGACCTAATTCATTTTCCCCCAAAGTGAATAAAATAACTGCTGGTGGGAAGTAACATCCCCAAAAATGATGGAGTAAGGAGCTCTAATGATCCTTCCCTCTTTGGAGGCAGCCATTAAACTGTCAAAAACTTTCAGAATCAACTCTTTTGCAACTAGAAACTAACAAATTCTTACAACTATCAGGGTAGTGCTTAATGAACAAAGAAACTGCTAAATTTTAGCATTTAAGGAAATCCCTGTCAGGTTACTGGCTGACTGCTAAGATAATGGAACAGAGACTTCCATGACCACACATGACAATGGATACAGTCTTTACAAGAGTAGTTTAGAAATGTTACTAAAAACTGCAGTTCACAACTCACAACAGCCAACTCTAGGGAGAGAGTACTATCTGATTTCCAGAGTTACCACATTATAATACTCATAATGTCCAGTTTTCAACCAAAAATTATGTAACATGCAAAGTAATAAGAAAGTAAGGCTTACTTACAAGATAAAAATAATTGGCAGACACTATACCTGAGGAAGCCCAGAAATTAATACTAGACAAATACTTTAAATCAACAATCTTCAATATGTTTAAAGAGTTAAAGCTATGGACAAACAAAGGATACCAGAAAAACGCTGTCTCAATAAGAATATCAACAGAGACATAAACAGCATAAACAGGATTCAAATAGAAATTCTGGAGCTATAAAGTATAATAGCTGAAGTATAAAATTCATTAGAGAGTTTTAACAGAGACTTGAGCAGGCAAGAAGAATCAGTGAACTGGAAGATGTGTCGATTTAAATGATGTAGCCTGATGAACAGAAAGAAAAAAGATCAGTCTGAACAAACACGATCAGATTCTAAAATACCAGTGGGGCACTGTCCAGTACATCAATATGGTATTTCTAGAAGACTGAAAGAGGAGAGGGAGTATTTGAAGAAATAAAAGCTGAAAACACCCTTATTTTGTTGAAATACATAAATCTACACATCTAAAAAGTTCTAACTCTAAGGAGAAATACAAAGAGATCCAGCAGAGAGACACTTTATAATCAAACTATTGAAAGACAGAGAGACTTTTAAATCATCAAGGGAAAGCTTTAACTTATCATGTACAAGAGATCCTCAATAAGACAAAAAGCCCATTTCTCATCAGAAACCATAGAGACCAGAAGGCAGAGGAATGACATATTAAAGTACAGAAAAAAAGAAAACTTGTCAACCAAGAATTCTATGTCTGGCAAAACTATTCTTGAAAAATGAAGGAGAAATTCAAACATTCCCAGACAAACAGAAGGGAGTTCATCACTAGTAGACATTCCCTACAAAAACTGTTAAAGGGAGCTTTACAGGCTGAAATTTAAAAACAGACAGTAACTCAAAGTCATACAAAGAAATACAGAACATCAGAAATGTAAATACATAGGTAAATATACAAGCCAGCATATTTACCAGTTTTTTATTTGTAATTCCTATTTCCTATATGATTTAAAAGAAAAATGCATAAAATAATTGTAATAAATCTATGTTAATGGGCACATGATGTAAAAAGATATAATTTGTGACCATGCAACATAAAATGGTGGGGGATAAAATTATAAAGGAGCAGAGATTTTATACTATTGATACTAAGTTGGCATCAATTCAAATAAAATTGTTATATATTTAGAATGTTAATTGTATTCTCAAGAGTAACCACTAGGAAGATAACAAAAAGAAATGCTGAAAAGAAAGCAAAGTGGGAATCAAAACAAAACATTAGAAAAAATGAACTAAACAGAAAAGAAGGCAGTAACAGAGGTACTGAGGAGCAAAGGAAATATGAGACATGTAAAAGTAAAATTTAAAAATGGAAGAATTAAATCCTTCTCTATAAGTAATCACTTTAAATGTACAGGGATTAAACTCACCAAGTAAAAGGTAGAGATTGGCATACTGAAATAAAGAAAAGGCATCATCCAACTATTTGCTATTTACAAGAGACTCATTTAAATCCAAGACACATATGTGTTGAAAGTGAAAGGACAGAAAAAGGTATTACATTCAGATAGTAGCTAAAGGAGAGCAAGAATGGGCATACTAATAGCAGACAAAATAGATTATAAGTCAAATATTGCTAGAAGAGAAAAAGAAGGACTTTCCATATTCATAAAAATACCAATACATGAAGAAGATAAAACAATATACAGATTTTATATAGCAGAACTTATGAGACCCACATTTCTCTATTTAAAAACATGATGGTAACCCCTTCATTGCCAACCCAAACCACTTTGTAATGTTTTTCTGTTTGTGTAGATCTGCAAAAGGAAGACCATTTATAGAAGGAGAATTTTTGTTTTCGGTTCTCAAAAGCCTTAAGTCCCAAATTACTCCATGGGCAGAGGCATCACCTGTCCCCACATAATCCTCTAGCCTAGAGGATTTCCTGCTGATTTGGTAAATCAACTCAAAAGAGCAGTTTAATTTTTACAGTCTGCGTTTTCTTTAATTCATGATTTTTGTTATTGTTTTAAAGTTGTTCTATTTGGGAAATATACCTTAATATTTGTCCAATTTATTCACTGTGACCTTTATATATATATGTTACATTGATAATCATACAACTAACCTACATATATATTTTTAGTATCATTAATGCAGTAAGTCATTTTATATTAGCAGGGTATTCACAAGTGATTAATCTGAATCAAATATATATAAAGTAGAGAATATAATTGGGTCATTGATGAAATATTCCATCTCAACTGAATTGCCAACTGAAAGAATAACTAAGTAAAAATTACCTCAGTGATGTTCAATTCAGTTAAATTTTGAAGTTTATTTCATTTGTCCTTGTCATTTTGTAATAGATTCATGGAAATTATATCATCTAATTTTCTTCAAACTTCTTGGACAAGCTATCTTACATTTTGTTTCATTTTTTTCCTTCTGTTTAAATATAGTCATTAAAAGCTCTTGTAGATAAAAAGAAGAATAAAATCCACCAAAAAATAGTCAGATTCCTTTAGGAAATGTTTTAAGTTAAATTTGAAAGGAAGTTTAAATTTTTCAGTTTTAATTCTCAAATGTTTGGACTCCGTTCTCCATTTCAATGCTATATGCACTTGGCATTTATGGTTTGCCAAGTTCAGGGGTTTGTAAATGACATATCTTAATTAGTTCTTAATCTTAACTTGAATAATCTCAATTTTGTAAAACTTACATACGTCAGTAGTATAGACTGTGCAGCCAAAACTACATGAAAATCATGTCATGTGAGAGGCTTGGAGTGAGCAGAGGAGGAGCTGGGAGGAAGCGATCTGTCATCCATCTTTGTTGTGGTCTTTCTCCTACCCTAGTCAAATTATTAACTTCTCCAGAAAAAAACAGCTGCTGAACCCAGAACACATATCGCATTTGCAGGTGTAAGACATTCTTTGGACCCCAGGGAGAAAAAGTGGTTATGGCAGGCTGGTTGCCCAGAACTAAGAGAAGCCAAGAGTTGCTAAACTGAGTTCTCCTTATCACTGAAACTGCAAGCCCAAACCTCTGCTGTAAAGGAGACTAAGAACAAAGAGGCTTCCATTTGCTGCCCTAATGGAGACCAGCATTCACCAACAGAACACCACTTACAAATAGGGACCAAGGATCCCTCATGTGGGGCACTGCCACTGCACAAGGCGGCCAGCAGTTAAACTGGGTGAGAAGAACAATAAGCTGGCAAAAAAAAAAATGCCATGTCCTTCAGGGAGTAGCAGCTAAAAGGAGGTAACAAGCAGAGCACCCAGAGTAGGCAGCTCCTAGTAAAACAGAACTGGAGAGGAGATTGATTAATTTAACCACTACAAAACAAACTGCAAATATGTACAAAATGATTCAAGAACAATATTAGGAAAAAATTACCCAACTAGGAAACATAGCTATTGAATTTTAAATTCAATACATAAATTCCAGGTGACTATCTTACTGATTAGTTTTGAATACTTGTCCTGAGAAACTAATTGTTCTGTATCTCAAAACAAAGAAAAAGTCAAAGAAATGGAAATTATAGAGAAAAAGCTAACAAACTTAGAGGACTTGCCCAGAAGATATAACATACAAATAATGCTTTACAGAATATATTCCATATGAATGAGAGATTTAAGTGTAAAATATAAAACAATAAAAAAACATATAAAAAATTCAGAATGTTCATTCCCGGGTTTTGGCACCAAAAAATAAATAAATAAATAATTCAGAATGGCATGTATTTTACCTAGGATTAGGCCAAAAGGCTTAAAAAGGGGCAAAAAATAAAATATTTAAGTATGCAAACAAGTTATAAAGCAAAAAGATAGCATAAATAAAGCCAATATTCATGTTAAAGTTGGTAAAATATCTGAAAAGAATATGAAAAGTTGTAGATAAATAACCATAATGTAGCAGTTCTAAACTGATGAGAAAACTATAACAATCCTATATGTAGTAGTTGCCTATTGCCACATAAAAAATTGTCCCCCAAATTTAGGAGCTTAAAGTAATAATATTCATTTTCTCATACTCACCGTGGGTCAGGCATCAAGGAGTACCTTAGCTAGGTTCCACTTGCTCTTGGTATCTCATAAAGTTGCAGTAAAGCTGTTGGCCACTATAGACTCATAAAGTCTCAGTTAGGGAGGGGAGATCTGCTTTCAAGATCACTCACATGGCTTTGGCAAATTTCATTCTCTTACAACATGTGCCTTTCTGTAGGGCTGCCTCATGACATGGCAGCTGATTTCCACCAGGTAAACCATACAAAGTGAGCAAAGAGAGACCTCAGGAAGAAATCTGCAGACTTTTATAACCTAATCTCAGCAGTGACATCTCATTACTTCTGCTGGATTCTATTTATTAAAAGCTAGTAACTAAATTCAGCCCACACTTAAAGGGAAAAGTTTCACAAGGGCGTGCATGACATGAGGCAGGGATCACTGAGACCATCTGGGGAACACCACCCACACAATGGAAAGATGGGCAAAAGATTCATAGGCAATTTAGAGAAGAGTGAATCAAAATGGAAAAAAATAATATGTTTACATATAGATACAGATATCAAACTGCTAATTGAGAAAATTCATAATGAAGCACTTAATAATGAGATATGATTGTACCCATAAAATGGCAAAATTTTTAAAAGTATAATTCCTACATTTTAATTTTTGTAATTAAAATTTATTCATATAAATTTTATATATATATCTAGAGGTGGTGTGCAAGGACATTATTTGTAATAGCTCAAAACTGAAGTTGGTTGAGAACGGGATGAATGATGATTAATAGGAGTGATGGCTATATAAATTATGGTTCATCTTTACCATGGGATATTATGTAGTCTTTTAAAATAATTAGATCTGTACTAGTTGTCTTTGAGGGGTTTTTTATAAAATGTTATAAAATAATTTAATACAATGTTATTTCATTGTAAAATAAATGTAAAAATATCTAAAAATCAATCAATTATATAATTGTATATATTGATATACACCATTATATGAGAAGGGAGAAATGTATGGAGAGAAAGTAAAATATATGAAGGAATAAATTTCAGATGCACATTGGTAACTTCTGGCAGGAGAAGGATTGTTTGGAAAAGAGAGTGGGGAGAAAAGCCAAAAAATAGTGGATATATATATATATAATTTCTGTTGATTTTAAATATATATATATTTAAAATCAACAGAATAAACAAAAAACAGTGGATATATATATTATATATTAAAAAACAAAAAATAGTGGATATATATACATATATATATTTAAAATCAACAGAAATTTTATATGCATACAAACATATTTATACACCTAACGTCAACAGAAATTTTAAAGTATGCCCATGGTTACATTTATGTGAAAACAGAGAGGCATAGATGATGGGTAGATGATAGATAGATAGATAGATAGATAGATAGATAGATAGATGTCTATGTATCTGTCTACACACATATTTGAGTGTATGCAAGTACATATATAGACACATAGATAGATGAAAGGATGGACAAAAGTAAATGGAAATGTGTCACTCTTACAAGCTTCTTAGAACCTGAAAAGAATCAAGCAAAAAACGTTGCTGTGTCTGCCCCACTGTCAGCCAGGCAGTTCTTCCTTGTGGGTGACCATCTTAAGCCAGAGAGTCCAAACCTCAGATCACATGTGCACTCCCCATCACAGCAAGCACCTACTGAGTGTGAGAATCATCTCCAAGTAAAATGAGTGACACACCTGCAGTATAGAACTGAGCACATTACCCTTTTGCCAGACAATTGTTCCCACAATTCCATGCACTCATTTATCCTAAATCACTCCAGCATATGTTTGGCTTATAAACTGATAGCTCTATCATTTTATGCCCATGTGATTTTTAGAGTAAACCACACTTGATATACAGGAAAACTGTTACAGCTAGAAAAGGTACACTTTGTTTGGCAAACAAGAAAATGTAACACAAAATGAAGGTCTTTCAAGTCTGTAATTGTTGCTTTTTCTCCAGAGGAGTAAAGTATTTTTAAATCACTGGTAAGAAGAACCAAGGACTGTCTACACTATCAAGCATAGATCTTCGCATCTAACCATAAGTAAAAATGAGCTAATGTCTAGTGCTTCATAAAGAGTATCAATTAGCAAATGAATTTTGCGGCATTTAAGGTCTGATTCCAAAAGTTTATTTACAAAACATGTGGAAGTTTTTCTGGGGAAAAAAAAGGTGAAAGAATATTTCTAAATAACAGTGTAACCTCAGAAAACTTTCTCTGACCACAGTCAAATTCAGATCATCTTAACCATCTTTGGAGAGAGGTTTTTAAAACCACTAATTCTCACAATGCCATAAAACAGCAAGAAACAAATAATATTCTAGCATCCAACTTACCATTAAAAAAGAAAACTTCTGTCTTAACATATTTCAAAGTACCATTGATTCAAATGAAAAGAGCCTTTTTACTGGTGCTATTGTGGAAGCAATCCTTCAGTCTCAATTCATTCTTGAGCAGTCTGCTCTTAAATGCTTTTACATTATGCTATCTTCTTTTAATATGGCCAGTTTACAATAGAAACAGAGCATGGTAACCAATTCCTGAATCTTTCTCAGAGACAAAACATTCTCTCTACACAATTTCCCTTATACTTGACACCACATCATACTGCCTCCATTAATGATAGGCCACACCTGACACTTTCCCATAGACTGCAATTTCACTCTAATTACTGTTACTTCACACTGCTGATGAATGGAACAGCTAAAATTTATATCATACTAGACACCACTTCCTACACATCCATTCATCAGAAAGGTTTTCAGAGTTGTTAAGAAAGAGTAAAATGAATAAGCATTGACCATGTAAAAAAACTCCATTATGTAGGTCACTCAGTAATAAAGAAAAGTTCTAGGAGATAAGCATAACACAAAGAAAAACATTTCTTAAGTAAATGGAAAGATGAGTACTTTACAAGACCAAACTCAGAAACTATCCATCAATGATTAGGATATTTAGAAGCAAAGGCTAAATAATTCACGGAAGGAGAAAAACTGTAAATTCTAAATTTAAAAAAAGCATGGTAAAGCACAAGTTAGTTAAGGGCACATCAAAATGGAAGATAAATTCTTAAATAATGTTTTCTTTATAATAGTCTACATTTAAAAAATATAACAATAATCTAAGATATAAGAATTACAAAATGCAAAGAGAAAATTCCTTTCAGAAAAAAAACCCATAGGATGTTAATTTTTAGGTTTGAAGCAATCCTGGTAGGTACTGAAAACTGAATCTTGGATATGATAAAGGCATTGAAATGTCACACATTTAGCAAATGAAATGACCAAGATTCAAGTCCTGACATGTATTCCATGCTCTTAAACACTCTACCATGTTGCTCTGACTCATTGGTCCTGCCAACAAATATCTTGCAACATAGTAGGAAGGTAAGATGTGGCTATTAATTTGGGTTTATGTATAAGGGAGGAATAATAGTTCAGGAGAGTTTTAAGGATTTGAACCCAGATCACCAGGAGAATTATAATGCCATTAAGGAATAATAGAGAAAAAAAGGTGATTTGAGTAAAATGATCAACGGCTTTTTAACCCCTCACTTTGTGTAGGTCCTCTGCTGCCCTCAAATGCTGGCAGTCACTCCTGTTCACTCCACGCAAGAGAATAGAAGTTATATCTCTACGAAATATACCAGCCCAAGAAAAGATTCAAAGATTTTGACATCAATGAAAAGCCCCAGCTAGATAATCTTACAGAGGGAACTGCAGTTAACCAACCCCATTCACAGGCTCACAGCCTCCTAGAAAATTTTTAGTGTCCTGTTCGTAAATATTAGAAGATAATTAAGAATATCTGGGCAGCTAAATAAATAGTCTAACAGGAGAAGAGACTGAAGTAATCAAAGACAAGGTAGGTAGAAGTACTTGAGGAAACATATTATACAAGAGGAAAACAATCCCCCCAAAATGCTTTACTTAGTATTCTTAAAGTGAAAAATCAATCAATCAATCAATAAAGAGGTATTACATTCAGGAAACAAGAATAAGTAGCTATTAAAAAGGAGAATTCAGAAAAAAATGCTCTTGAAAATTAAAGATATGATAGTAGAAATTAAAACTCAAAGACATGTAGAAGATAAATTTAAGGAAGTCTCTCAGAAAATAAAGACAGAAAGTAGGAGAAAAATAAGCAAACTAGAGAATCAGTGCAGATAATCCACTATCTGGAGTTAGTCCAGAAAAAAAAAGAAACAAAGGGAAGAAATCACATTAAAAAATAGGTCAAGAAATTCATGAATGGAAGACAGAGTTTCCATATTCAAACATACTAAGTGCTCATCATAATGGATTCTACTAAGTACACAAGAAGACAAACCACCACCTTTGGTAAGGGTAATACCTATGCGCTAGGCACAGAGGCAACCTGTCCAGATTGAGAGAGGCTAGAAGCCACTGAGAGAGACAGAGAGACAGAGAAATTACACTAAGAACATTCCTTATGCTCTCAACATAATAGGAGGAGATTTCATCAACCGGAGATGAGTTTGGAATAGAAACAGTGGTAAGTGCTAAGTACAGTAAAAAACAAAAAACAAAGGAAGGAAAAATGACTGTATACAATTACTTATATATAAAATAAGTCATAAGAGGTGGGTAGCAATTATGTAGCTCTGATAATATAAACACTATAGATCGACATGACCCAAAATATTATCAAATTTGAGAATGGGGGATAGAAAGAGCCAACATTTTAGGATGGGAAAGAGGAATGGTAGGAAAGAAAGAGCTCGATCCCATTTTCCAGGTAACTGAAGAGCTAGTTCTGAACATGTGAGAAATATAAATACATATGTGTCATTTAGAATATAGAAATAATAGAATTAAAATTCATGGCTTGTAGAAGTAGGAAAGTGCGAAAGAGCACTCTTAACAATCTTGAACTCTTTGATGCTGTAGATTACGTACACCTATCTATCACTAACAGATATAAGAACTGGAGAGCAAGAAACAGAGAAATAGAAAGCCTCTCAAGAAGAGCGATACTGACTTGGATTTTCAAGGAAGGGAAAGATGAGACCTGAGGAAAGGAAGGAAGCAGGGCATTCAGACAAAGGGCACTGATCCAACTGCCAGTGACAGTACTTTGCTGCTCTCTAGTCTGCTAGGTTTGTTTTTTATTTTGTTTTTTCAGCACTTGTTATTTTTCTCAGTTTAACTCGTTTTACTGACCCAAATGTATTGCCATCTCACCTTCCAAATTACCTAACAATACAACTACATCACCAGAGGTCATCTCAATGTATCACCATATGCTACAATGGGAACCAAGAGTAGGTTCTAATGCCACACATTTAAAATAACTATTATGAAATTTTTCATTGAATTTCTTGCCCTGAAACTTCATATAGTGCTTAACTAATTGCCTGGTTAAACTAATAGCACAAATAAAATATAATTCCATTATATTACCATTTCAACCTATATAAGACTCAAACCAAACTCTTCAGGGGACAAAATAGCTCCAATATCTCAGAAACTTAGAACTGGCATAATATGTGTACTTCATCTTTATTTGAAAACATTCTAGGAAATTGAGAGTAACTGCATTACATTAACAGAGAAATTAGAAAGATAGAATAAAATGTTATTTGAGTAAAAAAAGAAAAGCATGCTCTTAATGTTACTCAAAATACTTTTATAAACTCTTGCTGAATTCTGAAACCAATCCTTGACATAGAGGATGCAAGACAGACATTCCTCTGCCTACTTAGAAATGGGTTCCCACCCTTGCCAGAGGCCCTGGACTGGTCATGGGAGCCAGAAGAAAAACCAATGGTCTGACTTTCAGCCCTGAGTTGATCCTCTGGTTAAAAAACAGTCCTTTCTTTAAATTTCCAACCAAGTTGCTTTATTTATTCTCTAAAATATATTGTAAATTCAGAAAACAGGAATATAAAATGCATGTGGAAGGCACCTATTTTACTATATGAAAAGCTATTATAATATTAATAGAGTAATATAAATATTTAATAAAATCAACATAAAATAGAAATTAATAAATTAACTGTGTCATATCCAGTGATTTCTTTCTGAGTAATATCACAGAAGTACAAAGAAGACAAAAAACATAGATTAAGAGGGCCCAATATTTCATTTCATGTGTTTAGTAAAGTCATGAGAGTTTAAATATGTCCAAAACTAAATATTCTCCAATTTTATAACTATTGAGTCTCAGAATGACTTATTTCTTTTCTGGATAATAAATCTTTATATTCAGAACTGCATTACTTTAAAGAAACTTAGAATTATGTGTAAAGATAGAGAACCACCAGAAAAGCACGTAAGTCATTGATTTAAGCATATTAGTGTCTTTCAGGGGAAGCTATAATTCATTGTAACCTTCTTAAACTCAGAATGGTTTAATATTCTTTACCTTAGTATACGCTTTTTGAAATCAGTAAAATGAAAGCATAAGAAAAATAGAAAGTTTGGCATTGACCTATTCATCAATTAATAGTTTACATTTCAACTTATATTATCATTGTGTTTTTCAGAAATAACTCAACCTCTAAATACTTTGAATAAGAAGACACTGAGGAATTAAACTGCAACAAAAATAGAAAATGTTTCAGAATACATTTAAAGTGTGTTTGAAGAGCATGAGAAATAATAATTAATACTATTAATTTCCCATATTTGGAATTGCCCCATACACAAACACATGCCAATGCATCTTTGATAAGTCTTTACTATGATTATTACAAAATAGAAATTGTAATAAACAGAACAGTAATATCAATGAGAGAGAATTTCACAGAAAATACTGATTACATTTGATATGGTTTGAAAACTGGCTTTGAGTGAGTATCTGCTTAGAGAAATGCTTGGAGAAAGAATGTCCTTGGGAACAATCATAAACAGAAAACTCTATAGACTGGATTTACAAAGAAATAAATATATACATAGTCTATAAAGGCGATGTCTTGAGAGCTATGCCGGCAATATTCCAGGAGCCCTGGGAACATGTCTAATTTCCATCTAAATTTGCACATATCTTTATTGCAATCTCATACCCTGTGAAGATTTACTCACTCTCATGTCCTTTGGCACAAGGGGAGAAATGAGATGTTTCTCCCTCAATCTCTCCCTCTCTCATTCTTTCTTTCTCTCAGAACAGGCAAATCAGTGACGTCCTTGCAAGACCATCAGGAGTCTAAGTTACATTCCTTAACACCTCTCTTCAGCATTACTGATGTTTATAAAATTGGAAGGAACACAGTCCCTACTTTAGTTGTGGAATTTACTACCAAATAATTTCCATGCTGGGAATTCAATAGTTATACAAATGGATCACTGAACAAGGCTACATTCTACTGTAATCCTCTCTGAAACTCATCACACCTGTGCATGAAAAACCTGTACTATTAAATACTTTTTTTATGAGTTTGCTAAAGTTGACATTCCTTCAAGAGGACCACTTCCTGCATATCCATTTGAAAGCTTATTCCTCTCAATTTTCCTACCTTCTTCTTTTCTATTGCCTCCTTCCTCTATAAGTGAAAACATACTCAATCCTAGAAATAGCCTCCCTGCACGAAACCCCATTGGGTCACCACCTTCTACCCTCGCATTTACTGCCCAGCTTTTTGAAAAATGGCTTAGGGTTTCTTTCTCTACTTTTTAAAACTTTCTCTCCCTCTTATAATGTGTTTCAGTCCCACAAAGCATGGAAACTCCTTACTTAAATGTCACCAAATCCAAGTGCCGTCAAATCCAAGTGTGTCTACTCTTATCGATGATAATGATTGACAGCTGACTTGGCGAGCATGAACTCTATCCCGGCACTGTGCTAGGCACTCTGCATGTGTTAGCATACTTCACAAGAACTGTTCCTTTAGCACAGTCTTTTACCAGCAACTTGAAGAAACAGGAGTTTCAAGAAATGGACCAGGACACCCATTTCCTGATCAACCTAACCAAGTGTGTCAGGTTACTCAAGACACACTTGCCATTTTTTCAGCATTTTGTATATTTTCCATTTTCATAAATAACCTGCTGTTTCTTCCTCGATGTGCTCTACATTCTTGCCCTGTCTTACTTGAATATCCTCCTGGCTCTAGTAGGTTCTGCCAACCATTCTCCTTCTGTTAATTCCCTCCTTCCATGAATCCTTCTCATGTAGTCTCACCTTTTCCATGATATTATCCTGTCATAGCATTTCAATCATCTCCTCCTAAGGATGAATTCCAAGTTTAGGTTTCTGGTCACGACTTTCTTCCTGATTTGGGGCACATGTGCCTTTTCTCTTTCCTGCCTACAGATCTCTTCTCATCTGGCCAACTTGCAAACACACAGAATCTCCATTTACACTATTTTGAAAATCGGCCTCCCCTTTTCACTTCTAATTGTCCAAGTGAATAAATTACATCATTTTTCACTGATGAATTACAATTCCTTTATGATAAGAGAAAAATTAAAACCAAGAACTTCAAGTCAGAAAGTCCTAAATCTGAACCATAGCTCAGGCTTTTACTGTGTGTTCTTAAACAAAAAAATTTACCTCTCTAGGCCTGTTTTCCCCTTGGTAAAATGGAAATAATACAGTGCTGTTGTATGAATTAAATGAAATCATAGACATAGCTCAATAATAAAATAGCAATTCAGGGGGAAAAATATTACATTGTTAACCCCAAGTTTGATATCAGATTCTTCCCCAATTCACTTGTCATAGAGCAAATCAGAAATTTTTCCTGGCTTCTTTTCATTACTCAGCTCCCTTAAGCTTCTGTTTTATCCCAAGACTTATTTTCTAGACCTTTCTATCATACGGTCTCCATTTCTCCATCCCACCAACCACACCCTAAATCCCTATGGTTCATCTGACAGGACATCCTTTACCCTGCCCTGCCTTTTCTTAAGTATTTCTCTGCTCTCAGTAGTTCTTTCAATATACTTTGACCCTAATATTTACAAATGAAACTTCAACTCATCCTTTAGGATAGAGATAAAATTTCAACCAAAATTACTACTTTATGGAATCACCCAGTTAAGATTGATTTCTCTCTTTTCTGTGTCCACATACCAGACTAAAGTTCTGTTTACTGAAACCTGCCCTTTGTTGGTGTTATTTACTTATGTGACTGTCTATCCACAGACAGGAGGACATAGGTATTGTTAGTCTTTCCTGTCCTCTCCCTTTACCTACCATTCTTTGCACAGAGTAAATGCTTGATAAATATTAGGGAAATTTATATGAATTTTTATATATTCATATATATTTTACTTATATATTTATATGAATAAATTCAGGCTTTGAGTGATTGGGGTATGTGAACTTGAACAAGGAGCTGAATTTCTTATGATGAGTAGAGATTTGAGAGCAAGATGATTTGATACTGAGAAGGGATGAGAAAGCTACCTTTTAAGGAAGAACAGAGATGTCAAATTGGCATTTTCACATCATGTTATCTGGCACTGTCGAACACAAATCACCTCTCAACCTCACCTCCCATGAACAGCAATATTCTGTACTGCCTCCAATCACTGTAGAGTTCAAACTCATTTAGGAGGGATGTGTTAGGCCTCCTTCAAAATGGACACAGACAAGAAATGAACGGATCAACCATATCTGAGTTATATTGATATGATAATCTGCAAATATCCGGTGTTTCCAGGAAATGTGGACATAGTAATTTAGTTTAATAATGACCATGGTCGCTCCCTCTCTCACTTTATGCCCAAATCCCATAGTTATCCAAATAAGCATCACAACCACTTAGCCAAACGTTTACGGAGAGCCAGAAAAAGATAGTATTCTAGTAAGTAGAAAAAGTAATAATAATAAAATGCCTACTACTTTTTCCTACTGACAATATGCCAGGTCCTGTTGTAAGCTTATTATCCTTTATTATCATTTAGTCCTACCCATAACCCAATATTATTAGTATTCCCATTTTACATGTTTAGAGGCCTACAGAGATTGAGTAACTTGACCATAATTCCACAGTTAGTTAAGAAACAGGGTCAGAGGTTAAGTCTGTTTTCATCTACTTATTATAAATGTTCTCAACTACAGTATTTACTGCAATTAAGGGATCCAAAGGTATATGATACTTACACCCTACCACCAAAATTCTTACAACTTATTTGGCCAAAATAAGCAAATATACTTAAAAGATTACCCAAAATGGTTGGGATTTGAGTTTCTAATTTCATTTTCAAAAATGAAAAATTGAAAGATACTCCAGACTTAAGCATTCTGATTTCTTCGAAGTCCAAATTTAGCAAGTATTTTCAACCAAACATGGTAGACCAGACAAGAGTAGCACCAGATTGACCACTGTGCTGAATAGAATTAAATAAGTCAAATAGATTGGTTGCTTTGATGAACCACTTATATGTAATCCAAAAATGTATGCATAAATATTCTAACAGAGCATTCTCTGGGTTTTTTAAAAAATACCTACCTTATTTTCTTGGCCTTCTGGTAGTCTTTTAATAAATATCTTACTAGATTTAGAATACTGTTCTTTCCATTAAGTGCCCACAAGTAAAATCTGTATATAGTCTAATATAATTCTTAATTTCCTCTGCTGTTCTGGGTTAAATGGCTATTATATTTTCAGAATTTCATTTCAAGGTAGTCTTAAATTATAAGCCAGTAAATTGTTGTGTTTCTGCATTATGAATTTCCTAAGACAAACATCATAATTGTGTTTCTTTTCCTACTAAGAAACATCGTAGTTTATTCTTGGGAATCATTTAGATGAGACAAAATCCCCAGGAATATGCAGAAGTGAAGTTAAAGCTGATGTTGTTCAAACAAGGGAAAACAAGAAATTTTTATTGGAATTTGAACAAGAATTGCTCTCTGGGCAGAGACATAAATTAGATAAATAAATAAAAATTAATTTAAATAAAGATGAGATATCTATGAGAACATATAACAGGAAATGCAAAGTTAATGTAGACATTAAATAGTGCCTCAGAAATAAAACAAAGGTCAAATGATCTGAGATAAAGAAATGTCAGTTGTATATTGAATTTAAAAACAAATAATGTTCTCTTGTTCTATCTGTACAAACCTAAAGTGTTTGATGGGATTTCAGTGTATGTGACAGACATAAGTGAATTCACAATTTTGTACCTTTCCACTTTATTCCATAAACAAATGTGGTTTTACATGTAGGAAAAAAAGGTACTACAATGTAATTTTGGAAGGTGCAATCCTTTAAATGAGAAATATTGCTGGTTTATATTAGGTTCCCAATATGTTGGTCTGGTATATAATTACACGATTAGGTAGGGGTTTTTTTTTAATTCTCTTTGTACACAGCAGAGTAGAATGCCTTCTTTGGAGGTTGAGATACAAATTACCTAATTAACTCTTATACTTTGTAATAAAATCACATATATGAAATCTATGCAGTACATAGATGGCTATCCTGAATATTCCATTGCTTTGTTTTTACAGAAGGCACAATAAAGTAACATTTTGACAGCTTTTCTACAAAATTTTGCTTTTAATCCTTAATTTTAATCTAATTTACTTAAAAGTACACTTTTATATAGAAGACATGTACAGTATATACATATATTATATATTTTTTATTTATGAGAATGTTTTGAGAATATATGTATGAATATGAGGTATGTAATGAGAATGTTTATATGGGTATGAAGAATTGAGAACAAGAGATTTGCTTTATGTTAACATGAAACTTTCCTTCCTCATTTATTTGAAATAGAGAATGAAATTTGTATTATAATCTGCTCCTGAAAAATAGTCTAGTTCTTCATCCCAATCCCTCACCCTACCCTCTCCATTTATTCCTATTTCAAAACTGCATCAAATAGCTTTCAATTTAAACTCTGTGCCAAATGCACCAAATATTGTTGTTTTTCTTGGTGAGGTACTCTGTGCCCACAACTCTGTTACAAATTATCTATTTAACCAGAAATGATCATTCCATTCAGTAATGATTTCCACAAATAAATGCATACCTGCTATACATCAGATTCTAGGTTCTGGAAATACAACAGTACATACCAAATATAAAAACCCTTATCCTCGTGCCTCCAGATTTCTGATTAGCAATTGTTTCCTCTGAATTGGTAAAATAAGCAAGCGAAACCTGAATCGTCACTCCCAGTTACCAAGACAGTCCTAAGTGTGTCAACAAATTTAAGTGTTTCAAGATCATTTGAAGGGCTTCTCTCCGTTCTGAAAATATATGAGAAAGGTATAAGGAAACATTTGCTTTCTTTGGATGGTTTAGAGACAGTAGCTTCCTGATGCAAGAGAAGAATGAATGGCAGCAGGAGCTCAGCGATCATCTGACTGGGAGAGCCTGACCTCAGTTACTGCAGATGCACAGCTAAAGGAATTTGGCAGCAAAGAACAAAGTGGCTTGGACCGAGGTCCAGAGACAGAAAGTAATGCTAATAACCAAAGGGAGACATCTCCAGGAGAAAAGTGGAAATTTGGGTTGGTGGTCCTATCTCTATGAGGCAACCTCAGGGATTCTGGGAAGAACTGATCTGATACAGTGTAGACAGAGCACCAAAAGCTCTTCGTGTTCCGGTGCTATCATATGGAAACAATGGTTGAGGAGACACGGGTGTGAAATAAGACACCCATAGCTTTGGAACCCCAGCATGTGACACCACTGTGAGCTGTACAGAGGCCTTGATAAATGAGACCCAATGAAATGGCAGGTAGAAGCCTCAGACTTGCCATTTCGCTCAGCAACAAACTTTGGAAAGCAGGACCACAACACTAGCCAAGCCCCTGGGGTTCTTGAACAATTCAGGAGGTAGGAGGAGGCCTCTCCCTATGGTAGATATCCTGCTGGTGAGCATGTGTGGGAGTAGAGTGATGTACTGAAGTAAGGAAATTATTACCAGACTAGTACTCTGAGATGTTGAAAAAGAGCATTCAGGTTGAATTAAATTAATAGCTAATTGATATTTGTTATTTGCTTGACATTCCTTACATTTGCCCTTTACTTTCAGGATGAGAAAAGTTTGAACAACAATAATGCTTAAACTCTGAATTTTCAAGGGAACATCAGATTTTAAATGGAAGGTTTGTAACAGCTCTTCTTCCTGACCCTATAAATATAAACCATTGCAGGAAAAACATACACACATGCACACACACACACACACACACACAAACAAACCCATGTGCTGCTTTCAGGCTCTACTCAACTTTCTGCTGTATTTTACAACTATTCCCCATTGTGCTATCCTCAGAGGGGATAAAGGAGAGCTTTCTATTACCAGACTTTCCCAACCTCCATCTTTTTATTTCCTTGTGTCCATATACTTGAAGACTGTGATTGTGTCTTAACTGAAATAAATCTTACATGGAATAGCTAAGTACTATAAAGAAGCTAAAGCACAACCACACCATTCTTTCATAGAGTGGACAAAATAATTTTTGCCTCTGATGACTCTAAATGTCAGACAGGTAAGAGCATCCAAGGTATCAAACTTTAACCCAGCCTTCACAGCCCTGCAGGATTAGGTCCCCTCGTACCTGCTCCCTAACTCGCTGCATTTCCCCCGCACATCCTTGGCTTCCCAGTCCTTCCATACATCCTGCCGCTTTATGTCACAAACACTTTCTCCACTGAGTCACCTCTGCAAGGAAACTTCTTCCTCCCCCTTTTCATTAGTTAACGCATCTTTCAGATCTCAAACCAACTGTCATTTCTTAGAAGCAGGACAAACCCCCATTACATGTTTTCATGGGAGAACTGCCTGTCACAGTTCCTACTTTGCATTGCAATTATATTTTAATGCCTGCCTATTTCCCAAGACGGTAAGCTCCAACTGAGCTGCTAACATCTTTATTTTCTTGTTCTTTGTTGTATATCTATGCCTAGTGCAAGGTAAATATTTAATTAATATTTATCAGTGACTGATTGAATGGAAGAGGTGAAGATCTCAATAACCTGCAATAATTGTGTCAACTATAACAAAATATAATATAAAATGAAAAAGTGCAAATTTCAACATTTACATCCATAAAACCAATTGCACAAGTATGGAATGGGGATCATGAAAGCTAAAGACAACTCATGTAAAAGTATATTTCAGTGTTCTAGTTAATTATAATTTCCCTATGAATCAGCAGTATGACATGACTGCCTCAAAACAGAATCACTAAGAGTATAATGCCCAAAATCATAGATGAGGTTTTCCCTTCATAGTCCAAATTAACCAGACCATATCAAGAAAACTGGAATGAGAGTAAATTGGAGCATATTCAGAGAAAAGAAATTGCCCTAAGGAGAGTTGGGAAGCCATTACAATCACTAGGAAGAGCTTTTTTGTATTTGTTTATTCATTCACTCATTTAATTCATTCAATGAATATGACTGAGTGTGTCATATGTGGCCCACATCTGGGCAGTTGCACATATCAACAAGCAAAACATACAATGATCCTTGCTCATGTAGCTTGTATTCCTTAAGGAACGACAGTCAAAAATATAATAAACAAGAAAATCACCTAGTGAGTTAGAAGGTAATAAGCACCATGGGCAAAAAAAAGTTAAATGATTAAGGGGATCTGAGGTGCTAGGGTGGGAAGAGGATGGGTGACACATTAATACTCAGAAGAGCATTGGCCTGATTAGGAGGTGGTATTTAATTAATGAAAGGAAGGGAGTCAACCAAATGGATATATGGGGAAGAATGTTTTAGCCAGAGAAAACAGTGGAGTGAATGCCCTACTTCAACATGGAGATTGTCTGGCAAACAAGGGGAAATAAACAAGCCCAGTGGGCTGAGTCAGAGCAAGTCCATGGGGAGACTGCAGGAGAGGCTGCCTGAGAAGGGGCAGAAGGCCAGATCATGGAAGGCCTTGCAGGACATTGCATGGCTATTGGTGTTTACTTAAAATGAGTAACCACATGAGACTGTATAAAATCTGTATGTTAAAATGAACCAAATCATGGAAAACATAAAACGGCAAAATTTAACTGTTTAAGTAGTAATACTAAAAAAATGAAAATAGATTGATCGATTTCATCATGGACAAAATTATCTTTTAATTCATAACTTTAATAAAATGGATCTTGAATATACATCCTTTCACTTATGTCCATTTTATTTATGGAAAAAGTGGAGGCAGAAACAAGAAATGCAAGTGAAGTGAGATGTGAAGACTTCAGAAATCCTGTTAACTTTTTTGTTTTATCATATTCCAATGCACATATTCCCTCATGGTTCATATCAGAACTTAGGGGAAAACTCCCACAAATAACAGAATTTTAGCACAGCATGTTTCAAATATCATATTATACAGTATCTTAAAATATTCTGTTAAAATATGTAATTATCATATGTTCATAACATAAACATATATAAGGTATATATGCACATATAAAATATAAATATATCACATAAATTCCAATACTGTAAACTAATATTAGAGTGTAATGTATTTTAAACATTATATCACCACCATACATATGAATGTATGTCATTCAAACCTGAGAATGATTTGCTTCTTACCATTTTTATCCTCTGGTAGCATGTCCTGTTTTATAATTAAAGCAGTAAGATTTCCAGGGCGTATATTCCTTCCTCACTCAGGAGATTTTAAATAGATTTTTAAAATTTATCTTTTGATAAAATTTTATTTTTAAGTGCTACATAGTTTCTATTTGTTTTCCTAATTGAACATAACTAGAGGAATTAAAATGGACAAAAATGTCCTCATACACTATTCACCTTTTAAAAAATAAAGCTTCTCCCTATATTTAAGCAATGTATCCATCCTGTAAATACTTTATGAGAGAAAAAAATATACAAAGAAACACACACACCCCTTAAAATGTTTCCATTACTCCTCAGAAGTCACCAAAGAGAAAACCTAAATGATTAGACTAATTCACCCAGCTCACTAGTCAATTTAGAAAGGGAAGGAAGTGGACAGATTGAAGAACAAGGAGGGGGGTAATGTTTTCTGGAAGTAGCTCTCAGAAATCCTGTTCACAGCCTAGAACTGCATAAATTTTCTCTGCATATGTTATTGCTACCTTGGGGGCCATGATAGCATATGCATTTTGGGCTTTTCAAAAAATAGATATAGGTACATGAATATGTGTGTTTAATGTATAAATATTATGATGACTTTTCTTTCATGGGACTCTGTAGTCCCTTCAGACTATACTATATATTATATTCAGTAAATAAACAGGAATCCATTGAGAATGCATATATTTTTTGAAATAACACAAAGTAGGGTTGTAAGGGGCTGAATATTATTGCCCAATTTAGAATATCTCAGAAGTGAAAATTCATCAAGCAAATAAACTCAGCAAGACAATACAGACATTTGGTGGCAACACTGACTCCAGCAGAAGAATCAATATGAATATATAAACTGGAACACAGAATCTTGAAAAAGCAAGAAAATCACACTTAAGCATTAGTACAACAGCTAGAAAAGTTAAAAAAGCAAACTAGCATAATGCTAAAATGCATTATGTAATATGATTAGAAGAAAATATAACTGCTGGTCAGGTGACTTAACTAAAACAGTAAGTTTGGTTTCTTGAATACCTGTAGGTCATTACTGTGAAAAGAATGTTATTATTTGAATATAATTTCAGCCCTTGACATATTCTGTTTCTCAGAAAAGATATACATTCAATGTACTTAGTCTTACTATTCTTTGTATACATGATAAACAGGATGATAAAAGCAAATGATTGTAATATATTTGGTTTCCCAGTAAGTTCCCTCAAACACAGACTGACAAATCTAATATGAGTCCCCAGAAATTCAGTTACTTCTAAGCTTCAGTACTCTGGAATACATAAAATAAATATATGATCAATGAAATGAAATATGACAAAATGTTTCATATTGATGTTTTCTTCTTTCAAAAAAATGCCTTTTTGGTTAATGCCCCAAGTCACTTTTTCCATACATTTTCTTTTTCACAATGTATATATTCCCTAGTTCTGATCTCAAGTTCAGGGAGCCTGGGGAGAAGTGGGAGATTTCTTCAAACCAGGGCTGTTCCTCAGCCTTTCACATGAGAAAATTGTTAGGAGCATTAAAGTATTTCTGACTATGCTGCATTCCTTTGTTCAGAGTGAGTTTTGGGAACACATCCTTTTCTCATTATATTTCCATAAAATATATTTGATCTATTCTATTCTTAGAATACCTCTGATGTGGTCTGTGAGTGGAGCACAGTATAAAAATATTTCTTTTTTATATGAGACAAAATGTTTCCATTTCTTAGACACATAAAAAAAATCACTATATAGCACTCTAAGAAAGTAAAACTTGTCCAATACATTTTCATAGTGCTCTAAACAGACCTCAACGGCCCCTTCTTCTTCGACTGTAGTTCAGAACCTCTCCCAGGGCGTGGAGTCCTCTGCAGAACAAAAGGAAATCAGGAAGAAAAAGGGCAGGCAAGGAGGGGAAAGATCCTGGATAATCCACCTAAGAAAGCAAGTTTATACCAAGGAGAAAAGAAAGAAGTTAACCTTCTTCCTCTAAGACTAGACTGAATGAGTCCTACAACATTTGTATTGGGAACCAAAACATCATCAGAAATTTTAATAGTTTAGTAAAAATACTTAACCTTTCCAACTGGTGGTGAATAGTTGAAATGTTTGGTTAATTCAATTTAGAAACCACTGGAAGCTGAACAAGTCTTCCTTGCAGTTATCCACCACACGGCCTGGGTACACAGCACCACGCCACAGATCTACAACCTGGCCTGGCAAGGGCTGTAGATCATTCCAGCAGCCAGCCAGTCTTTTTGAGAACATTTTCTTCAGCATATTTATCTTTGGCATTCTTTTCCAAGAGAATGACTACCCAAATCTAGTTTGTCAGGTTCCATTTGAAAAAAAATGTAGCCTGAAAGATTGCCACCCACAGACTCACTCCAAAGCCAAAGACAGAAGAAATCTACCACTAACTCTCTTTGCTTACTCATGCGATTGCATATTTATAATTCTTATGGAACTACAAGCTCTATGAGGGCAAGAATTTAGTCTTTCTTACCACAATCTCCAGCATGTCTAGATCACTGCATGATAAACAGTAGTTACTCAATAAATATTTGCCAAAAATATGAATAGTGAATGAGTTGGGAAACTGGACCTCATTGTCTATTCTCTTTATTGCTGAAAGGTAAATATACAAAGTGGCAATGATCTTCTCAGGTAACTGAAAATTTGCCAATTATCCAAGAAGACCATATTCTTCTCAGATGAGAGAACTGACTATGTATTTGAGAAACAATGGCTCCTTGCAACACATACTAGCATAGAGTTACAGAGATGTCTGAATTCTTTTTATAAGAGGTAAGTATAGCGTTCCAAGAATTCTAAATATTTCTGTATTAGGGGAAAATGGTGAACAGTGCTGTAGTTTTGAGCTTTCATACAACCTTTACAGCATTATAGATTTAAACACTATCACTATTACTACTATTAGTATTGGACCAAAATAAGCAGATGTTTACAGTCAGTTCTGCTTTAATGTGATAGATGTAACATCATGCAATAGAAATAACAGTGCTTAGGGGAAAAAATGGTGTTGAGGCTCCACACTCAAAAACTTTGTCAGTTACTCATCAAAAAAAAAGACAAATTGAATCAAAATGGTAGCATAGTTTTAGATATGATAAATGGTTAAAAATGCATAAATGACACTTAACCTTGAAAAAGACCTGAAGTTTGCCTGTGGAAAGTGAGCCTCTGAAGGGGTTTAGCTCAAGTCTTATTGTGAAGAGGTGATGTCCCTCTCACATTTACTTCAAGCCCACAGACCCCTGTGTATTATTTCCATAATTTTCTCCATATCTACACATCACCCATTTGTTATTTAATTAATATTTTTCTTTAACATTTAGTTCTTAAGAAAATAGATTTCAAAAGTAAACTTATGGCAGATATCTGGGAAGATGGCGGTGTGAGAAGGGCGGCAGAAATCTCCTCCCAAAACTATATAAAACTACGAAAATACAGCAAATACAACTATTCCTAAAAGAAAGACCAGAGCACACAGGAAAGTGCACAGCGTGCAGCCACACCTGGGACGACTCAGCACCCCGCGAGGCGGGTAAGATACGGAGCTGCAACCTGGCGGCACCCGAGCACTCACCCAGCCTGGCGCGCTGGCGGGAGGAGAGGATTCGGAGCCAGGAGGGAGTGGAGGAGCAGGTCCACGAAATAACCAGCCCCGGTGGTCTGTGCCGGGAGAACTGACACACATCGCGCAGTGCATCGGACATTCGAGAGGCAGAAGGTGCAGATTTTGAGCCGGGAACGTGCCGGGACCACGCAGCCAGCACCCCGGGACAAGAGAAAAGCGCGCACTGTTTGTAGCGGTCTCGGAGAGGCCGGGGACCCAGCAAGGGAATACCATCACCCCGGCGGGATCAGCCCTGCAGGCTGGAAGTCCTGGGGAACTTCGGGTCCCTTTACTGGTGACGGAGAGAAGGGAGCAGACACGCTGGATCTTTATACAGAAAACAATAGCCTCCCATTCGTTCCGGCCCCGGCCACAGACCTACAAAAAAGTGGCGCGGCCGCGGCTGCGGATTAGTGGAGCAACAGTGACACCTACAGCACGCTTAGAGAATCCACTCCAGCCTTAAAGAGCCCAGCTGACATACATGGCACCTAGCAGCGACCACTCCTATCAACATGACAAGACAGAGGAACATGATACAGACAAAAATCACCAAGACCCAGACAACCTCTGAGAAGGAACCTGAAGGGATGGAAAATGCAGAATCTTCCTGAAAAAGAATTCAGAATAAAAGTCATAACCATGCTGATGGATCTACAGAGAAATATGCAAGAGCTAAGGGAGGAACTGAGGGAAGTCAGGAAAGATAATGCAGAAAAGACACAAGCCATTGACGGGCTCAGCAGCAGATTGGACGAGATGCAAGAGACTGTTAATGGAATAGAAATCAGAGAACAGGAACACAGAGCAGCTGAGGCAGAGAGAGATAAAAGGATTTCTAGTAATGAAAGAATATTAAGAGAACTATGTGACCAATCCAAACGGAACAATATTCACATTATAGGAGTACCAGAGGAAGAAGAGAGAGAAAAAGGGATAGAAAGTGTCTTTGAAGAAATAATTGCTGAAAACTTGCCAATGCTGGGGAAAGAAATACTCTCGCAGTCCACGGAAGCCCACAGATCTCCTAACACAAGGGACCCCAGGAAGACAATAGCAAGACACATAATAATTAAGATGGCAAAGATCAAAGATAAGGACAGAGTATTAAAGGCAGCTAGAGAAAGAAAAAAGATCACCTTCAAAGGAAAACCCATCAGACTAACATCAGACTTCTCAAAAGAAACCTTACAGGCCAGAAGAGAATGGCATGATATATTTAATGTTATGAAACAGAAGGGCCTCGAACCAAGAATATTGTATCCAGCACGATTATCATTTAAATATGATGGAGGGATTAAACAACTTCCAGACAAGCAAAAGCTGAGAGAATTTGCCTCCCATAAACCACCTCTACAGGACATCCTAAAGGAACTGCTCTAGAGGGAAGCACTCCTAAGGCTAAAAAGCTGTCACCAGAGAAAATAAAATCATAGCAAAGAAAGCAGACCAACCAAATACTAACCAAAGGCAAAGAATAAAACACCTAGTATATAAAGAATGGAGGAGGAAGAATAAGAAGGGAGAGAAATAAAGAAACATCAGACTATGTTTACAATAACTTAACAAGAAAGTTAAGTTAGATCGTTAGATAGTAAAGAAGCAACACCTGAACCTTTGGTAACCACAAATCTAAAGCCAGCAATGGCAATAAGTACATATCTATCGATAATCACCCTAAATGTAAATGGACTGAATGCATCAATCAAAAGACACAGAGTAACAGAATGGAAAAAAAGCAAGACCCATCTATATGCTGCCTACAAGAAACTCACCTCAAACCCAAAGATATACACAGACTAAAAGTGAAGGGATGGAAAAAGATATTTCATGCAAACAGCAAAGAGAAAAAAGCAGGTGTTGCAGTACTTGTATCAGACAAAATAGACTTCAAAATGAAGAAAGTAGCAAGAGATTAAGAAGGACATTACATAATGATAAAGGGGTCAGTCCAACAAGAGGATATAACCATTTTAAATATATATGAACCCAATACGGGAGCGCCAGCATATGTGAAACAAATACTAACAGAATTAAGGGAGGAAATAGACAGCAATGCATTCATTTTAGGAGACTTCAACACACCACTTACTCCAAAGGACAGATCAACCAGACAGAAAATAAGGAAAGACACAGAGACACTGAACAACACACTAGAACAGATGGACGTAACAGACATCTACAGAACTTTACACCCAAAAGCAACAGGATACACATTCTTCTCAAGTGCACATGGAACATTTTCCAGAATAGACCACATACTAGGCCACAAAAAGAACCTCAGTAAAATCGAAAATATTGAAATTCTACCAACCAACTTCTCAGATCATAAAGGTATTAAACTAGAATTAAACTTTAGAAAGAAAACAAAAAGGCTCACAAATACATGAAAACTTAACAACATTCTCCTAATTAATCAATGGGTCAATGACCAAATCAAAACAGAAATCAAAGAGTATATGGAGACAAATGACAACAACAACACAAAGCCACAACTTCTGTGGGACGCAGCAAAGGCAGTCCTAAGAGGAAAGTATATTGCAATCCAGGCCTATCTCAAGAAAGAAGGACATTCCCAAATGAATAGTCGAAAGACACAATTACTGAAATTGGAAAAAGAAGAACAAATGAGACACAAAGTTACCAGAAGGAGGGACATAATAAAGATCAGAGAAGAAATAAATAAACTTGAGAAGAAGAAAACAATAGAAAAAATCAATGAAACCAAGAGCTGGTTCTTTGAAAAAATAAACAAAATAGATAAACCCCTAGCCAGGCTCATTAAGAGAAAAAGAGAATCTACACACATAAACAGAATCAGAAATGAGAAAGGAAAAATCACGACGGATTCCACAGAAATACAAAGAATTATGAGAGAATACTATGAGAAGCTAAATGCTAGCAAGCTGGAAAACCTAGAAGAAATGGACAACTTCTTAGAAAAATACAACCATCCAAAACTGACCAATCAAGAAACAGAAAAACTAAACAGACCAATCACCAGCAATGAAATTGAAGCAGTAATCAAAAAACTACCCAAGAAAAAAAACCCCAGACCAGATGGATTCACCTCTGAATTGTACCAGATATATAGAGAAGAAATAACACCAATTCTCCTTAAAGTTTTCCAAAAAATAGAAGAGGAGGGAATACTTCCAAACTCATTCTATGAAGCCAGCATCACTCTAATACAAAAACCGGGCAAAGACCTCACCAAAAAAGAAAATTACAGACCAATATCCCTGATGAATGGGGATGCAAAAATACTCAACAAAATATTAGCAAACCAAATTCAAAAATACATCAAGAGGATCATACACCATGATCAAGTGGGATTCATCCCAGGGATGCAAGGATGGTACAACATTCGAAAATCCATCAACATCATCCACGACATCAATAAAAAGAAGAACAAAAACCACATGATCATCTCCATATATGCTGAAAAAGCATTTGACAAATTTCAGCATCCATTCATGATTAAAACTCTCAACAAAATGGGTATAGAGGGCAAGTACCTCAACATCATAAAGGCCATATATGACAAACCCACAGCTAACATCATACTTAACAGCGAGAAGCTAAAAGCTTTTCATCTAAGATCGGGAACAAGACAGGGATGCCCCCTCTCTCCACTGTTATTCAACATAGTATTGGAGGTCCTAGCCACGGCAATCAGACAAAACAAAGACATACAAGGCATCCAGATTGGTAAAGAAGAAGTCAAATTGTCACTATTTGCAGATGACATGATACTGTATGTAAAAAACCCTAAAGACTCCACTCCAAAACTACTAGAACTAATATCTGAATTCAGCAAAGTTGTAGGTTACAAAATTAACACACAGAAATCTGTTGCTTTCCTATACACTAATGATGAACTAACAGAAAGAGAAATCAGAAAAACAATTCAATTCACAATTGCATCAAAAAGAATAAAATACCTAGGAATAAACCTAACAAAGGAAGTGAAGGACCTGTACTCTGAAAACTACAAGACACTCCTAAAAGAAATTAAAGAGGACACTAACAAATGGAAATGCATCCCATGCTCTTGGCTAGGAAGAATAAATATTGTCAAAATGGCTATACTACCTAAAGCAATCTACAGATTCAATGCAATCCCTATCAAAATACGAACAGTATTCTTCAGTGAACTGGAACAAATAATACTAAAATTCATATGGCACCGCAAAAGACCCTGAATAGCCAAAGCAATCCTGAGAAGGAGGAATAAAACAGGGGGAATTACGCTTGCTGACTTCAAGCTCTACTACAAAGCCACAGTAATCAAGACAATTTGGTATTGGCACAAAAAACAGACCCACAGACCAGTGGAATAGAATAGAAAATCCAAACATCTACCCAACACATACAGTCAATTAATATTTGATAAGGGAGCCTTGGATATACATTGGGGAGATGACGGCCTCTTCAGCAGCTGGTGTTGGAAAAACTGGACAGCTACATGTAAGAGAATGAAACTGGACTACTGTCTAGCCCAATACACAAAGGTAAACTCAAGGTGGATCAAAGACCTGAATGTAAGTCATGAAACCATAAAACTCTTAGAAAAAAATATAGGCAAAAGGCTCTTGGACATAAACATGAGCGACTTCTTCATGAACATATCTCCCCAGGCAAGGGAAACAAAAGCAAAAATGAACAAGTGGGATTGACTATATCAAGCTGAAAAGCTTCTGTAAAGCAAAGGACACCATCAGTAGAACAAAAAGACATCCTACAGTATGGCAGAATATATTCATAAATGACGTATCTGATAAGGGGATGACATCCAAAATATATAAAGAACTCATGCACCTCAACGAACAAAAAGCAAATAGTCCAATTAAGAAATGGGCAGAGGACATGAATAGACACTTCTCCAAAGAAGAAATTCAGATGGCCAACAGGCACATGAAAAGATGCTCCACATCACTAATCATCAGAGAAATGCAGATTAAAACCACAATGAGATATCACCTCACACCAGTGAGGATGGCCAACATCCAAAACACAAACAACAACAAATGTTGGCGAGGATGTGGAGAAAAGGGAACCCTCCTACACTGCTGATGGGAATGCAAATTAGTTCAACCATTGTGGAAAGCAGTATGGAGGTTCCTCAAAAAACTCAAAATAGAAATACCATTTGACCCAGAAATTCCACTCCTAGGAATTTACCCTAAGAATGCAGCAGCCCAGTTTGAAAAAGACAGATGCACCCCTATGTTTATCGCAGCACTATTTACAATAGCCAAGAAATGGAAGCAACCTAAGTGTCCATCAGTAGATGAATGGATAAAGAAGAGGTGGTACATATACACAATGGAATATTATTCAGCCATAAGAAGAAAACAAATCCTACCATTTGCAACAACATGGATGGAGCTAGAGGGTATTATGCTCAGTGAAATAAGCCAAGCCGAAGAAGACAAGTATCAAATGATTTCACTCATATGTGGAGTATAAGAACAAAGAAAAAAACTGAAGGAACAAACAGCAGCAGACTCACAGAACCCAAGAACGGACTAATAGTTACCAAAGGGAAAGGGACTGGGGAGGATGGGTGGGAAGGGAGGGACAAGGGGGAAAAAGGGGCATTACGATTAGCAGATGTAATGTTAGGGGGGCACGGGGAGGGCTGTACAACCCAGAGAAGACAAGTAGTGACTCTATAGCATTTCACTATGCTGATGGATAGTGACTGTAATGGGGTTGGTCGGAGGGACCTGATGAAGGGGGTAGTGTAATCACCATAATATTACTCATTTAATTGTAGATTAATGATATCAAAATAAACTTTAAAAAAAAGTAAACTTATGTATGACTATAACAATGGAAAACCAGAATCATACCCCATATAAAGGGGAGTACTATAAGCTTTGCCTCAATGAAAACCAACCTTATCAAATTCCATCCGGAAATGGTGACCAAGGAATACCCAGAGCCTGAGTTCTGAAAGCTCACTAATTTTTTTAAAGGATATTAGTAATTGCTGGAAAGGAGTTAAACTCACACAATTAAAGACACACGAGCACCAAATAGAAAATTTTTCCTTCCATAATCAAAAGGAATGGAAGAGATTTGAAAAGAGATTTTTCTCTCCATGTGATTATTCTTTAAGGCAATATTCATTATCATACTTAAATTCACCTCATGAGCACTGTTGGTAAACATTCTAAATTTGGGAGAGTACTGTAAGTGGAAAGAATATATAATTTCAGGCAGCAGAGACTGATGTTTGGAGTTGACTGTCTACCTCATTTAAGACCATAGACAAGTGCTATGACATCTGAGGGCTTCCAATTACTTTTAGGTGAAATGGTGATTTTGGATTTTATATCAGACAGGCTGGTTTAGTCTGCGCTGTGGCAACAGGCACCCAATTTCACCAGCTGTTTTGGTGTTTGTTGGTTATATTTGTAGTTATTGTTCAAACCACACATTTACTTTTCTTTTTTTCCACTAGTTCTGTGTGGGTCAGCTAGGATCACTTTCTGGCTTGCTCATCATTCTCTCTCCAAGACTAAGGATAGCAGAGTTACCACAGTCTGGAATACCTCTGGTCGTGGTAACAAAGGAAAACCAGACACAGCCTCTTAAAGGTTCTGCCCAGGAATAGCGCTCAGTACTCTGCTCACATTTCATTGGCAAAAGCATGTCACGTGGCCACACCTAGTTCCACATTAGTAGGGAATCTGCTGTTCTGCCTTAAGCTGAGAAGACAGGAATGCCAAAATATTTGTGAATAATTGTAGTAACATCAATCAACTTAGTATTTGCTAAAGTCCCTTGTATTTATTAAATTCTATGGTTTAAGAAAAGGGCACTTTGCCTTTAACGTATTAAGATTTTTTGAAATTTGTCGGATTATTTACTTTGGAAAATTTTCTAATATGAAATAGATATTATGAAAATGGGCTGTATCTTATCCTTCAAAGATCCATTATTAACTACAGGAAAAATTTCAGGACATTAAAATTTGACATAAGCTATCTGACCAGCATCTTAACAGTTAAAAACAAAGAAAAGATTTTTTGTTCTGATTTTGAATCCTATTTAGATAACACAAAAACACATGACCTAAATTGCTTCAATGTAGTTGGAACTGTGCAGAATAAAATAAAATAAATGTGTTTAGAAACGTGTAGATGTTAGCAAAGTTTTATAATAATTAAATAGCTAAGGTCTGATGTTAGCAGAAAAACATGGAATGATCTCCATTAATGTGCTCTCACTCTAAATGTACAGTCTCACATGTCAGCCATGGACTTGCCATGCCTGGTTAGATTTGCCTTCTTCAATTACGATTCAGTTACTAACATAACCAGGCTTAGCACCTCCTCCCCAGCATGGCTTGGCCATCACGCATAAAAGTGATCTGGTTTGTTTAAACAGAATATTTTCTTACTGTACTTTTTGCTATTATATATCACAGCAGAGAGCTTTGGGTTAATAAGCCATCATTTCACCGCTGCCCACATGTCAAAATAGGTCATAGAACCTTCAAGGGAACATCAAATCAAAAGATCGATAACATCGCCATAGCTTGTGCCATACATTTTGGAATGGGACCACTCTGAAATTTGGTCCATTGCCAAGATATTCTGTCTTCCGTTAGTCTAATATTCTTTGAGTATAGATCTTCTCTAACTTGCTTAAAAACTTCTTTAGCACAGAAACCAAACTGTGTGCTTCTTTTGAGTCAACTATGATAATTAAAACAGTATTGAGCACATACTAAGTCCATGAAACATTTTTTTTTCTGGCAATACCTATTGAAAACACTTTTATTTCTTCACTTGATAAAATTATTTCTGGACAACTATTATGTAGCCTGGACTGTATAAAGTTTATGTCAACAACAGAAAACAAACTACAAACCATAGTGAGGTAGTTTACAATCAGGGTTGTTTTGTCACTTACGGGACATTTTGCAATGTCTAGACTTGGTCTTGGCTGTCACAATCGATCTGGGGGCACTGCTGGTATCTGGTGGTAAAGGCAAAAAATTTTGCTAAACACCTTACAATGTGCAGGACATTATCAGCCCAAAATGGCGATTGTGCCCAAGCTGAGAGCCCCTGCCTACAGTGTATGGGGGAGTCAGAGAGTGAACGACAGTTCAATACAAACTTACTAACAGTGGTATCTTCTTTCCCCATGTTCTTAAAAGCAATAATTTCAATATTTGTATTCTCATTAAACAATGTAACCTTAATAATGACAACGTCAGATGCCAACACACAACAAAAACTACATAAAGAGTTAGTGAGAAGACTTTTGCTCTTGAGTAGACTTTTGTGGATGGAGACTGTATAAACAGTTGTTTCATGATATCTTTATAACAGAATTAGTATCTTCTTCATTAGCAGATATAAAGCAGGTAACAGTAGGTGAAGTTAAGTTTAGAAAAGCTGTATTTATACTACAGTTGTTCTCCTAAAACCCTGATAACTACTGTGGCTACTTCACAGCTTGAGATCTAGTTAGGATTGGCTAAGACTCAAATTACCTCTGCTCAAGGGTCTTAAGTAGGAAAAATAACATCCAATAATTTCCTATGTAATGATAAATATATAATACAATAACATTACAAATGAATAAGCAATACCTAGTTTAATATAGGGATTTTTTTAGCCGATAAAGATGTATTATAAGAAGGCAGAATCATTGGAATTTTACAGCCTAATCTCCTTGCCAGTACTCCAAAGTTTAGTTTCAAAATGTTGTGTTCAGTAGTTTAATGTAAACTCACATTTGTTTGACAGTAAAATCTCCACTATTAGAGGATGAGCCTAGAGTTGGGGAACCTTCTGTGCACAACCTAATTGTATCTAATCCACAGGGCAAGTGCCAAAAGGCAACATCCCATTTATGTCCATTACTGCAAAACTTCAATAATATGTTAACTCTTTATGTCTTGCATAGCTTCAAAGAATTATAGTAATAAGAAGTTTCAAGGATATCCATCTCACCTTCTTTCCCACATAAAAACTGCTGAATCGAAGAAACCTACTTATCTTTGTGTGTTGATGTCTGTCTGTCTCTCTCTTTCTCTTTTCTTTTACCTTTTCCCACCATGTCTTGGAGAATATAGACAAAGGGCACATCCTCCTCGCTGTATCTCATTTTCTACTTTACCTAGAGTAAAACTAGCAAGCTCCTCATCCCTCTGCCCTTATATTTGTTGTTAACTACAGTTTACCCTGTCTTTTTTTTGTTGTTCTTTAGCTATATGTCTCTTTCACTCAGTTGACCATTCTTAAGAACTAAACAGATGTTTTCCTTGTTTTGGTCATTGAAATATTTTACATTTCATTTTAAATGTTCATGCATTCATTCACTAAATTCTTTAACATAGAGTTATTGAATATCTATGGTATTCCTGGTTCATGTTAGGAACTAGGAATATGCAATTGGTGAAACATACATTGCCCCTACCCTCACATGTTTTACAGTCTTTGGAGAAGACAGACAAGCAACCTGGCCATGATATTACAGTGTGGCAAGCTCTGACAGCAGAAGTGGAGTTCTGCCAGAATACACAGAAGAGGCAACTAAGTTGGTCCTAAAGGGGCTGTCTTGAGGAAAACCTACTGGAGGTTTTGACATCTAGGGTCAAATGCTAGAAATTCAGTGAAATTACCCCCACTGGGCAATGGAAGAATGGTTGTTCCAAGTGATAGAAACAGTATTCAGACAGTGACAGGTTCAAACACATATTTTGAAAATATCAGTCTCTTCCATACACTACTGCAGTGGGGGCAGGACTGGAAGCAGGGAGACCAACTAGGAGACTGTTGCAGTTGTCCCTTCGAGAGGTGATGTTATCCTGCAACAGAAGACAGACCAAAGAAATAGGAAGAGATGAATGTAATTATTGTTGGTAGGGGATGAGAGCAGAGCTGGAGCTGATGCTCAGAGACCAAGTCTCCGACTTGTCAGTTAGTAGATGCCGGTACCACTCCTTGAGCTGGAGAATGCAGGAGGAGCAGGGGCACAGAAGGTTGAGAGGCAGGAGCAGGAGAAAGAACAGATGAGTTCAGTTCAGTCACATTCTATTTAGGTTACGTAGGGGGCATCTTCATGGAGGAGCCCAGGGGCCCCTTGGCTATGTGAGGCTGAAACACAGGAGAAGAGCAAGTATAGGAAATAAACTATGGAGACAGGATTTCCTTCATCATGGAGTGACCATGTTGCACATGCATGAAGTTAATTCTTTCTGAAATAGATCCACAAGTAAAGTGCCTCTAGCCCAGCCCTTGCTGTGTATCATCAAAGCCTTTGGACATTTTCCCCTTATCACCAAACACGTGCGTTCCTTGTCAGCGTCTTTGTCAAAAGGCTGAATCAAATAATTGTATTCATCGCTTACATTTGTATAGTCCTTCACCGTTTACTAAACTTCTTTCCCATACAGCTAGGACAAAGTCTCAAGTCTGGGAGCTGGCATGAGAGAAGCAACCTAGGGCCAGGAAACCAGGAGAGAACCACAGACCAGGAGTTCTAATGAGGCTGCAGCGAGTATTTATTCTGGGGTCACAGCCAGAGTTCAGAACCAGAAGTCACAGAGTTAACTAAGCCAAGGCCCAAGAGCCCAGCCAAAAGTCAGAGCCAAGGCCACAGGCAAAGCCAAGAAGCAGTCACAGGATTAGCACATTAGAACAAGGCCTAGAACTGCTGTTGAATCCATGGTCCTCCCTCAGGCCCCGTGCCCTTTGGAGGCATTCTCTCTCCTACTAGTGCTCTCAGAGGAATGCACTCCAAAAGGTGAGAATGGGGCAGCTGAGGATTTCCTCTGCCATTACAGGAACTTTGCTTTGGAACACACACCCAGAATCCCATCTAAGGCATCTTAACCACCTTCTGCAAGTTACTTTAAGACAGGTAAATTATTAAAAACAACGACTTTGAATTCACTAAAACTCCTAGATTAAACCCAAATATTGTGCATTAAATTAAAATCTGAGGGAAAATATACAACTATTCTAAATTCAACTGAATTTCTTTCAAAGAATCTTGCCAATAGAAAATCCCAATTTCTTCTTTGAAAACTTTCCTATGGTATCTTATGGTATTTCTCCCTCCATTTACCCACTTCTGAGAAACTTCAGTCATCATCCCTGGATTATTTCCTTTTCTCTTTCTCAGTATTGATGTAGCCAAAAGACCCTAAGATACACCCAGGTAAGAAACCTAAGCTTCTACTAAATATTCATTCTCAGAAATTAATTTAGAAAAATAGATTTGTCTTTTTAAGTATAATTTTGAATGGACAGTACAGTCACATGGTTCTGCAACTTAAAAAGTATACAGTGCAACTTCCTCCCCAGGTCAGCTCTTCTGTTTAGCTGCACAGCTCTGTCCACGAAGGTAACCTGTGTCATTAATTTCAGGGTTTTCTTATGCACACATAAGCACAGACATGTATCCTCATTTCTTTCTAAAGAAAACATTGCACAGTAAGCACACTGCTCTGAACCTTGCTTTGTCTTATATAAGGGCAGAGGTTTCTCACTTCTTTTTATAATTGTCTAGTATTCTGTTGCATAGGTGTATGGTAATTTAGTTAACCAGTCATTTAATATAGACAATTAACATAGACAGTTAGTTTGTTTCCAGTTGTTTTTTTTATGACAAATAATGTAGGAATGACTAATTTGCTAATACATCATCTTGCATATACACAAGTACATCTGTAGGAAAAACTGCCCAAAGTGAAGTTGATGCATTTGGAGATATTTCATTTGTAATTTTAATAGATAGCTAAGTAGCCTTCTATAGTTTCACAGTACTTTTCATCTCCCCACAGCCTCACCAACAGGAACTTTAAATAAACTACTAAACTTAGATATTTGCCAGTCTCTAAGTGTTTAAACTATGGTCTGTGCTTTGGTTTAATTAATTTTTCTCTTACTGTGAGTGTTACCTAGCATCCTTTCATATATTAAGTCAAAAGTGTTTTCTTTTTACAACTTTTGTCGTTGTCTATATTTCTTTTAAGTTGTAGCTATTTTTTATCATCAATTTCCAGAATATCTTTATTTAACTGAGATATAATTGACATATCATATTAGTTTCCAGTGTACAAAATAATGATTCAATATATATATAGTGAAATGATCACCACAGGAAGTCCAGCTTACATCCATCACTAAACAGTTACAATTTTCTCTTTGCGATGTAGACTATCTTTATGACATCAGCCTTTTTCTACAATGTGAGATATAAGCATTTTTCCCGGAGTTTTGTTAATTCATTGACTTTTATATATGATTTTTTGACCATGAGCAAATTAAAAAAATTTTATGTATCAAATTTGTTAATCTGTTTTTGGCTTATAAAATAAAAACACATGTATACCTCAACATGATAAAAAATATATCTATTTTTCTCGCAATCTGGTGTCATATGTATTTAGAATACTCTATATAAAGGAACAAAACAAGAATGCCAAATATCACCACTATGATTAACATTTTATGAAAGGTACTGACCAATGAAATAAAAGAGAATGAAGATGGAGGTTAAAGATATACCTAGCATAACCAAAAAATTTGCAAGACTTATATGAAGAAATATTATAAATGCTGCCAAATGAAAAAATAAGAAAATCTGAATTAATGAAAAGATATACCTTGCCTTGGACTAGAAGACCCAACATCATAGAGATGCCTTTTGCCTTGAGTTAATTTATACATTTTATATACAACTCTCCTAAAAATATCAAATGAGTATTTTTGCATTTGTTTTGTTTTAAGAACTAGATAACTATAAAATCCATATGGAAAAATAAATACATAAGAATATCCAGGGTTTTCCTGGATAATTCCATGATAAATTAGCTCTACAATATATTAAAATATATTCTAAATTCTCCATAAATGAAAGAGTAAGTTTGGCATCACATGAATACTAACAGACTAGTAAAAGATTATAAAAATCCAAAAATAACCCTGTACCAGATATTTAGTTTATGATAAAGAGGGCATCTCAAATTAGTGGATAAAGGTGAACTATTCCATAAATGTCACTGGGGCACTTGATAGTCATCTAAAACAAAATACTGGATCTATACACTCCAAGCACTAGGTAAACTCAAAATGCATCAATATTAAAAAAAAAAAAAGGAAATGAGGAAGGGAGGGAGGATGAGAGAAGAGAGCACGGAGGCACTAACCATGTGTTGTAGGTGAGTTCTTTTATAATCTTGAAGGGCAAGACTTAACAATTATGAAGCTAGTACACATTTTAGTATTTACAAAAAACAGTCTGCACAGTTCTAAAACCTTAAGAACTTTTTCTTGGAGAAACAAAATATCAACTGGTGTCAAACCATAAACAGATATTTTTGAGAAAAACATGAATGATCTTTTTGCTTTCAAGCAGAAAGATATATTCCAGAATATCACAGGTCTACAAACACTGAGAGATGGAATGGGATTTCAAAGGGCCTCTGGTTCAAATGCAAAAATAAAAATGAATTCTAAGTAATCTTTCAAGTTAAGTATGGTAAACCCTTGCATATTTTTAAAAGAACATGGATTATGCAATTTATAGTCAGAAGATACAGGTTCAAGGCCCTATTCTCTTACTTACCAATCATGTGGCCTTGGGAAAATTACTTTATTTTTCTGAAATTTAATTTTCTAATTAACACATGGGATTAGTGGGATAATTCCTGACAAAGTCTCCAAATTATTATTTTGATCAAATAATCTAATATGAAAATACTTCATAATCTGTAAAAACTATGTGAATGTTCATTGTTACTATATGTTTAAGAACAACAGATGTATATATATTTTAATATAAGAAATTCAGATTAATGCAGCAATGGAGATACTCCATATAACATTTTGGCAATCTTAGAATTTACAGGGTAGAAGTTAGAACAAACTTATTCCTGTGTGTGAAACTCCACTTCATTTGAACTTCATTATTTATAACTAAACTGGATGAATATGCAGAAAAATCATTACTCCAAATGGCAAATTATCATCTCTCAGCAGACAATGCACAGAAGCAACAGCAGGCACCACGAGGAACTGAGGCAGAAGCACACCCCTGATGCCGACCCTGAAGCCATTCCCTGCAGCAGAGCACACACCAGAAGAGAAGGCAGCCATGGCCTCCTTCTGACCCACCATGCCTGCATCCACCGCTTCCTATCAACAGGTGCCAAAGGGTCATGCTAATGGCAAAGTGGAAAACGATGGCTTCTTCTCTCTTTGGAGTTTTAGTAACACAGAAGATGGAACTTTTTCAGAGACAATGTGTGATGCATTCTGACAAGAGAAAAGCCTTTTTAAATAAGGATGCTAGCAAAGTGGAGTGGCTTTGCTTTTGCTTTGGAATCTTGACTCTAATAGGCAGGCAGGTCCAATTCAATCTAGGAAGCCCTCTGTAACAATACCCAGATGGACTCTTTATTTCTAGGAAAGAAAATGATTTGCTGAGAATGATTAGTCCCACCATCTGTGATGAAAAGGTATTTGGTTTGCTAGACATACATACGTGCTATAAAGGGCAGATAGTGTATTCTGATCCTATTGTCTGTTCTTGTGAGCAAAACATATTAAAAATTAAAAAGTGAACATTTCCCTTCCATTCCCCACCACAAAAGGAAACAGAAAGTCTTGTGATCAAGAAAATTTTTTAACCAAACTTGTTTCACTATGTTTCTTTCACTGTGTTTCTCAGTTTTCATATCATACACTGTGCACCTTTCTTTAAGGTCCACATTACTAATTTTATAAAATTCTCCTCCTGTCTTCACTTACTTGCCCAAAGATGACTTTCACCAAATGCATTATTTGAGCAGTTATCAGCAAAATTCTATATGGGTCTAAACTTCACTGAAAAGCTTTGCAGATTGTCCATGCCTGTGTTTCCACCTAGAATGACCAGGTGTAATCCTAACCTGAGGGTTCTGCCTCTGGTTTCACCTGCTGTAATGGTATGCTGGAGTTGCCTTGTACCACTTTCCAGAACTGATTACATATATCTATTCCCAGACCTAAAGCCAGTGACATTATGGTAGCCACTTGAAATCAGCCATGGCAGGAATATTTATACCATGGGAATTGGCAGAAACTAAAAGCTAACTACCCCCTCCTCAAGAAAACCTTTGTTGTTCATTTTCAAGCCCACCAGACTATCTACTATGTTCTCTCTAGGGGACCACTGTTCCCTGACCAAAGTGATGAAAGCCACCTTAGACAGAATTTGGTAGCATAATTGGCATCCTACTTACAATACAAACTGAGAATGAGTGCCTACTCATACCAAAACACAGAAGCCATGTTGAACCAGGTATACTATGCGACATCCCCCAGAAGCAGGACCTTGAGCTATACAGTATGTAATCACTTTATAACACTATTGGAAACCTATTTTTGAAAGGCAATCATATTTCTTGCTGGCACATATCCAGTCTTTTTAGTAGTGAGTGGTTTGTTTTTTTAAAATTTCACCCAGGGTATGGATATTAAGATCACCAGAATTTAGTGGTAGCTTGCAGAGGCTGAAGTTGACTGGCTGAGTGAGTCAGCCAGATATGAAAAGGTAGCATAGTATGACTATTTTCCATGTGCCATTATTTGCAGCAAACCAAAAGTTCAAATAGTAAGTCTCACAAGCTACAGAGTGGAAGGTGAGGAGATTGGGGTTGGGGAGGTGGACAGCATGGTTGTTGTTCAAAGATCAACTCACGATCTGGGACAACCATATGGAAGAATGTTGGTAGAAAGGAGACTCTTTTCCCACACCTTATCTCCTTCCCTTTCCCCTGGCTTTCAGAATATATGGCGGTGGGACAGCACAAAACACTTTTCCTCCCAGATGCCAGACAATTTGAAACCTTCCTTCAACAGACGTCCCATAGCATGATTATGAACTGAGTTTTGTCCCCCAGAAAATTCATATGTTGAAACCCTAACCCCCAAGGTGACTATATCTGGAGATAAAGCCTTTAGGGAGATAAGCTTAAATGAGATCATAAGGATGGGGACCCCATCTGACAGAACTGGCTTTATAGGAAGAGGAAGAAAAACCAGGGATTTCTCTCTCTCCACACATGTACAAAGGAAAAGCCACAGGAGGAGGTGAGGAGGTTCTCTACAAGCCAGGGACAGAATCTTCACCAGAAGCTTGCCAGCACCAGGGGCTTGGACTTCCAGACTCCAGAACTGTGAGGAAATAAATTTCTGTTGTCTAAGCCACCCAGTGTGTGGTATGTTGTTATGGCAAGCCTAGCAAATTCATATATTCTTCCTTTATATGTTTTACTGCTGAGTAGGTATTAGAACATTATCAAATGAATGCATTTACTTGGGAGGCTAAATCCAAAATGGAAAATAAGAAGAAAAAAAAATGTCAATTTGTTTTTCAAAAACTTCAAGTGAATTTTAAATAAGAAATAAAAACAGGTTACATGTAATACTTCACTACCCTTTGATTTTCAGCTTCTAAATGCTTCATTCCCAAAAGTGGAAACATAAAGATTAGAGAGACATTTAGTTACTGATAGACACTGACCCTAAAAAAAGGCTTTTTATTCTGCTCATGAGGCAGCATTCTTCACTTACATCTCCCAGCAACACAGCTTCTTAGGAGCAAACGTGAACACTTCCTGACCCCTAGGTTATCAGGTGGTCTACCAAAGTCAGAGTCACCCAAATGCCTAGTGAGTTCCTATGGTGCATGATGCCCCCTTCAGACTGTGTACTCTGGAAGACCCCCAACTTACTCATGCCTTGCACTGCAGAGGAAACTGTAAAGAGAGTGGTAGTGGATGTTTCTTCTTAGCCTTTACATTCCCTACTTTCCAGTCCCACTCTGTGCCTTGGGCAATGACCAGTAAGGATGGCATCCACAAACCACCTTTGCCCTCTAGCTTTCTGTTGGGTTTGCCAGCAGAGTATATCCAAAGACTAGAAGAGAGGGGGGCTAAGGTATTTATTGCCCTGTTGCCCCTTCCGCATCACTGAGAACTGGTTGTGCTCCCCTACCGCAAATCACAGCTCCAGTCGGCCGTCTTCACCATTTAATGACCCTCTATGAGCACCTAGACCCTCTTTCTCCAGTAGCCTAGGCGGTGAAGTTTCCCTCTTCTCCCTACTCACTGGGCACTGCACCAATCCTTGCTCATTTCTCAAAATACTGCCACAGATTGGTAAACAATACCTTTACTAAACTCTGCTGAATTAATTGGTTTGAGTCAGCCATCTTTTGTCTACCAAGACATTCAGAGATACAAGATCCAGTGAAGGTTAAGGATGTAGCCAAGCCAGATGACGCCCCCCCCCCCAAAAAAAAGCCACCACCACAATAAACCAACTCTTCTGCACTCCTCCTGCATCCCAAACTACTATCTCTATCGCATTCCCACCACATCATCTTTGTGCTTAATGTTGTCTTCTGAAGAGCTCATTTAGGTTTCCTTCATAAGATTGGCTCCATCTCATAATTTCAGGGTGTTTTTCTGTGTAAAAGAGGTCTCTCTCTTCCCTTGTCATTGATCCATTTCATTTCCTCCTAACGGTTATTAGAATCTGAATGTCTGATTTCAGTTTATTTTCACTCACCCACCTCTGTTCTATATGCTCCAAGAGAATAGGGGTCACAACTGTGTTCCCACATCTCTATTACAGGGACATACTGGGCTCTCAGTAATGCTATATATCTATTTGTCAGTCACCCCCTACTCTCCTTCTCATCATCCATACAAATCCACACATCCACACATCCTCTCTCCATTATGCATCTATACCTTTAAGCGTATTTATAATCCATTTTTAATAGCTAATTTCTATAGGCTGCCTGGGATACTGTTTTAATTAGATTACATATATAAGAATTGTTGAGTGGGAGCTCTGAGGATGCTGTCTGACTGCCCTAAACCTAAGCCCTTGAGGCTCCCTAGAAATATCCTTTGACTATGGTAATGGGGCAATAAATTATTACTACTATGTAGTACTTCACTCCCAGGGAGAGATACAGGTATTCAGCAGAAACAGCCTCAATCATTGATTCATACAACCAATTTCTATTTCTTTAAATAAAAAGTGGTACATCAATAGAAAGTTTAAGGATAATGATGGAACGCTTAATATTAAATGAAAGAAAAGCCAAGGAGATGGGGATGAGATTTGAAGGACTTTGAAGTCCACATGAGGAGGGATCTGCTCTTTGCCTTCCACCTAGAATACATAATGAAGATGGCTTTGGCCCCAATGGGGCACATGGGAACTGTAGAAGGATTTAACATTTTAAGGATTCAGAACACATCTACAGTTGTCTCTGCCTTAATTACATAAGGGGAAAGCTTTTATCTTAACTGTGGCCAAGGAAACCCTAGTTGTGAAACTTTATTTGACGAAATGTTTACTCACACAGGAAAGAGGCAGGGCTGTGCACAGCTGATGAGCCAACACTGAAGTGGTTATACATGAGCAGAGGGAGAGATCCAAGGAATGGGCATGGAAACGTTGCCAAAATTATCATGACATCAGGGTCATAGATCAAATCTTTGACCTTCTTGCAAATCTTGGGAAATTCATGTTTACAAAATACACAGCACAACAACGAAACTTCTAAAGACATTCTCCAAACAGTCATATATTCCAAACTGCTAAATTGTATATCACAATGAGTAAAATGTTCATATTTCAAAGACTTTGAAAGAAAGCATGCTTATATATGCAGATTTCAGTTATAGAGAAACCCTTGTCCTAAATCAACTGTGCACACCTTTTTTTGCAGAAATGTAGCCATACCGCCAAGCGGCTGAAAGATAAAGACAAACACTGAGAACTAAGCCCAGCACTAGAGCTAAGGGACATTTGATTCATGCTCTGAGGATCCATGCCACTTCTTATTGCTATGGGATATTTACTATTCCTGAAGAACAGAGGCAGGGAGCATTGATTATGAGCTCACTTGAAAGTCTCTCACACCCAATAAACTGTTGCATTGAGGAGGTCTGGATGGGAATGGCTGAGACCATCCTATCAGTATGACTCCTCTGGAAGTTTTGACATAATCTTGCATGGTCACAAGTACTATTACTTGATCAATAAAAGCCTCATTTTGAAATGCTAGATAGATGAAGATAAATAATACATGCACAACTGATGACTATAACTAGGGTCCAGAATTCAACAGCCTTGAGTTCTAATCTCAGTCCATCCAATGTTTTATTCTGAAATACAAGACACTTTAGCTCTTCCTCTGTTTCCTGATTCAATTTCATTTACTACCATGTACAAGCCATTGTGCCAAAGATGGGATATACCAAAATGAGTAAGAAATTCATCATGCAATAAAGATCCTTTCCCAGTCTTAGTAACATAAATTAATACCTACAAAATGGGAAACATTAGGATTAACTATGTAAGAAGCCACCAAGGCTTAAAGCTGACTTAAAACAAAGGACTCATATATCCAAACCTCTGTGTTAAGCTCATAGAAGACAGTACAAGCTAAACATTTTTTTTCACTGTTGGTTTGTATTTATTGATTGTTCACGTATGCTTGACCCTTAGTGAGGACACAGTTTTTATCTTCATACAAATGTAATGACTAGGTCCATGAGCTGTAAGCCATTCCATTTCTGGAGGAAATATATTATTGAAATTGTACAGCAAACAACATACCTATACGAGATTGTCATCTCCTCCTGTGGCATGCATTTAGAAAATTTCATTCTCTTTTGACGTATATCCCCAACTATATTATAAGTTCTTAGAAGACAAAAATATGAGATTTACATTTATGGATTAATACACCTAGCACTGAAAATTAAACATACTGGATGCTGAAAAAAATGACGTGTTGGATTCTCGTGTGAACCTACAACCCCACCAGTGCATCTCTGATTAAGGTGAAGGCAAGAAAAAGTGTTAAAATAAATCAAAAGAAGCTTAATGACCACAGAAGGGGAAACTGATTAAAAATTAAGAAACAGAAGGGTATAATCCTGAACTACGCCTTATATACATGTTACCAGCACCTAGAAGAGTAGCACTCTTTAAATATTTATTCAATGAGTTAATGAATTAATTTTAGTCTTCCTCCACGACAAAATGGTGAGCACAACAGACTTCAGATAGTAAATAGTTTAGCCATGTCCTGTGAGAGGAATCACATGATCTGTTCGGCTCACAATGACAATATGAAATCATCCAGCCATTATTCACATATCTAGAAGGGAGAGGGAGAGATGAGAGGAGGCGAGGGAGAAGAATAAACTTTCTGGAGGACTTATCACATGTTAAGCACTGTGCTAGATCCTTTATACAAAAGGTCTGGTTTAATCCTTAAAACCTCCATTGAGAGAGACAGGATTAAAGATGGTGGCATGAGAGGTGAGACAGCGGCTTCCTCCTAAAACTGCATATAATACGAAAATATAACTAAAACAACTAATCCTGAAAGAGTAACAGGAAAGAGGACTGCGCCAAACTGCATGCACCTGGAGAAAAGAATAAACCTCACGGAACAGGGAAACGAACCAAAGCCATGGCCCGGCAGAACCCAAGCCCTTCCCCCACCCCAGCTCACCTGCAGGAGGAAGAGAAACAGAGCAGGGAGGGAGTGGAGGCTTGGGACTGCTGAATACCTAACTCCAGAGATCTGATCTGGGAGCATAAACCTACATTTCATGGTGTTTTCATGGTACTCTCATGATTAGGGGGTTGGAAAGCTAAGACAGGCGGAATACCTGGAAAGACTGAGATACCAGCCACTTGTGGAAGGCAGGGATCCGTATCCTGCTGCTCTGGGACAAAAGAAAGGTGGGCAGTCTGAGAGACTTCCTAACATCAAGAGGGCTGCTAAAGGGGCAAGGATTTCACAGAGCTTACTGCTCAGGAGAAAGGACAGGTAGACAAAATTGTCCAAGTGCACTGTGCCCAGCAGATGGGGAACTTTCACAATTTTCAGGAGCTCCAGCTCCCTGGCTAGCTACAAAGCTCCAAGGACCCTTCCGGGATACAGAGCCTACTGAGGCTTTCACTCGGCCAGCCCCAACTGGCTCACAAACTGGCAAACCCTACCCTGGCTTTAGGCCAGCCAGACAGAAGCCCTGTCGACAGCAACTGCAAACGCAAAGCACAGAGACTTATACCTATGTGCTCAGCCCACTAGTTCTGGCAGTGGAGACAGGCATAGCAGCCAGGAAGCATGAAAGAGCTCTTTCCTACCCCTAGGCACCAATAGCACTCCCCTGCAAGCCCTGACATTGTTTCAGGGGCTGAACAGCTCTAGAGAGTAGAGCTTCTGGGCACTAGAGGGTACCATATACAAATATGAACGCCAAAGGAACCTGGTTCAAAGTAAAATTATGAATATGAATACAACCCCTGAGAAAGAATCAAATGAAATCAACCTCATGAATCGGCCTGAAAGGGATTTCAAAATAAAAATCATTAACATGCTCATGGAGGTACAGAAAAATATTCAAGAACTCAGGAATGAGTTCTGGTCAGAGATTCAATCTTTATGGAACACAGTATCAGAAATGAAACATACAATGGAAAGTTTTAAAAGCAGATTAGATATGGTGGAGGAGACGATAAATGAAATAGAAATTAGAGAAGAGGAAAACAAAGAAGCTGAGGCACAGAGAGAGAAAAGGATCTCTAAGAATGAAAGAATATTGAGAGAACTGTGTGACCAAACCAAACGGAACAATATTCACAATATAGGGGTACCTGAAGACAAAGAGAGAGAAAAAGAGATAGAAAGTGTCTTTGAGGAGGTAATTACTAAGAACTTCCCCAATCTGGGGAGGAGATAATCTCTCAGGGCATGGAGGTACACAGATCTCCCAACACAAGGGACCCAAGGAAGACAACATCAAGACATACAGTAATTAAAATGGCAAAGATCAAGGATAAGGACATACTATTAAAAGCAGCCAGAGAGAGAAATAAGATCACATACAAAGGAAAACCCATCAGGCTATCATCAGACTTCTCAACAGAAACCTTACAGGCCAGAATGGAGTGGCATGATATATTTAATTAAATGAAGCAGAAGGGCCTCGAACCAATACTTTATCCGGCAAGGTTATCATTTAAATTTGAAGGAGGGATTAAAAAATTTCCAGATAAGCAAAAGCTGAGAGAATTTACCTCCCACAGATTGTCTCTACAGTGTATTTTGGAGGGACTTCTATAGATGGAAGTGCTCCTAAGGTTTAATAGCTGTCACCAGAGGTAATAAAACCACAGTAAAGAAAGCAGAATACTTAATTACTAAGCAACTGCAAAATTAAATCAACTATCCCCAAAGTCAATCAAGGGATAGACAAAGGCTACAGAATATGACACCTAATATATAAAGAATGGAGGAGGAGGAAAAATGAGGAGAAAAAAAAAGAACCTCTAGACTGTGTTTATAATAGCATATTAAGTGAGTTAAATTAGACTCCTAGATAGTAAGGAAATTAACCTTGAACCTTTGGTAACCATGAATCTAAAGCCTGCAATTCCAATATACATAACTATCCATAATCACCCTAAATGTAAATGGTCTAAATGCACCAATCAAAAGACATAGAATCACTGAATGGATAAAAAACAAGACTAATCTATATGCTGCGTACAAGAGACTCACTGTAAACCCAAAGACATACACAGACTAAAAGTGAAGGGATGGAAAAGATATTTTATGCAACTAATAGGGAGAATAAAAAGGAACTGCAGTACTTGTATCAGGCAAAATAGACTTCAAAACAAAGAAAGTCACAAGTGACAAAGAAGGACATTACATAATGATAAAGGGGTCAATCCAACAAGAAGATATAACCATTATAAATATCTATGCATCCAACACAGGAGCACCTACATGTGTGAAACAAATAATAACAGAATTAAAATGAGAAATAGAATGCAATGCATTCATTCTAGGAGACTTCAACACTCCACTCACTCCAAAGGACAGATCAATCAGACAGAACATAAGTAAGGAAACAGAAGCAATGAACAACACATTAGAACAGATGGACCTAACAGACATCTACAGAACTCTACACCCAAAAGCAGCAGAATACACATTCTTCTCAAGGCACATGGAACATTTTCAAGAATAAATCATATGCTAGGCCACAAAAAGAGCCTTGGTAAATTCAAAAAGATTGAAATTGTACCAACCTGTTTCTCAGACGTCAAAGGTATGAAACTAGAAATAAACTATGCAAAGAAAATGAAAAAGCCCACGAACACATGGAGGCTTCACAACATGCTCCTAAATAACCAATGGATCAATTACCAATAAAAACAGAGATCAAACAATATATGGAGACAAATGACAACTATAATTCAACACTGCAAAATTTGATGGGATGCAGCGAAGGCCATGCTAAGAGGAAAGTATATGAAATACAGGCCTACTTCAGGAAAGAAGAACAATCCCATATGAACAGTGTAACTCACAATTAATGAAACTAGAAAAAGAAGAACAAATGAGGCCCAAAGTCAGTAGAAGGAGGGACATAATAAAGATTAGAGCAGAAATAAATAAAATTGAGAAGAATAAAACAATAGAAAGAATCAATGAAAGCAGGAGCTGCTTCTTCGAGAAAATAAACAAAATTGATAAACCCCTAGCCAGACTTATCAAGAAAAAAAGAGAGTCTACACACATAAACAGAATCGGAAATGAGAAAGGAAAAATCATTATGGACACTACAGCAATACAAAGAACTATTAGAGAATACTATGAAAAATTATATGCTCACAACTGGATAACCTAGAAGAAATGCACAGCTTTCTAGTAAAATACAACCTTCCAAGGCTGATCCAGAAAGAAACAGAAAATCTGAACAGACCAATTACCAGCAAGGACATTGAACTGGTAATCAAAAAACTACCTAAGAATGAAATACTTGGACCAGATGGCTTTACCACAGAATTCTATCAAACATTTAGTGAAGACCTAATACCCACCCTTCTTAAAGTTTTCCAAAGAGTATAAGAAGAGGGAATACTTCCAAATTCATTCTGTGAGGCCAGCATCACTCTAATACCAAAGCCAGGCAAAGACACCACAAAAAAAGAAAATTACAGACCAATATCCCTGATGAACATAGATGCAAAAATACTCAACAAAATATTAGCAAACCAAATTCAAAAATACATCAAAAGGATCATCCATCATAATCAAGTAGGATTTATTACAGGGATGCAAGAATGGTACAACATTCGAAAATCCATCAACATCATCCACTACATCAACAAAAAGAAGGGCAAAAACCACATGATCATCTCCATAGATGCTGAAAAAGCATTTGACAAAATTCAACAACCATTCATGATAAAAACTCTCAACAATATGGGTATAGAGGGCAAATACCTCAATGTAATAAAGGCCATATATGACAAACCCAGAGCCAATATCATACTTAACAGTGACAAGTTTTAAGCTTTTCCTTTAAGATCAGGAACAAGACAAGGATGCCCACTCTCCCCACTTCTATTCAACGGAGTACTAGAGGTCCTAACCTCAGCAATCAGACAACACAAGAAATAAAAGGCATCTAGATTGGCAAGGAAGAAGTTAAATTGTCACTGTTTGCAGATGACATGATATTGTACATAAAAACCCTAAAGAATCCACTTCAAAACTACTAGATCTAATATCAGTATTCAGCAAAGTTTCACGATACAAAATTAATACACAGAAATCTGTGGCATTCTCATACACTAACAATGAACTAGCAGAAAGAGAAATCAGGAAAACAATTCCATTCACAGTTGCATCAAAAAGAATAAAATACCTAGGAATAAACCTAACCAAGTAAGTGAAAGACCTATACTCTAAAAACAACAAGACACTCATAAGAGAAATTAAAGGAGATACCAATAAATGGAAACATATCCTGTGCTCATGGATAGGAAGAATTAATATTGTCAAAATGGCCATCCTGCCTAAAGCAGTCTATAGATTTAATGCAATTCCTATCAAAATACCAACAGCATTCTTCAATGAGCTAGAGCAAATTGTTCTAAAATTCACATGGAACCAAAAAAGACCCTGAATAGCCAAAGCAATCCTGAGAAGGAAGAATAAAGCTGGGGGGATTATGCTCCCCAACTTCAAGCTCTACTACAAAGCCACAGTAATCAAGACAATTTGGTACTGGCAGAAGAACAGATCCATAGACCAATGGAAGAGACTAGAGAGCCCTGATATAAACCCAACCATATATGGTCAATTAATACATGATAAAGGAGCCATGGACATACAATGGGTAAATGACAGCCTCTTCAACAACTGGTGTCGGCAAAACTGGACAGCTACATGCAAGAGAATGAAACTGGATTATTGTTCAACCCCATACACAAAAGTAAACTCAAAATGGATCAAAGACCTAAATGTAAGTCATGAAACCATAAAACTTAGAGACAACATAGGCAAAATTCTCCTGAATATAAGCATGAGCAACTTCTTCCTGAATGCATCTTCTTGAGCCAGGGAAACGAAAGCAAAAATGAACACATGGGACTACATCAATCTAAAAATCTTCTGTATGGCAAAGGACACCATCAACAGAACAAAAAGGCATCCTACAGTATGGGAGAATATATTTGTAAATGACATATCTGACAAGGGGTTAACATTCAAAGTATATAAAGAACTTACACGCCTCAACACCCAAAAAGCAAATAACCCAATTAAAAAATGGGCATAAGACAGTTCTCCAAAGAAGAAATTCAGATTGACAAAAGACACATGAAAAGATGCTCCACATCACTAATCATCAGGGAAATGCAAATTAAAACCACAATGAGATATCACCTCACACCAGTAACGATGGCCACCATCCAAAGGACTAAGAACAACAAATGCTAGCGAGGATGTGGAGAAATGGAAACCCTCCTACACTGCTGGTGGGAATGTAAGCTAGTTCAACCATTGTGGAAAGTGATATAGAGGTTCTTCAAAAAACTAAAAATAGAAATACCATTTGACCCTGAAATCCCACTCCTTGGAATTTACCCAAAGAATACAACTTCTCAGATTCAAAAAGACATATGCACCCCTATGTTTATTGCAGCACTATTTACAATAGCCAAGATATGGAAGCAACCTAAATGTCCATCAGTAGATGAATGGATAAAGAAGAGGTGGTACATATACACAATGGAATATTATTCAGCCATAAGAAGGAAACAAATCCTGCCATTTGCAACAACATGGATGGAGCTGAAGGATATTATGCTCAGTGAAATAAGCCAGGCAGAGAAAGACAAGTGCCAAATGATTTCCCTCATTTGTGGAGTATAACACCGCAGCAAAACTGAAGGAACAAAATCCAGCAGACTCACAGACTCCAAGAAGAGACTTGTGGATACCAAAGGGGAGGGGTGTGGGAAGGTGGGTGGGGAGGAAGAAGGGGATTGAGGGGTATTATGTTTAGTACACATGGTGTGTGTGGGGTCACGGGGAAAACAGTGTAGCACAGAGAAGGCAAACAGTAAATCTGTGGCATCTTACTACACCCAAGGACAGTGACTGCATTGGGGTATGGGTGTGGACTTGATAATATGGGTAAAAGTAGTAACCACATTGTTTTTTCATGTGAAACCTTCATAAGAGTGTATATCAATAATACCTTAATTAAAAAAAACATGTTAAACCTCAAAAACAAACAAAAAAAACCTCCCTTGAGATACTATTATTCATTCTATAGATAAAAAGAACTGACTAATAAATATAATAAGCAGGCCCGTTCAAAAGAAACAGGAGCAAGTAAAACACAATGTTGTTCAGATAAGGGATATAGACATCAGAAATTAAATTGTCCTTCAAAATGTTAATATATTAACTCAACACTTTTACTAAAAATAGCAATAAGCAAAATGCTTACTAAGGGAATGTATGTGTTTATTTGCACACATACGTACACTTCCACTGTATGGTTAAACTAAAATATCCCTTGGAAAAATATAATGAATAAATCCAGAAAACTGTTTTGCCAAAACCTCCGATAAATTATCTCAGTTCTGTTTTAGAAGAAACTGCTCTCTAAGGAGAAATGAAATAAGTTTTAGTTTCAACATTCACTGTCTTTTTTTGGTGTTCATGAATAAACTGGGCTAATTGTTGAATGTGAGAAGTGATGGTTTTATGATACACATTACTGCCCCCAAATTATTGGTTGCTCAATTCATCATTTTTAACCAACAAGTTAATCTGAATCTAGAAGAAAGAGATAATTTTCAATGTGAAGTCCCCTAAGCAATTTCCAATCCCCATATGTGTCTGCAAAAGGTAACCCCAGTTATCAAGTACACAAACTTGAAACACTGGAGGAGTTTCAAATATCACATAGTATTTCGATATTTAATATGTATTTTAAGCATATCAATTTCTGCATATAAAGAGTGACTAGCACATCATGCATTACAATGTCATACTAGTTCTGAGGAACAACGGCTTTCAATTTAAAGAATAAAACACCCTCCAGCTGAAGAAAATTCTCACATTACAATATGTTTAAAAGAATCTATTCCAGTTGTGGTTGGTTGTCTATGAGAAATCTTTTTCACTGGGGGAAAAAAATTGAACATTCCCATGTGAAAGTCTTTCTTGCAAGAGAAAAAACTGTATGTTACATTTTATACAAACTAGGTGAATTCAAAATGATGGATCATTTCAAAAATATTCATTATACTATTTACTTACATAAATGTGGTTGTATAAAAAGTAAAAAAAAGGAATGCATTCACAATTGGTTTAAGTAATTTTCTCTTGGCAAACCACCATATAAAACAGGGGCGTCATGGCGCCACAGAATTCTGAATTGTGGTGAGGCATCATCAGTACACATGGCATTAATCTCTGTCTCGTTGCGGGAGACACCCTTGCTTGCATTAGCAGGCTGCCTCTTAAATGTAAGATGGTGTAATGTAACTCAGGTTTAAATAACACAATAAATAAGATCTATTTCTCTTTAGTGTTTCTCGCCAATCTCTTCCAAGCCCTCTTCGTTAAAGGGCTTCATTGTTTACACATTTTAATGTAAATAACAACTTCTGGGTGGGAGGGAACATTTTTTCAAATAGGCATGGTAAAGGAGGTAGCTCAAAAGGTCAATATCAACTTTTTAATTTAATATACTAAGTAAAAGACTAAAAAAAAAAAGCAGTGTATGTATGTGAACATCGCATAATCATTTACGCCCCCCCACCCCTTCCTAACTTGTCTTTTAGCAAACTGGCAGTCCCAAGATTTTGGAAATCTCACTGTTTTATATCACTTCTTGCTCCCCATGACAAGGGGAACATTTAGCTGTCTTTAATGTCTTCTAATTAAGTACTCAAAGCATTCTTAAAGTCTCCTTTTTCCAAATATAGATGTATTTTTAAATAACAGACTTTTCCAAATGCATTTTTCTATTGAACTGAGAAGCTTTCAGAAACTGTCCCCACTGAATATAATGACTATTTAAGGAAACAAGCTATTTATGTGGAAATATTAAGAGGGATGATTTTGATAACCCACACTCAAGGCCACAAGAAGGATCACTGGGACTTTTACTGAAGAAGTTAATGGAGGCCAGGCCATTGCCAAATGACCTTGAAATCCCTCGATGTAGCCTCAAATTGGCTTCGGCACAAGCTTATTATTAATGCAGACAGCTAGTTTATACCATGAGAAGCACATGGTATCCCTCTCTGAAACCGTAGCTATCACTCAGGCACCCCAGATACAAATACAAGCATCAGTGTGACAGCATCTTTACAAGTTTTTTCAATAAATATCACAAATTTATTAATCAGTATTTCATGTTGCCCAAGAAAATTAGAATTCAGCTTTACATGGGTATTAAGGAATTACCATATAAAGGTATTTAAATGAAACATATTACAATACTTGATTCAGATTTTAGTTTGTATTTTCCTCTCTGATTTGTAATGCCCCAGAGACATATATCAAAAATCTTTCATTTTAGATATCTCAACATTTTAAAAAGTATTTTCCTTAATGCTTTTGAAAATTGATATGATATATTTAAGAGCTTGAACACACATACTCACTCTGCCCAATCAGAAAGAAATTGTTTGCTCAGTTTGCAGATATGAAATCATTAGGGACTGGATTTTACTTTGGGAAATTTGAGTACCATGTATTGTTAATATAAAATAAAGAAATAAAGCCTGGGAAGTTAGAAGATAATTTTTTTTGGAAATGCATGTTTAGAACTTAAAAAAACAGAAAGAACTCTCCTAATGGTAAAGCATTAACAAATACTTTTTCATATGAATAAAATCTGTAATCAGTTAGATAAGAGCAATGTGCCTTTTTTTGGCATTTAATCAAACAGTGAAATCATATACACATTTCCTGACACAAAAGACAAATGATGTAATAATCTGAAGGAGTTTCTCTATCTCCTTGGAACTTTGCATACTTGACTTGTTTTCCATATTTTGTGACTTTAAATGGTGGGAAAATTATATTAAAATGCTTGTAGCAGTTCCTCTAAACTAGCATCCTTTTTGTTTTATTGTATTTAATATAAAAGCAGCAATTATTTGATTTCAAAGTTATGAAAATATGTACCTTATGAGAAAACAAGCAATTTAAGCTTTAATTGGTGTCATTTTTCACAGAACTGGCAAGATTCTTGCATCCCTAGCACGTTGTTTTTCTATAAAACTGCAGAGCTGCCTTCAATGAATGTTTTACGAACGCAAAAGTTGTTATATGAAGGTATATGCATAGATGCCTGGAAATATAAGATTTCTGGTGGGAGTTATTTACAAAAGATGTATTTCATTTGTTACTGTGCGTGTAACAACTCCTATTATTCTAAATGTTTCTCTCTTCTCAATAAGACTGTTCTTAGCTCATGTCTATGAAACTTAGGGGCTTGTGTCTAAAGTAGAATAAAAGCGGGTGCTTTGATGAGGGAAAAGCATAACACCCCTGATAAGAGTAAAAAAGAAATAATTTGAACTGAAAAGGAGCCATATTGTAATATATTGAAAGGCTAATTCTGGTTTTTATCAGAAGAAAGACAATATAGACTATACACTGGGAGGCTTGCCTTCCATAAATTATATATGAACCACAAAACTTTCTATTTTCAGAAATGTTGGTTTACCCTAAATACTTTGACTTATTCTGTTCATATTATACATTTCCCTCATTTTTCAAAACTATATTTTGTTCTAAATGACAGCAATTTTGTATATTTATTGAGAGATTTTGCACCCTTAGCACCTCTAAGGATTTTAGTGATTTCTGTGCCTGGAGAGGTGTCTGTTTGTTTGTTGTTTTTAATGCAAATTCCCAGAGCTACAGCCAAGGTTTCTTATTCAGAAGATCAGAATAAAGATAAAGAAATTGTGTTTTTTTTTTGAATATATGTATGATTCCTGTCATCAGCCAGATGTTTAAGAAAACTATAGATTAGTGTATTTTGTTCAGGAAGTCTTTGTTGGGTTACTGGTGATTGGGATAGACAAGTACTCTTTATATTCTATTTATGTCTTTGACTTCTGTTTCATGTTGGCAATATTTATTGATAACAATGGCTAACATACTGAGTGTTACTCTATGTCAGGCACTGTGCTAACCACCTTACATGTCTGCATCCCAACAGTGCTATAAAACTGAGATAATCATTCTCTCCTCTTTAGAGATGAAGAAATTATTTGTGGGAGAGTAATTTACTATGGTCACATAGCAAATGAACAAGAACAAGAATCCAGGTCTGTGTGTCCCTAAAGGTCATTTTTCTAACCACTTCTCTATACCAGGAGATTAAAATATAAACAGCAATGTGAGTGTTTTGAAATCCTTTTTATGTTGACTGCCCAAATTAAGTATTATCCACTAGGGCTGATGTCACCCAAACTGTTGCTATCCCTCTCTTTATTATCACTATTGATTGATTTGATTCCATTTTGATTCAGAATGACTCACCCAACACTGACTGAATTGCTTCAGAATAAGCTTTCCACTGCTGCCATTTTCTATGAATATCAGTTTTAAAGGGTTTTAAATAGTGGGTTAGCAGGAACAAAAATATGTTCAATACATGTGTAACTGCCATTAACTCACTAATTCACGACTACATTAAAACTCAACCATAACATGGCCAAAATTACTAGCAGAGAAGTTGAAAAGTTTTTTTCGGGGAAACCAATAAATTCATTTCCAAACAGCTCTCAAGGCATTGTGCATTTCTGAAAGATATCCTTTGATCCTGTAGGCTTCCTGTGATTCTTCCAGTTTGGTGTACAGGTCTCTCCTCATTCCTTCCAGCACTCTGGACTCATTCCTATCAAGCACTATCCTGGGAAGCCCTGAGTTACGGGGAGGTTTGTCTCTCTATCCCCAAATAGAGGCATATTGTTCTGGATGTACTCCAGGCCACAGTCAACACATTTTTTTTCTATGAAGGGCCATATAACAAATATTTTAGGCCTTTGTGGGTGTGGATGCATTCCAATAAATCTTTATTCACAGGCACTGAAATTTGAGTTTCATATCATTTTTATGTGACACAAAATAACACTCCTTTGATTTTTCAATGATTCTGAAATATAAAACTATTTTTGACTCATGGCCATATAGAAACGGTCAGTGTGTGGGCCAGATTTAGCCTGTGGGGTCCTAGTTTGCTGACCCCAGCTCTAGGCAATCAATACATTTGTTGACTGGTTGAATAGCTGGATAATTGTGAGAAATTAGTCTCTGTTGAGGCTGAACACATGATAAGGCTACGTGTATGATAAATTAAAATGTGTGTCATGACATTCAATTTCTGATTTAGAAATGATTATAAAGGACAGAAAAAGTACTTCTGAGGTAGTAATTAGCAGGCAAAGACAAAATGACACAGGGCCACATAATTAGTATCAAACTAAAGATTTCTGGAAAAGTCCAGATTGCATGTAGATTAGCACAATATAAACCTTTGCAGTCCATCCTCACCAAGAGGCAAGGACTTAAGTGGCTTCTAGATGCTCCTGTGATATGTCACTTGGCATCCTGTTTGATTTGCCCTTGTGGGCCAGGGAACATCTATTCCCACATCAGGGTCTCACTGTGTGCTCAAATCCCTAACTCACAACAATTCATGCCTCGGGTTCCATTAATTCCTGCTAAGAATATTAAATAGCAAGATATTACATGTAAGTGTGCTCCATCACTTTCCAATACGGATTCCGAAAACAGCCAGTCCTGGCAGACACTATCCCCTCTCCTCTTCTGACATTGCTGAGCTGTCCGAACTTGTAGGAGACAATCAAATTCCTGACCCTCTCTCTGTTAGCCAGACCAGGTCAATCACATGTGCTCACATATCACCATTTCTGTCCAACACAAATCATTCAAAAGCAAGACAGTGGATGAACAATGACTGGGTTTACTAATTAGAAGAAAATGATATGCCTTATTCTAGAGGCTATTCTTCAAGCTTTATGAATTGGTATCTGACTCAAGTTACAAATACAGCCCTTAATCTCTGGCCTGAAAATACTTGAATCCAAAAGGAAATGGTGGATGGCATTATGATACAGGGTGATTCAAGGGAAGTGTTCATAGCAATCATCAGAACATGTGGTCATAGAATTTTGTGCTGAAGTACTTGTTGATCATCAATCTTACTAGACTGTGAGCCCCATAAGAGTGAGGGCTGTGTGCATTCCTACAACAGTATAAACACAGTTCAGTACATAACAGGTGCTGACTGAAAATGTATTGAACAAACACATGGCTAAAGTGATCAAAAACTAGTTGATAAATAACCATAGTTGTTTAGCTGTAACAATAAATAAAAAGACACTTCAAATCCTACACATACCACAGTACCGGGTAAACACTGGATGCATGTCTCTGCTTTAGTTCAAGGTCACTCTATCATCCGGAGGCCAGCTTTGGCTCCATTAGATCCTCATGTGATTTTGTCCTTCTGCTCCAATCATCTCATCTCTGAATCATATTATTTCACTGGCCTCTTTTTTTTTCCTACCTCCACCCTTTCATAGCTCCTTTAAGCCTAAATAATATCTCCTGCTCCCGGAGCTAGCACTTCCATGGTATATGCCAGGAGTAAAGATATTACAAGTTGTGCTAATTGCCATTTCTCTTATAGTAAATAAGAGGAATGACATTGATATATACCATCACTCTCTAATGCTGAAACAAGGCTCATGGTACAGGTCAGTTAGATCTACCTGCTTGGGAACATTGGGCACAAAGCCTTAAGCTCCTGTAATGACAGGAGATCAGGAGTACCAAGAAGTGGTGAATGGACTCCTCAGGAGCTCGTGCCTACAGTAGGAAAGAAGCCATAGAAATATGAAGATGTGAATACAATAGATTGTTTTAGAAAAAAATACTATTTTTCAATCAATTCTTTATGCTATATGAAGACAAATTATTAGAACACTTCTGGTCAACTGTCAGAAACCCTACTTTAGCTACCTTGTACAAAAAGAAAATTCATTATAAAGACACCAGGCTTTCTTATGAAACACAAAGCTAGGAATGTGCCTTAGTCTCAGGGAAAGATGCAAATAAGGAGTCACAGCATTAAGCTTCTCTGTCTTTCTCGCTCATCTTTTTCTCTGCACATGTGTTCAATTCTTTCTCTGCTTTCCTCAGTCTCTCCTACCATGTGGCCTATTTTGATGAAAGCAGAGTAAGAAGCTGGTCTGCAAATTTCTGAAAAGAGATTTCTTGACTTCAAGTATTTATCCTTGGACTAGTTTTGTTTAAGCTGCAGCCATTTGGAAGAGGGTGGGTACATGAAGGAAAATTTCTGGAAAAGGTGACAGGTGTGTGCTACCTGGCAGATAATTTCATGAAGAGTATACTGCACAAGGATAAATTTGAGATAAATATGCCTCCAAAATCCCTGGCTTTAAAATATGATAGATCTCCCCCCCATGAATAGAAAAGTCTAGGAAAGGTCACAGGTGAGGAATTCTTTCGGACCCCTGTTGAAAGGTGAAGGGAAGTTCTGCCACTGTTCATTTTCTCTAATATATCAATAGTTGCTATTGGATGAATCACTAGACATTTAGGTACTAGGTCATCATCTCCTATTCTATTCTAAGTGAAGCTAAAAAATGATGGAGAAATGAATGTTAGCTAGAACTAAACAAGCAATATTGGGTAAATCTAGGAAGTTTCTCATATATGTTAAACTCAAACTGGACAGTCAACCGATCTCATTTATTGGTCCCGCTTTTTTGGGCCATGTTCAGGCATGTGCTAATGATGATCAAATTTCATAAGGCCCATTCCCTAAAGAATCTCATGTCCAAATGAACATCTATGAAACAATGCTAACTGCCAGAAGAGAATTACAGATGCAGAGTTATGGGTTCATGATGGAAGGCAATTTAATTCAGCTGAGCCATACATGAAGACTTTGTAGAAGTGGTATTTTTTGAGAGCCTTCAGACATGAGTAGTTCAAGAAAAGAAAGTGGAGGAAAAATATTCTCTGCAAATGGTACAATATAAGTAATACTTGACAATATCATGTTTTCCAGTTTTGTTTGCTGTGGGGACCAGAAACTTGATAAGGAATAATTAATCTGGCCCACTGAAGGGCCATATCAGTCTACCGGAGTTGCTGGCCCTTTAGAAAGACAGCAAAGTAATAGATCAAAAGGATTGAAACAACTCCATGAAATGAGAAAAATACACATAATTTGAGTCTATACAGCAATCTCTAATTGATAGTCTGGATGTTTTGGCTAAAATACTTTTACTCCTGTTCCAGAATGGACATCTCTTGCTTATAGCTGTTCAGCTGCTGCTGACCCTCCTGCACGAGCCTCGCACTGTTCTTCCCCCTCACCAGTACGTGCTGGTCTTGTACAGGAAATTCTTATTCTTTGTGATAGTCCCCTTTCACTAAATACCCAGTCTGTCACAGTATATTTAAAGAGATCAGGTCTCCTCTAAGACAGTCTGTAAATTATTTGGCCCTAAGGATAGTGTCCCTCCTTTTGGACAGTCTTGACTCCGCTGCTCTGAATCAGTGTACTGTGTCTATTTGCTCAGGAAGACATTCTTCACCCCACCTTGAAGAGGCAAATGCTATTCTTTCTAGTCTGCACTTTGTCCCTTTGTTCTATGTGGCAGCGAGTTCCCAAACTGAAGACAAAGCTCGCATTAGGCACAAATAGGACTGCCGCCTCATTTCTGGCTAAATGCTATACAACAACCTTATATTTCAGCAGTGTATTTTTCCATTTCACTCTTAAAGTCATGTATCCTCCTTAAAAGTATAGGAAAGTGATACATAAACATGTTTTGTGGAAAAGTGAATAATTGTAGTAACTAACTCTGAGGGTTTATGAGTGTCAGAGGAAGGGGGATGTTCCAGGAGGGACAACAGGGGAAAGGACATAAATGGTGATTTTCAACTATAGAAAATGGAACAGTGAGGTGAGACATCTGACCATCTTTAATGTACTCACCAAGCACACAACCAGACTTGCAAAGCTAAAATTAGGTCACAAAAGAATGTAGGGGTATGACTTATGCATGTGTGAGTCCACAAGGAAATTTTTTAAATTTCAGGGACTTCGAAAATAATCTATCTTTCAGAAGGGAACATTCTAATTTCTCATTATGTTATCAATAGGATAGGAGGAACAAGCTTTAATTTTTATGTTAACTCTGTAAAAAATTCAATGACAAAAACAACTCACTGAAAAGCACTGCACTGAGATTTGAAAGAGTATGAAAACATTTGGGCTGAATTCTGTTTTGTTTTATTTTTTACAGTTACTTCTTTTCTACAACCACTGCCATGAATCTGTGTGCATCTAGAAGTGAAATGCTGTATATTTTCAGAGCACTAAAAATTCCTCAAAATAGTTCCAGTGGTTCAAAATATGCATGATGATTAAAATAGCCTCCCATAAATACTGTGGGTCTATCACATGATAAATAAACATTATCAAATATTTGTAAATGCACATATGTATATATAGAGAGAAGAAAGGAGAGAAGGCAGAGAGAGAATATTTCTGTTAATGCTTGCAACTAGTTGGCAAATATATACCCCACAATATGACTACACTGCACGGGACTTATGGGAATATGTCTTTCTGTATTGTATACATACACATAAACACAGAAATTGGAATGTTCACATGTACACATGCACACATATTTTAAATAACATTTTAAATGCTGTTTGAAAATACATATGTATATACATACACACATTCTGAAATGCCATCATTCAACATAATTCATGATGTGTACTGAAATGTATCAAAGCAGAAACACATTCCAGAAAGAAATACTCACTGGTGCAATTAAATCATAAAGGAGTTTAATTTGTTCACTTAGTAGCTAAATGTTTATTTCAACATTTTGGCCAGCAGTTTCTTTAATGAGAATGTACCTGGAATGAATTAAATTCGGTTATTATTTAAGCTCATGAGTTAAAGTGTTTCTTTAGGGAGTTCACTTGGGCTTTGATGCATTTCAATGAATACTGTTCTTGAAAATGCCTGTTTCAACTACTTTAAACTTGAAACCTGAAAATCCTCATGATAGTCTGGTTTATGAAACTAATCATGAATATCTGTGGGATACAGAGGCAAGATGGACAACTCACTTTTTTTATGTAACAGCTCTGTTGAAATTATGTATATGTACATAATTCACATAATTTACCCACTTAAAAATTTAATGTTTTTTTAGTATATTCATGGAATTGTGGAACCAGCACTAAATCATTATTGGTCATTTTCATCACCCCAAAAGAAACCTTGTACACATCAGAAGTCATTCCCCATTTCCTCCTGTCTCACCCCACCTCCAGCCAAAGGCAATCTCTAATTTACTTCCTGTCTCTATGGATTTTCCTATTCTGCACATTTCAGATAAAATGAACCATGCAATATGTGGCCTTTTGTGACTAACTTCTTTCACTTGGAATACTGTTTATAAGGTTTATCCATGGGGTGGCATGTGTCTGTACTTCACTACTTTTTCTTGCTGAAGAACATTGCACTCTATGGATATATCACATTTTTTATCCATTATCGATTGATAAGACATTTGTGCTGCTTCCCCAAATTCTTGGCTATCATGAATAATGCTGCAATGAACTTGTGTACAAGTTTTTGTATGTTTTCATTTCTTTGGGGAATATATCAATGAGTAGTATATAACAGTTGCTGGGACATATGGTTATTCTATGTTTAACCTTTTGAGAAACTACTGGACTGTTTTCCAAAGTGGATTCCCAATTTTACCTTCCTACCAGCAGTGTATGAGGATTCCAATTTCTCCATGGGTAGCTCACTTTAATGCCCACGATCATTCTGACTAACTCATCAAACAATGTGTTTCCTAAATGCTGGACTCTGCCACTCTACTGTGTTCCTCCAGTCGATGTGCATGAATATAGCCACATAGAACAGATATGACCCGCATTACTTACTATTCTTGTATGCATAGCCAAAGCATTGTGTAGGCCCAGAGGTATTAGTGTTCCTTTAAGCATACCATTAAAGTTCCAAGAACACCATATACACTGAGTTTGATCAACTGTAAAATGAGGGAGATTGGTCCAACTTGAACTAGGTTACTCCCACTTTTGCTCATGGAACTGTTTCCATTTGAAACCTATTTGACACAACCAGAGCCATGAGCAAGCCAGGTGTGTAAGGAGGCACAGAGAGGATTTTAGATCAACTCAATGTATTTTAAAAATATAAACCTTCAAACTGTTTAAACAGTAGCCACTTGAGAAATATGTCAGTTCAGTAAGGGAAGAAAAACCTTTAGATTGTTTAGATTCATCTGAATAACTGCCCTCCAATGTTCTCAGAAGGGAATTCAGTATTTCACTGCTAGAGTAATTTTAGAGGCACTGTTGTTCTTTCCTAAAATTATCATATGGCACATGCTTTAAAATTTTGAATGACTTGTAACTTAGTGATTATGTGAATGGCCCAGCTTATTTTGCTATACCCAGAACAACCTTGAATAGGGCACAATAAGAGAAACAGTAATGAAGGCCAATAAATTTAAATAATGAACTGTTCATGTTTTTGTGTTTTTAGCATACTACAGACACACACTCTCAGTAATTAGTATATATCCTAACCCTTACCTTAGTGGAATATACTATTTTATAGTGAGGTTTAGGGGATCAATAACACAAGAAAAATAACAATGATGATGATAACAATAACATCCCTAAATGCATAGTGTGTGCCAGGAAATGTGTTAATTATTTACGTTAAAAAATGTAACATCTTCACAGCAACCCACTAAAATAGGTATCATGAATTTCCCCAGTTTACACATGAGGAACCGAGACTTGGAAATTTAAAACACTCCTACTTTGTTAGGCAGTGAGTGACTCTGGGCCAAGACCAGAACCTAGGGTTGTCTGATGCTTAGTGTAACTTCCTGGCCTTGCTGCATCTAATCGAAAGGGCTCTCACTGACAGGATGACGAGACAGTTCTGATATTTATTTCCTACTGCTGCAAGGCCCAGCCTTCTTACCCCCAACAGAAGGCCCATTATTTCAGTGGATCCCTGGGAACAAAACACTCTGTAGATTAATAAAATGGTGTATCTCTTATATGTATTAAATATTTTTTCAAAAATATGTAGCATATTTCATGTTTGATAAACACAATTTCACTACTATTAAATTATACTAGCCTTACTAATCCATACCATTTCAATCAACAGATAATGAAAACACAACTATCAATATGTTAGGATCTGGAAAAGTATATTATATTGGGAGGGGGGTTTCATATTTAAAAGTGCTAATACCTATAGAGCTAAAAAGGTTTCATACCCTTAATGAATAAAATGTACTTGTAAGCATAGAGGAAGTAGATATATATGTCCATTAACGATAAAATGATATGCAATAACAACTATAAAATACAATATGCCCTTGAAAATCGCTCAGTCATTTCTATTTTGTAAATATGGAATCTAAAGTGCTAAATGATTATTTTTTTGGTGTTAACATAAGTAAGGAATATTTGTCATAACAAATAGTGCATTTGGCTACTTACTCAGAGTCCATCTCCTGGAACTACAAGAAATTTAACTAACATTTTAAAATAAATGTTCAATTCATGCCCCGCATTCTGTGCTGCCTTCCAGACACCTTTTTACTTATTTTGCTAAAACTCAAATATCTTTCAAGTTTGCTAAATTTAGAGCAGCAGCCTTAATGTTGTCCTTAATTAAAATTCAATAAAACCCTTTAATTTAAAAGTTATCATGGTCAAAACTGTGGGTGAGCTATGGAATCCAGAGATAAAGGCAGTTAAAATAGATTTAACCACCTGTGAGGTATAATAATCATGCTGAAATGTGTGGCCTGGAGTGTTTCCATTGCTGTTATACAATGAAACTTATTCATAAAAGTAAGAGAAGCATTCAGCTAAAGCCATTCATAAATGATTACCATATAATGACAATAAATAAGGAATCACTTATTAATCCAGTGTTACCCAACATTCAAAAACAAATTCAAAGCTGTCTCTTAGAAAAATCCACATTTATCAATCACACTTATATAAGAATTCTGTCAGTCATCTCAATAACATATTCTCAATAGAAAAAGTGAAAAGATCTAGAGACATCACTGAATCCAGAGAGGACCCATATTTGAGTCATTCAAGAGAACGTCATGAAGAATGCAAGATTCGTATAGAGATAAAACCTTAGGTAATTCTACATTGTCTTTTAAGAATCATAGTCTACATAATTAGTATTACATAATTTGATCTATTGATATTCACTTACAAAATATAATTTTGTGTCAGATATACCTATATTCTAAAAGATTATACATAGCCTTCAAGACTATGATTAACAAATACTTATTGAGCACCATATAAACAATATACTACTATGAAGAGAATAATGTTTTAAAAGACATTGGCCTAGAATCCAAAGTTATATCTCAGCATCTAGCTAGTTCTGGGTATTGAAGACCTAAATTTGTTATTATTTAGTGTTCTTGGGTGTAAAACAAAATAATTCCAACCATCTCACAGGGTTATTTGGAAAATAAAATTAAGTGAGAAATATAAATGAAAATATTTTGTAAACAATTAAATAAATCATGAAATGGGCCAAATCAGTTATTTGGCATCTATTTACATGAAAGACATCACTGTCTAATTTTTTAAAGTATTTTTCAAACATCCATTTTGGCAAGCATAAATACAAATATATTTTCAATAAGACAAAATGATTACTATTTATAAAAATTGTTAGCAATATTTATAGTTTTAATTCAAGTAAGTAGAAAACAGTGGTTTTGAATCAGCTAATTCAAGCCTAAATTCACCAATCCAAACTTATTTTGAATACCTGCTAATACAAATGTCTTTTATGACCACATTAACTCTCTCGAATTTCTTTTGTCTACATGATATCAAAGTTATCAGTTGTTTCTGTGATTATATGCAACTAGGAATAATAAATTAATTTACCCTGTAGTAATTGATGACATAATTTTTATGAGACTCCACAACCCTAGATTACTAAACAGAGTTGTGAAATCTCCAGGGCTCTCTTCGGTTTCTTATTATTTGTGAAAAAATAAACTTTTCTGCAGGATTATTAAGGTACAACTAAGCTGCTTCAGTCTTAGGAACAATTAAAACATAGAATTTCCAATTGATTTTCTAGATTCAGCCTTTTGAAAAGGAGGTATAGAAGATCAAGAACTATGGGCAAATGACAGTGTATAAAGAAAGAATAAGCAATTTAAAATCATCTGGAAAACTGCTATGAATGCATCTAAGGTACAGAAGTGTTCAACTCCTAAGTATATTTATGAATTCACTCAACAGACAGTTGAGTGTTTTTAGGCATCAGGCAGTGTGCTAGGAATAGTAGGAACATAAAGGTAAATCTTGGCCAGATCATGCACGTACAATTATTCACTGAACAACAGAGCTAAGAAAGACACATCAGATACAGATGCAGATAAAAATACATTCAAATGTAACTGTATATGAGAACAATACTCTAAAACAGAAATTTTTGTGCCACAATATATGTAGAAATATAAAAATTTCAGAAAAGATGACTTAACCAGAAGGACTGAGGAAAACTTGGAATTATAGTGGAGCCATACTATGGAAGGACATTGAGTATCAAGGTAAGGATATTTGGTCAATATCTGGTAAACTTTTGGAAACTTTTGAGAAGGAGCATGCCATTGTATCTTCTAGGAGAGGTTTCATGGGAATATTAAGTTAACAAACGTTCATAAAAGGGATTAAAATGAGGAGAGGATAAAGAAGGGCAGAACAGGAACTACTGGATCAGCAAGGTGAAATGTAACTGGCAAGTGGGAAGTTAAGGAGGCCTGCACTTAGCTATAAGAATGAGAGAGAAAAAGAATGTTGTAAAGACATTTTAGAGAAACAATTGGCAAGCCGTAGTAACCATTTGGATTTAGAGTTAGAAATTCGTTTTTTTCCTCTTTGGCAAGTATTACCTGGCATTTGTCCTGTAAATTTCCATGTCTGCTAGACCAATTGGGGTAAAAGTATAAAAATGAAGGAAGGATGGTGATTTACCTATTCTTCTCCATCTCTTTGAGCAATATTTGACAGGGCCTACAACCCCAGAATACTGTGTGCTCACCCTCCATCTGATTTTCCATCTGTAAACTGACAACTGACTATATTACCCACCCCGCCTTGATTTAAAAACATCTCTGCTGATGAGCTGGTCTTCTAGGATCCCCAGGAAATTAATAGAGGTGGTATTCCCATAGACTGGGGTTAAAACGCAGAAGTTTACAATAGTACCAATAAGGATTTAAATGACAAATTTTTGGTGTATACCATATCAATACATATTCATACCTTAAGCTGAGTAAGAAGTCGAAGACAAAAGGCTAAACAAATAAGTCATCATATCAATAAGAGGTACAGAAAAAGTTGTATGAGACCCTACAACAGTTAATAAATTTGGATGTTTTAAATTATTCACTTCATTACATTAGTGTCTGTGTTGTAAATGTGCACTATCTGCTATGTTTTCTTCAAATCACACTTAAAAATTTTTGGTCCTTTCTTTCTCTTGAAATTTGTTTGGTCTTACTCCTTTTCGTATTCAAATTGCCTACCATTTATTCCCTACTCTGCACTTATTAATTCCTTAGACTGAAATTGAGCTATCACTTCCACATTTGTACTTATTTCCCATTCCCCATTATATCCCCTTTCGAAGTGCTACACACACCTGAGCACATACAGCATCAGCAGTTTTAACCAGCGATGTAAGTGATCAAGGTGCCAAATGCATGGTCAGTGTCTCTGTAGGTCTAACAGTCTTGATGTCTTCCAGTCTCCTGCATTCTCTCAAGTCCTGATGTCAGAGGGTTTTCTTTATTTTTTCTTGGAAACTATTTCAAGTTCATGAAATTCAAAGTTATCCATAGGCTCAGAAAAGCCTAATAAAGTTCCAAATTGAAAGATGAAAAATATATCTAAAATATAAAGGGTCAGTTGTGAAAGGGTAGAAGAGGGTAAGGATCGGTGTGGTGGACAGGAGAGAATGCTATTCTATCCAATTTCCCCAAATGGCGCATCTTGTTTGTATCATGTGATTGGAGCAGAATTTAGGGGTCAGTTTTTGTTCTAACTCTCTCCCACTTTGAGAATCAGTTTGCCCAACATTATGACACACATGTTCCCAGTTACCGTAATAGACTACATATGTAACGTAACTACATCATTTCAGAGCCCCATGTGCAGATTCTACATTTTATTCGATGCATACTTCCCCCACCCCAAAGGAGACAGGCTGTTAATCCTCGTTCTCTGTGGGAAGTTTATGTTATAGCTGGCAAAATGTGAGAAAAAAAAAGCTTTGTATTCCAGTTGCCATGTTAGCTGTGATACACACACATATACATTTCATCTCCAGTGTTGTTCTTCATTAATTCATTTTGGAATTCATAATGCAGCATTTCAGCATCCTCTTAGGGAAGCTGAGAGCAGATTTTCCTAAATGTGCAATGCGCAGCCATTACAGTGGGGTTTGCAATGGTACTCAATGGGGGCATCTAAATTCGTACTCTGTAGGCTGAATCTTAACCTTTTGATAAGTGCCGCATGGAAACCCAGGCTCAGAACTTGTCATGGAGAATTGGTGTCTCGTAGCACACAGAAGACAATAAAAGAGATTGGTTCTTTCCCCTTATATGTCTGATGTGAGATCAAAGTGTAACAAGAAAACAGGAAAGTATTAATCACTTGAATGAATAGAGGGGGGGACTCAGTCATAGAAAACAGAACATTTTAATTTCATATCAGTGCTTTCTAGCTATGCTATAACCTTAGGTATATCTCTTTTGATGAGGGTGGAGAGTTTTGAAAACAACTGCTTGTTTCTGTGTGAAAATTGTGGTTAAAAGACAGATATCAGGGAAAAGGGTATAAAAACAAAATGATTACGGGAGGTTTTGGGTCTCACATTAAAATATAAGCATTTTGTATTCTGGCACTTTAGAAAGAGATTTAATTTACAAAGTAAGCTTTATTTAGCTAGTTCTGCTAGAGCTTTGTTCCAGGAAATATTGCTTCATTTATGATTTCTAAGAAAATTTATACAAAGATGGAAAAAATGTTAAGAAAAATGATTCAAAATAGGTTTGTCCCTCTAAGAAAAACATACAATATATATATATATATATATATATATATATATATATATATATATATATATACTGCTGAACACTTCAACAGATTAATGCTTTCATATGACTATTTTTTCAGCTATAGTAAATGCAGTTTTCTAAGAAAAAACTTTTTCATGAGAAATATCTCTGAGGTTTTTTTCTCTGTAAAACTTATAAAGGGATCATCAATTATTCCCTCCTTTAATCTTTTCTTCCAAGTTCACCTTCAGAAATTCAATGGGCAAAATTGATAGTTTTCTTTTCAAGGTAAATTTTTATATAATTTCTAAGTTAAAAATACTATATTAATATGCAATTACAATTTGTTATAACATACTGAAAAATATTCTACCCTTTCTTCATCTAGTTTTGCTTATTTCCTAAAGGACTCAGCAATGAAATCATCATATTAAACAGTATGATTTCTGAGACCTCGAGAAACAAAAATGATTTTTTTCTTATTTTAAAACTACAAATATCACAATAGACACAAAGAATATTTTTTCATTAAAAGTGACATAAGCAATATATAAAAACACTGAGGCCAGCTTTTAACAATCTTAAACATGAGGAAAGTTAAATAATAACTTTCCAAAGGAAAATAAAAACTAGAAAACATGATTGTAAAATATCAAATCAAAAACACTAGCTAGCAAAAGTATACTGAAAAATTATTTGAAATTTATTGGATCTATTTTTTACTTTCAGAATTTCTTTAACTTTCATACAAACAAGAAAAGTGATATAAATATAGGTACAAAATTCACAGTTGTCATAGGCCAACCTTTATCTCCCAATGTGTGTATAACCCTGATTTGTAATATCTGATCTACTTAATGCACATTAAGAAATTCCTGTGTTAAATATCATTATACTTTTTCTTTTGAGATGCTGCTTGGAGACTGAAGGAATTCCACACTGTACTGTGCATACCTTAGATCTATCACTCTCATCTATCACTCTGCATTTCATATCAAATTGATTTTGACACATCATATTTGAATAAAACAGTGGTAAAACATGCATACTCATTTACACTTCAATATTAATCGTTACACTTTTTATGCACTAAATAAATGTACATAATTGGTAAAATGCATGGCAATTGAGTCAAATTAGTCAAATATGCATTGTTAAAAAAAGTATTTCCATATCTTATGCACTGGTATAGATCAAGATATACAGGATGATGTATGCTATATATTATAGAAAAATGATTTACATCTCTAATTAAAATTATTTTAACAAATATATTCCCTAACCTAGTAAATGCAGAGTAAACTGTTACTGAGATCAGTGTAGCATTCAGAAAATAGGATTTATCCTTATTCTAAAATTGAAAGACATTCCTACAAGACCATGAAGTAAGCAGGTCAGAACATATGCACTTTATAAAGTGCAGGCAGCCCCAAACCTTGGGCAGCAAGATTCCCTTTAGGGTCAGTGAGCTCTGAATACTGGAAAAACCTGTGAGAAGGCATGAACAAGGACAAGTTTCAGTCTTTTGGCTTTAAACAGAATCTCCCTCAAAAACAGCTGTGTCACTGTAGACCTTTTTACCTTTTTGTTGGTTAAAATCAAGTTTACCCCCAAAAAAGTGGTGAAAAAAAAGTCAGCAGCAGGGGGTGGGGGGCTCGGTTGGCCACCAGTTTCCCCAAATACTATCAAATCATGGAAGAAAAGCATGTCTTATGACTTAAACAGTTAGGCCACTGTTAGCATAAAAATGATTTTAAATAGAAATTTGAAAATCCCTTAGAAACATACTATATACCACAGTATTTATACCACAGTGATAATTTTTTAATGTAGCAATAACATTTGAGCCAAATAACTACAGGAAAGAAAAAAAGCTGCAAGCTCTCTTCCTTAAAGGAAAGCAGTTTGTGTGCACACAGGTGTTAAAAGTATTTCCATATCTTATGCACTGGAAATACTTAATTTATGGGCAATTACTAATATCTCATTCAGCTGGAGGCAAAAGAGCCTCAATCCCTGAGAATATTTTTGTTCTTAAGTAATAAATGAAACACCCCTGATCTCACCAATGACCATGAACCAATACATACTTTTCTTTTCTTAACCTTAGACAACGCTCCTGGTTTTCCTTTGGACCCTATGCACTCTTCCACAATCCTAGGACAGTGTTTCAAAACCTGAGCACTATTGCCATTCGGGCCCAGGTATTTCTTTGTTGGGAAGATGGATCCTTTGCGCCTGAAGAGGTTTAGCAACCTGACCTCTACCCACTAGATCTCATCCCCCTCTAAACTGTGGCAATTAAAAATGTCACCATACTTCGCCAAATGTCCCCTGGGGAAATATCGCCTCCACTGAGAGCTGCTGTTCTAGAGGGAGGGGATAACCTTTATTAAAGGCAGGCTCACTGAGCAAAGCAAGCAATAGCTGGCAGCTTTACAGGGAGGGAAAAGACGGAGAAATGAGACCAGATAATTACATTTGGGTGCATAGCAATCTGGGGTCACTTAGTGTAGGGATTCGAATCACTGTGCTAAATATGAACATCACTACAATAAATATGAAGAACAATTATTTTTTTCTGCATGAACACAGAGATGCCCTACAGTGAGAGCATCCCTAAACTGGTGCTGAACGACATAAATGATGTTCCCTGTGGTGTTCTGGAGTCATTAAGAAATTGTTAGAGTTTCTTCAGTGTACCCCATCAAAGAAAACAGAAAAGTACTACACATTTGAGGAAGATTTCCATCAAAAGACTGAACTTTTAAAAACTGAGACCAATTAATATTTATCTGGCAAATTGCTTCTTAGTTAATAAATATCTTAGATTTTCCAAGACAATGTTGATTTGGAATATTTTCTTTCATTGGTAGCCATTCCTTAATTGATGGTTCAGAAAAGAGGTGTCACCTGTCACCTATAAAGGGGACACCTTATTCCCTGGTAAAAATCCTTCTCTATTATGGTGTGTGTCTAGTCTGGTCACAAGTCTTGCCAAAGATGAATGTTGGCAGCTGTTGCCTGATCAGGATGCCCATAGGAATGCTAATGCTGGAGAGAGATGTGTGCTTGGGTATGACCTTGCCAGTTTCCAAAGCCCAGGTCAAAGAAATCTGTATTAGTTTGGGTTCTCCAGAGAAACAGGACCAATAAGGTGTGTGTATGTATATACATATATATACAGACATACATACATATGTACACATATATATGTGTGTATGTGTGTGTATATATAGAGAGAGAGAGAGAAAGAGAAATAAAAAGGTTTATTGTAAGGAATTGGCTCACATGATTATTCAGGCTGAGAAATCCCAAGATCTGTAGTCAGAGACACTGGAGACACAGGAGACCTCATGGAGTTCCAGTCTAAGTCCAAGACCAAAGGCAGAAGGAAACTGATATAACAGCCCAAAGACAGGCAGAACAATTTCTCTCTTACTCAGCCTTTTGTTCTTTTCAGACCTTTACCACACTGGATGAGGTTTACCTACATTGAGAAGGACAATCTGACTTACTCAGTTTATAAATCCAAATGTTTAATCTCATCTAGAAACAACTTCCTAGACACACCCAGAATAATGATTAACCAGATGTGGATAAAATGAGAGTTCCTGTGGCCAGGATTCTCACCTGGCCCTGGTTGATTGGCTCACTGCACACCTGTGGGCAATACATGGCTGTTGACTCTATATAAAGAGCTCCGTACAGCGCTCTGCGCATGACACGGTGGTACAGCTGCAAGGCTGCAAGAGAGAAGAGCAGAGGCTGGAGTGGTGGCAGCACCGAGGACAGAGGCCCAGAGGACGGCTGTGTGGGACGACTGTGCAGACAGAGAAGCCCAGAGGCAGAGACCGGCTTGCTGCATACAGACTCCCTCTGAGTGAATGGGATTTTAGTGACTGACCTGCCACCCGGAAATAAAGTTGGGTATAACCCTTTCACCCCAAGAACAGTTTTACTGTCAATTTCTTTGGTCTCATTGAATCCATAGGGAACTTGCCTGGGGCTGAAACCCATTGGCAAGACACCAGATACCCCAGTCAAGTCAACATTAAATTAACCATCACACAGCTTACTATAGAGAGAGCCTGCAAAGCAAGGCTGTGGTGCAAAGTAGGAGAAAGAAAAAGAGAAAGGGCAAAGGAGCCAACGACCCTAAACAAAATAATGGGAAGAAAAAATGTGGCTAGAGTCAGAACAGGGGAGGTCAAAGACCAAATGGGTACATACAGGTCAAAGTCTTATTTTGCAAAAAGTTTTAGAAATATGGCACACACATTAGACTAGACAAGTAAATGAGCAAGCCCAATTCTGAAGTTTGAATGGCAGTAGGAGAGAGGATTATGGAAATAAGAAAAGAGCTAGGACAGGTGTCAATCTTTTCACCCTGATGTCCTACAGACCTCACTTTTTCCTGAGGCCATGAGGAAAGAGTTGAGATAAGGGAATTCCACCGAAAGCAGCAAAAGGAATTAGAAGGAAGTCAATAATTATGGTCATTCTGTTTTAGATATTAAAATCAATCATTCATAGACACAGACTTCAGTTTGTAACCCAGGTCAATCACTTACTAGCTATGTAATTTTTGGCAAGTTAGTTAATGTGGGGAAGTTGGGGTTCCTATGGCCAGGATCCTCACTGAACTTAAACCACCTGATGGTGTAACTGGCCTGTTGCTAGGCTACCGCTTCCACACTATATAGAGAGCTCAGCCCAGTGCTCTGGGCGGAGGCAGAGATGCTAGCGCTCCATCTACTGCCGGGAGAACAAGCCGGGTAATAAACTCTTTCACCCCAAAGAACATTTTGCTGTCAATTTCTTTGGTCACACTGAATCCATACCAAACTTGCCAGGGGCTGAAACCCATTGGCAAGACAGTTAACTTCTCTGATCCTTAGTTCTCATACATGATATAGATACACAGATTCAGTAAAACCCTGATGAAATGAACATTTACATTTGATTACACCACTGGTGATGGGCTGCTAGTTTTCACCCAGTTTCTGTTCTCAAATGAAAGGGGTTTGGATAGGACTGGGATTTCATAATAGGTTGCTTGTGCTCATTTGGGATTCCCTCAGGCCAGTGTATTGTCACTTGTTTGCAGTATATATCTCAGTATGTTCAGTTTTGTTCTTTTGTGTGACAAAACAGGCCAACAGAAAAGTATCATTTTTCATTAACTTTGCATTAAATAATACAATCTTGTATTTTCCTGTGGTTAAATTTTTTGAATGAACTTTACAGCTTTGTTTTACAGAATCTACCTCAAAGGGCAAGGCAAGGTAGATCTAGGTTCTATAGGGCCTAAGGTTTATACTATTTGGAAAGCCTTTTTTAAGGGAAAAAAATACAAAATTATTGATATAAAATTAGGTATGAAAGAGAATGTTCTTTAGGATGTGAAAGAGAATTATACATTTTTAAATAAGAAGTTTAAGAACAGGGCTTTGGAAGGAGTATTATAAGTGAACAGCCCTGAAAACTTGGACTCCATTAGGTTCACAGTACATTTACTTCCAGGGCTGGATAAGGATTAAGGAAGATCATACATGGAAATACTTAGTGCCTAGTAATAAGAACTTCTCTTCAGCAAATGTTAGTATTATTATTATTGTCAAAGTAGTCAATAATAATGATTATCTAGCATGTTGCAAGTTACATGGCACTTAAGAATGTGAGAGATTTGGGGGGAGGCCTTGGTGATGGATCACAGCCTTCTGACATCCTCTTCTTTGTCCTCTAAGAAAGTCACCCTCTGCAGCCCAGCACACAGTAAGAAGAGATATCATATGCAGAAGTATCAAGCAAATAAAGGAATGCCAACTCTACTAGCCTGATTAGCAGAGTCAACCTTGGGAAGTTAGATGTCAAAGCCAAATCATTTTCTGGAGCTTTATAAACAAGAAATTGAAGAGAAAACCATTTCATAGAGATAATAGCCACAAATATAATTATAATACAATGTAACTAGAGAAACACATATATAAACAAACAGCTATAGCAGTACCAACAAAATAAAAGTAAGGAATTAATTTTGTTCAGCCACATTAGAGAAGGTTCATAGAGGAATCCACATTCGTGTAAAATTCTAGACAGGAGGAATGACATGCAAAGGCAATTATGTATTACGATGTGACATCACATACACATATAAGTAGGCACAAACACCAGTGAGACAAATAATGCCCTGAATTTAGGTAGGGTGACAGCAGATTAAGCTGCAGAAGAAGTTTGGGCTGGAGTTGCCTGCCATGTTAAGGTATTTGGCCTGAGGGACACAGGAGCTAAGTAAGCATGAATTTTTAGGAGCTTTGTAATAACAGCCCTGGGGAAGTTGTGCACGGGTTACTTCTAGAAAGGTAAAGGCTACTGTCAGGGAGCCGATATGTAAGGCTGTGTAGGCTGTGCACTGCCCAACTCCATAGGAGTGCCATTCTCATAGACTACAGTAAGAACAACACTCCTTGGAGTTTCACACCCCTTGCAAGAAGAGTAAACCAGATAAGAGTAACCATGCAGATGCAGAGAATGAAGAGCAGATACCAGCGCTAAGAAGTATCTCTGAGAGGCAATTAGCAAGTATGGGAGACCATCCTTCTCTTCAGTTTCTGAGGCTGCTATTGATGCTAAAAGGAAATACAGTTGAGGTTGGGGTGAAGTTGAAGGCACAAGCCTGTATTTTTAAGTGCATTTCAGGAAAGACTAGTTTCTTCCTATGACTTTGTGTTGGCCAGCTATTATTAATGCTAAAAAAAATATTCAGAATTAAATGTTGCAGCACATGAGAAGCTGGAAATCTAGGATGTTTCACACTGAATGCTCAGGATACTTAGGAGCACTTCCCCACCCAGACACTTCTTGTTTGGAAAAACAAAAACAAGACAAAATAAACAGAAGAACAAAAATACATTTCTTTCCATTTACAGAGAGTTCAGGAAAATAGCATTTGTCTTATTTTTCTCACAGTTTCATTTACTATGGAGTTATAGAATTCATGTTCACATTATGAACACGTTACCTTTAGGGCCCAAAGAAATCCACAAGTATAATAGAATGCCAAAACATGGGCGGATAGTATCAAGTGTCTGTAGATACCACCCATGCATAAAAACCATTCTACCCATTCAGTTAAAACCAGTCTTCATCTCCTCAATCTATTTCTAGACACTATTTATCTGGACTAAACTTTAACTGCTAACAGAGCCCCAAAACAATAATATAAACTGACCTGAGGTTTTCTTGTGACATTTATATCAAAACGAATTCTCTTGTCTATAGCTGTATCACCCATACTCAAAATAAAACTAATCTGTTTATCAATAATCCCTAGCAAGTTCATGGTTCATGCTCTGTCATTTCTTCCTTATCAAGTCAATTACCAACAACAAGAAAAGAATGTCAGCTGATAGTCTTTATTTCCCTATCACACCCTGCTCTCTGATATTTAAATAACTTAACAGATACTGCCATTTGCATTGTAATCTCCTGGGAGCTCTTCAGAAATGCAGAATCTCTGGACCTACTGAATCAGAATCTACATTTTCACAAGATCCCAGATGCCTCTTTTGCGTGGTAGAGTTTGAGAAGCACCATTCTAATCTGCTTCTTGGCCAAGGAACCTACCCAGATACAAGGTCTGAGTAGCTGCTTTAGCAAAACCACCTTAAAAACACACATGTAACTAAAAAACTAGATGGAGTGCACAAGTTTTCCAAACAGAAACAATTTGGCCAAAGGACAGTTTGAACAAAAGTATGAGAAGATGAGACACTCAAACACTCAAAAAAAGACCACCAAGAACATGGGAAAACACAGGCTCCAATGAAAAACACCAAAGTTTCCAAGTTTTGAGGCTGATTCTAATAATTCAACTCTTAAGGACTGCCTACAAAAGACAGAGAATTTGATTCTTTCTTCATGTTTCCATGAGTACACACCTTCCAATGTGGGCAAGATTCATCTCCTATCATATTTTAAGATGCTCACAGCAAGTCTCAGGTAGTTAAGAGTCATTCAGCCTTCAGCCTTGTACCTTATACCCCACCTGAGTTCCTTGGGAACTGGCTGCCTGTTGTGCCTTACTGCTTAATTATTATATTAGTGTATTGTGGCTTCCTTTGAATTAGCTCTTTTCTGTGAGTGTGTTTATTCTATAGAAAAGCCCTTCAGTGATTTGCAATAAAGGTAATTTTTCTTGTCAGCTTACTTCAAAAATCCAATAAGTATAAATCTAATGCGATTTTAATTTTGCCAACATTTTGCTTCCATTTCATTCTGTTTTGTGTCCTTCCCATCTTTCTTCAAAATCTTAAGTACAAAGCTTCATGTTCTGAATGCCAACCAGGCTGCAACCTTTCCCAGAATATACAGCATTGTTTCATTGCTCTGGCTTCTGGGATGCTGGGCACCTTTGCCCACAGTGGGCAGAATCTGGCCTGTCTAGGAAGACCAGGTTAGAGCTCACGGTGAACTCTGGCCCACTTGGCAGAGATTTGCAAGCTGTTGACTAACTGAATACCAGCAGTCGTTCATAAGTATAAAGCAAGAGAATAAAAGCTTTTTGGCAACATTGCACATACAAATCTGGTATCCCCAAATCACAGTCCTCTTTATACCTTCTCCCCAAATCTAAACTTGTAGGGTGCTGGCAAAAATATCTTAATTTTTAAAAAATGGAATATTGTGTGGTATTCCAAGTCAACATTCACTTTGTCTCTGGTGAGAGCCCCTACAAGTATTAAGTCCTGTTTCTAATTATTTCAGCCACACCCCTACAGTGTGTCCTCCTCTTTAACATTTTAGCATATGGTAAGGACTAAACTTAAGGAATAAATGTTGATTTTATTTGAGCTACAGGAATGCTCTCAGCATTTTTTATTAAGATTCAGGGGAAGAACTGCTCCCCCCACAGGCTATAAGTTTAACCAGTGCAGGAGTCAAATTTTATTCATCTTTGTAGCCCCTTCCCCTGGCACTTGTAGTAGAGATTGGTTCCTAGCTCATGCTCAAAGAAACTGCCAACCTGTGAACCTAACTCAACTTTACATCAAGACACTTAAATTTCATTTTAGCTGTATATGACAGGAGAATAACAGAAAGAAAAAAAAATACATAGTAATGACAAATACTACCAAATTCAGGGTACTGAGTAGATGAGGCATTTTAGTTAATTAATCTATACCTGCCACCCTAAAACCCTTCATAATTGTTCTTTACTAACACTGGAAAACATTTCCAGAAATTCCTCTATGTAAAAATGTCTTATAAATGAACTTTATCTTTTTATGATCATTTACTTACAGATCTTTTTTTGCAATACTTAATTTCATTTCCTATTCTCAGTGTAACAAACCTAGCCCAGTGCTTCCCAAACGTAGGACACGGCTTTAGATTCACAACGTCATTTTTAGGACTAAGGGCTACTGTCAAGTTAGACAAAATGACTTTGGTAATGCAAGGTCTCTGGGGGGAAAGGAGAAGACAAATGAGCAGTGGCTAAAGAACCACAACGTAACCTCATTTTAATCACAAGTGTTCACCCCTCAGTGTGTATAGCTGATAGGTGAGTGAGCAGACTCAGAATAGGTCAGTTCCAACCAAGTTCAAACCAAGTGGTGGCAGCCAGAGATATGGTGGTAGAGTTTGGTGGTTACAAACACTGGCTTTGAACTCAGACAAGCCTGTGGTCCCTGGGTTATCTTATGTGTAATTTAAGATGAAAACACAAAGGGAGATTAAGAACAGAACCCTCAGAGAGGGTTATTTCAATGAAAGGCAAAGAAAGAGGTAGTGAGCATTGAGAAACATCAGCAACAGGATTCACCATCAGCCTGAGCTTCAGTCTTCAGGCTCCAGTTCTCAGTTAACTAATTTTTTATTCCAATGCAACTGAGCAATAACTGGGTACCTACTTTCTCCTAGGCATTATAAGGTCTCTGAGCTTTGTACAGTCTGGCTGGAAGACAAGCTTTAATAAAATAACTACTTTTGCTGTAGTTATTTTGCAACAACTTGCAACAATGATGAAAAACTTAACAGAGAAGATGTGGATTAAGTGTAAAATACATGAAGATGCAGTAAGTCAGTGACTCTGAAGAAAGGTCACATTCAAGGTAGGCCTTCAAGCAGAGGAGGAATTTGCCAGGCAGACAAGGAGGGAAAAGGATGTGAAATGGAAGACTAAAAGCAGAGCCTGAGAAAGGTTGGTGAGCTCCAGAAACTGTAAAATATCCTGCTGTATTAAGAACAGACAGAGAATGGAGACAAGCCCAAAAATATAGGGGTGGAGGTGAAGTCTTTTGCAGGAAACGCCAAGGAATTTTGACTCTTTTTAAGGTGAAGACAACTTTAACTAAAAAATTAATAAGCCCATATCTATTTTTTAGAGTTTTATTTTCTCTCAAGATAATTAAATTCAATCATGATGTCAAATCATAATTTTCCTCTGCAGTGTCCTTAATACAGGGGTCTCTTTTTTTTTGAATTGCTAATATTGGCACCAGTTCAGGCCTCACCATCTCTGGATATCTAACATAAGCTTCTAACAGATCATTTGACTTCCCATCTATCTTTCTTGAATCCTGTCTGCCCAGGTGCTAGGTAAAGTTCAGATTTCAATAACTCCCCAGTCTTTAACTTGCAACTTTTTCCACAGTCATGACAGCTTTGCTGATGTGTACTTATTCCAATAAATAAATAAATAAGCAAACACCTGTATATGGGAAGAAGCTCCAGTCAAGCAGTGCCCATAAAGGACATGTGGGTAAAATTGGAATATTTCCAGAATCTCTCACCTGGCCTCAGTGCACCTCCATATCAATAGGTGTTTCCAAGGAGTGGAGAGAAGTAGTCCATCCCTATATCAATATGTAACTACAAGGGGGAGCGAGGGCATATCTGGACTAGAGAGGTTGGGTGGAGCCCACTTTTGCAGCCAGGTTGCGAGAGACATGGACGAGCAGAAGTGGATGACTGCTTGTAAGCAATAAATGGGTTTCTCCCACTTTATTTCTCCCTTTGACTGATTTCAGTTTCAAAGATATTTTTCCCTGGGCTGGGGAAATACATTCCCCTGTAGTTAATTTGGCGGTAGTAGCAGGACCTCTGAACCCCAAATCCGTCTTCATGGGTGCAACCCTTGGGTGAGCTTCCCCTAGAGACTGTGGGGAGATAGCCGGAAACCCCCCTGTGGATGGTGGGGAGGCCCCAGTGGCTGCAGAGGTGGAGGGGGGTGCGGCTTCAATCAGAAGCACTCTGTGGGGCTTCTCACTGGGAGCCCCTAGTGGGGAGCTGACCTAGGGTAAAGCACCTCCTAGAGGGTGTGGCCTTCTCCAGGCTGGGGGAAGAGTGGAAACCCCAGAAGCTGTGGAATTAGCCCTCCACCAGATAGAAGACTGTTTAGAGGCCCTGAGTGGCCATGTAGCCGCTAGAACTGTGGGATGTATGCTTCTCAAGATAGTGGAAAGTATTACTGAGGAGAGAGACACACCTCAGCATCACTTGGAGGAGCTGCGCAATGACCTACAGGATGCCCTTAAGGAAGAGAGACAGTTAATGAGAAGGCAGTTCATGCTCCTGGAAGATACATTAGCAGTAAGGGAGGAGGCAGCCAGAGAATCTGAGTGGCAAGAGGCCGTCGGGGAGGGGGAGGAAAAAGCGGTGCCTTCAGCCCCTGAGATGGTAGAGGACATGGCGGGAGAAGATGAGGGGGTGGGGCCAAGGGCCATCTGTTGCTGAGGCAACCGCCCAAGGCATCAGCCTCTCCGTATTAAAGGCCTGCCCAATTGAAATAAAGAAAATAAAAATGCAACGACCACAGGCTCCTGAGGGGGACAAGCTGCCCTCTCCCCAGGTTGTGGAGCACTCTATGCTCTGCCCCTATACCCAGGATGAGCTGGTGGACATGAGCATCTGGTTTTGGCAAAAGCCACCAGAACCTCTGCCTACATGGCTTTTGTGTCTCTGGGATATGGGTGGAAAATGTTATGTCAGATTCTGAAATGGATAGATTGGCTTGCATGATGACTCAACCTTTCCTCTGGTAGTGGTTGCAAAGCGCCTGTCATACCTCAAGGAATCAGGCACTTCTGGATTGGCTGACAGCAGCCATCAGGGCAGTTTGGCCTAATCAAGGTGATTCAACACACTTGCCCACTAGCTGGAAGATGTATGCAGAGCCCCAGCAGGTGTTACGGGAGTTGGGCATGAAAAATATCATCTGTAATATGGACCCCAGGGCCCAAGTGAGGAGTTGTTCACCATAGGAATGAGAAACGTGGTGCTCCACACAGCTCCCCCATCTCTCTTTGGGTCTCTAGTGACTATTCTCGCCCCCCACATACGACAACTAATAAGTGAGGCTACTCATACTTTAGCAGAGCTGGGGGAGTTTGAAACAAGAGCAAGGAAGGAAATACAGGCTATGAATGAAAGGAGAGGTGCAAAGGGCCCCATGAAGATCTCAAGGACCCAGATGTGGGTTGATGTGATAAAGCCTGGTGTAGTGAAAGAAAGACTTGATGGGAAGTCCAATAAGGTCTTGTTAGAACAGTGGCACCAAATGAAGCCAGAGCAGCAGTTCCAACTGCTGAGGTCCAGGATAAGGAAGGCAGAAGCAAAGCCCCATGTCTGACCTGTATCCCTCCAAGACTTCCTGGGGGATAGCACTCAGGCTCCACATGGGCCCTCACCCCCACAGGAGGACGATTGGGAATCACAGTTTGACTGAGGGGGGGTTCAAGGCCCCCACCTTGGGGAGTGTGTCAGGGGCTGGAGGTGACATGTAGAATTGGCAATTCATTGGTCCCTTGTGAATGTACAACATGTCCTGGCACTGGTGGACACAGCAGCTGAATGTTCTCTGATTCATGGCAACTCTAAGCATTTTCCCGGGACCCCTGCTGTGATAGATGGCTATGGGGGTAAGGCAATTAGAGTGAAGAAAGCCCAAATCCCACTGGGGATAGGGCATTTACTTCCAAAGGAGTATACTGTGTACATTTCTCCCATCCATGAATATATTTGGGGGGTAGATATCCTGCAGGGCCTGTGGTTACAGACCACTGCACGTGAGTTCAGACTGAGGGTACGTGTGGTAAAGGCAGTTCTGAGGGGACATACTCAGCACCCACCTGTAGCTCTGTCTGTACCTCAGTGGGTGACAAATACTAAGCAGTACAAATTGCCTGGGGAACACAAGGAAATTGGAGAAACTATAGGAGTTGGAGAAGGTGGGCATCATAAAGCCCATTCATAGTCCTTTTAATTCCCCAGTGTGGCCAGTGAGAAAGCCAGACAGCTCCTGGCGTATGATTGTACACTACAGGGAATTGAATAAAGTCACACCCCCTTCGCACGCTGCTGTCCCCTCTACAGCAGCCCTTATGGACACTGTTAGTCATGAACTAGGGACATTTCATTATGTTGTGGACCTTGCTAATGCTTTCTTCTCTATTGACATAGCACAGGAAAGACAGGAACAGTTTGCCTCCATGTGGGAAGGCCAGCCATGGACATCACTGTCCTTCCACAGAGATATCTCCACAGTCCCACCATCTGTCATGGACTTGTAGCCCAAGACTTGGCCACATGTAAGAAATCACAAATGCTGTGGCTGTATCACTACATTGATGATATTATGGTCATGTCTGATTCTCTTGCAGATTTAGAAGGGGTAGTTCCTAGACTGCTGCAACATCTAAAGGAGAACAGATGAGCTGTGAACAGCACCAAGGTTCAGGACCTGGTTTGTCTGTAAAGTTCCTGGGAGTTGTCTGGTCAATTAAATCTAAAGTTATCCCACAACAGTCATAGGCAAGGTCCAGGTTTTCCCTACCCTTACCACTGTGGCAGTATTGCAAGAGCTTTTCGGTCTTTGGGGTTACTGGAGTGTGTTTATCCTGCACTTGGCACAAATTCTGAAGCCCTTATACTGGTTGGTATGAAAGGGCATCAGGTGGGACTGGGGTAAAACATGTGCAGCTGCTTTTACTGCTGCTAAGCAGGTAGTCAAGGCCATACAAACCTTGAGTGTAATGCACTCATCAAGGCCCTGTGAGCTTGATGTTCATGTAACCGAAGATGGATATGGATGGGGCCTTTGGCAGCAGCTTGAACAGACACACCAACCTATTGGATTCTGGTCACAACTATGGAAAGGAGCAGAGGTCCAGTACACCTTGATAGAGAAGCAACTGGCTGCTGTGTACTGCCTCTTGCTGGCTACAGAGCCCATCACCAGAACAGCTCCAACCAAGGTAATAACCACCTATCCCATTACGGGGTGGGTGTGAGACTGGACCCAAAGGCCACGAATGGCCTGGCACAGATGCCTACACTGGCCAAATGGGGTGCATATTTACAGCAGCATGGCGTCCTCTCCAATAGCCCCTTGTAACTACGGGGGAAAATCCTGGGGCAAAATATCTCTAAAACCAAAATCAGTCAATTGAAGAAATAAAGTTAAGAAACTCGTTTATTTCTTACAAGCAGTCATCCTGTCTCGCTCTTGACCAGGCTGCAGCAGAAGAGAGCTCCACCCAACCTCTCCAGTCCAGATACACCCTCCAATGCCCTTGTGATTACCTATTGATATGTAGATGGACTAAATCTCTCTACCCCTTGGAAACACCTATTGATATGCAGGTGCTCTAAAACCAAGTGAGAGATTCTGGAAATATTGCAATTTTACCCACACCCCTTAAGTGGAGAACTCCAACCCTTATTGGAGGCAGTGACGTACACCAGTGGAAAGCAGAAAGAACTTGTTTTTGAGCTATTGGTAGCTGAGAGTCCTTATCAGGAGGGAAAAGCCCCATGATATAGTATATATCTTATATATATATACTTAATATATAGACGTCTCCAGTTGTGGGCAGCCCCTGAAGTTGAGGGCAGTGGCTTTCCATACTAAGGCTGAGACAACATGGATGGAGGCCGGAGATGGGAAAAGCAGTCAATGGACTGCTTTCAGTTTCAAAGGAATTTTGCCCCCAGCTGGGAAAATATTTCCCCTTTCCCCCCACTCCAGAGGTACAGGATACTAAGATGGAAAGGAACTTACCTATTGCTAAGATCAGAAGCCCAGAATCCTACCAAAGGAATTTGAAATTCCTGATAGGCCTTGGAAAACATAACCTTGACACCAAATAATCTCTAAGTCTTTTCCAGAAGGGCTTCAGCCATCTTCTTTGGACTTCTTCCCCTTTTATTCATTCACTTGGACCATGTGCTGTAACCAAACACACCCATTGCTAAGTGGCCTCATTCGTTTTATACACAGTCCAGATGTGAGGAACGCTTACCCCACCTGTAAAAACCCTGTCTACACTTCAAGGCTTAGCTTCCACCCACCTAGATGTACTCACCATTCCCGCACCCAGGGAACTTTGCCCTTCATTTACCTTACTCATCTTGGTACACCTGCATTACAGTCAATGGTAAGTAACTTGATGACGGTGGCTGTTCCTATTACCATATCTTCTGAAAGTTTACCAATAATTAATTTGATAAATAATAACAACTTGTTAAATTTTGTTATAATAGCTCATCAGGCATTGTATTAGATATCGATGGATGTGTAACCAATTACCCTGGAAACAGAGACTTAAAATCACATTTACGATTTCACAGTTTCTGAGGATCTGAATTATTAAACCAAACTCAACTGGTGTTCTGACTCAAGGCCTCTCACGAGGATCCTTGGCAGACTAGAGTCATCTGAAGGCATGATGAGCAGGAGGATCTGCTTCAAAGTTCACTCCATGGCAGCTAACAGAAGCCTGAGTTTGTCATTAGAGGTTGGTTGGAGGTCTCAGTCACTTGAGACATGGGCCTCTCCAAAGGGCTGCTACATGACAGAAAAATCTCTTTCCCTACAGTGAGTGATCCAACAGAGAACATAGAATGAGAGAAAAACCAAAACAGAAACTGTGATGTCTTCTGTAATTTAATCTCGAAATTCATATGCCACCATTTCTTGGTATTCTATTGGTCATGACACCAATCCTGGTACAATGTGGGAAGGGACCGCACAGAGGCAGGAATGCCAGGAGGGGGAAATCATTAAGGTCACACTGGAAACCAGGTACCACAGGGACCTTCATATTATACAGTAGAAAATGGTCTGTTCAACCACTGATTGGATGGAAGACTAGCACTATCTTGATCTTCTTCATCACAGTGTCAGATTTTTCTTACACTGACTTTTAAAATACAATTTTAAAACGAGTGAATCAATAACTTAGATTATTTCATTTTTTAAATAAGAAAAAGTCTCAACTGGTGGAGAGAAACTGTTCAGCAGTCTTACTGATGAGAAGGGTAAGCTCTTTTTCATATCTTACCAAAGAAAACTTTTTCTTAAAGTTAATTTCAGAGTCCCTAACCTAGACTAGCGCTCTTCGATAGTCCTTTCTGTATTAACAGAAATGCTCTATATTTGCACTATCCAAAAGAGTAACTGCTAACCACATGGAGCTATCAAGCACTTGAAATATGACTAGTGTGATCAAGTAACTAAATTGTTTTTATTTCTTGTTAATTAAATTTAAATTTAAATATCTACATGTTTAAATATGATAGGCTGGACGCTGTCATATTGGGCAATGTAGGCCTTAAACTAACATTTATTCTCTTTGTTTTGATACAGACCTGAAACACTGATTTTTTTAAATGTCTTGGGACAAATAATAAAGCCCCATAGTCAAATTACTTGGGTTCAAATCCAGGTTCTTCATTTACAAGTGATTTGACCTTGGGAACTGTACTTCACTTTGCCTCAGTTTCCCCAATTGGCAAAATAAAAGCTCCTACCCCTATTGGATTGTGAGGAGGATTTGGGCCTGACACATAATACTTGTGATAAATGTTAGCTGTATTTATTCTTTGTGAACACATAGTCTCTAATATGTTATAATTTGTGAACATACAGTCTCCACTATCAGGTAGTACCTAGTTTAATGTGAATAAATGCATAAGACAAATCTTCACAATCCTACCACAAAGAATACGGTAGTCAATGTAACCAGTGCATTTCCTACATGGTGGATTCAGAAGAAGATTTTTCTTTGAAAATAGGCAAGCCATTAACTGGAACATGTTTTTCTGCCTTCAGTTTTGCATTAAAATTTTGTAGAAATATTTTCACAATATTTCCGTCATAACTTTGAAGATCATTATCATGAAAAAGACCAGGAGAGTGGCATTAACTAAATTTGTAAAGTTTGTGAGTGTTCATTTGAGGTTATTGTTACTTGAAAGATGAGAATAATGTGGTCTTGTTCCCAAGAAATATAAATGCTTCCATCCCCTACCTGTGAATATAAAGACATTTTATTTGCACAGGCTACACCATAAACCTTATTATTCTTCTCCAGGGGAATAAGTGTAGGTTAGCTGCTACCATTAAAAGCAAAGCAGTCTTTTTTACTTAATATAGACTGAGATAAATTCAGATTAAGTATAAGTAAAAGTGGTTACAACATTTATTATAAAAATAGCACACAGGACTATGATTTTTCTGTACTTCTATTATCACACACACACATACACTTTTAAATCAGAGACTCAATTGAGTACTATACAGTATATTTGAGTTATACAGCTTTCCTTTGCAATATATTATTGATCCACTCTCGGTATAGTTTATTTTCTTCCTCAGGGGGAAACTAAGAACTTCCTTATCAATTCAGCCAAAGTTTTTATGACTACTGTAGCTTTGTCTGACTTATAATGTAACATAATATATTCTAACACATCAATCCATAGTATCTTTCCCATCTCTGTTCTAAATATCATTCCCCCTCATACTATGATTCAACTTAAAGAATCTTTCCAAAGATCAATCTAAATAAATAACAAGTTAGCTTTCAGGAGAACAAATGAATTTGCATTGTTTTATATTCATCATAAATATTTAACTTAATTACTGAGGTACCTTGTTCAGAAACACAAAACAGCATTATAAATTAATTAGCACTGTCCCTGCTGATTTTTTTAAAGTTCTGTGGAATGTAAAAGCCAAAAGTAAAAACTGTCTACAGAACCCAATCATAGCACACATTATATCCAAATGCTCAAGTCTACAAACATGTCATAGCATAATCTGTGTGATACATTTTGACCCACCAAGATTTTTTTGTCACTAATCAGGTCAATGTGATTAATTTGTCATTAATCAATAAATCCGAAACCCTATTTATTTCAAATTCAAGAACAAAGAAACTCTCCTCTTTTCTTTTTCTTTTTCTTTGAAGATTCAAACAGACAAAAACCCATATTACCTTGAAAACAATTAAAGAAGGTACCTTTCTCCCACTGCAGAGTAATAAAATTGTAATACTAAAATGTACATTAAAACCTAAAATGTAACAACATATTTTCAAAGATTGGGAAAGCCATCAGCATGATGTAAGTGTACTCTGTATATATAAATGTTACAGAATTGAACATTTAACAGCAAAACTTTAGGCCCATTTAGTATTACACAAAAGTAAAGATAACATATTCTTACCTGCTAATTGTAACTCAATAAAAAGACTTTTTCTTAAATTATTACTTTCAAATAATTGATAATTATGTTTCTCAATGGAAGTAACAGAGCCATAAAGGAAATAGTAAAAGTTCATAATTTCTGAGCATAAATCAAAAAAGGAATGTGTCCATATTTTATTAAGTATAGCTTAATATTTTGTGAAAAATTAATTTAAATGTAACTTACAGAGTAAGTGATGTAAATACCAACTTAATTCCAAAAATATAATTTTTCATTATATAAATATTACTTAGGTTTTTTCAAACGATCTAAATTATATATATATATATCATTATAAAATACTTAAGCTTTTTCATTATTAGATATTAAAATATCTGCTAATTCTTTACTGAAATCTCTGCTAAAGCAAGTTATTCTCCTTCTTTGTGAAGTAACAACAGCCTGAAGGAATTAATGCTGAGAAGAAAAAGTCAAGAAAAACAAAAATATTTTGTTTGATCAAGGAAAAAGCACCAAAAATGGTTTGGTTTAAATGATGCACTAATTTGTAAACTAGGTCTGATTCTGCCCAATTTAAACAGCTGGGATTTTTTTTCTTAATATCTGGGGAATCGATCTAAATCCCTCTAATGTGTGCATCATATCTTCAACATGCCTTTTCTGGTAATACTTGATGTTTTCTAAAAGGACTATAGTAAAACTGAATGCTGGTTACATGAAAAATATAATTTAAACATAAATGCTTTGTATGACACGTACATGTATTAGAAGTGAATGTATGTGCAATATTCCAACAAAACTAAGGAGCAAATTGTAATCTCTGTTCTGCACTGAAGACTGAAGATCATAACACAACAAGGAGGAACTGCTGGTCACATTTCAACTTGATTGACACATTTCAACCCCCTAAAACAATAACAACTCAATCAGTAGATTTCTCAAATGCAGTTTCATGGTAGTTTACCCAACTGACCACTGATTAGTCATCATGCTGACAGTTTCTGAACCATCTTTCCTAGGCATACGTGGAGTGAGAAAATCGAATAAATGGCTGATTCATTTAATTACCACATCCCCAGAATCTTCTAAGTGGTTCCATGCTCTGCTTTCAGAAAATCAAAAGTACATGGTCAGTACATGTTCTTTCAATGGACTGTGTGTGGCTGCTCTATAAAATCTAAGTCATTCTGCTCTGACCTTTCTTAAGTTGAGGTTGCTATTACCCTTCCTGTTGTCTGTGGTACAGAACAGTTTGCCATCACAGGAAAAAAGTTAAAGCGTATGACTGTGTGTGTGTGTGTACATGTACAAAAATATTGAATAAGAAGCTAGATATATTTATACTAATGATTGAGATAATAGGTATTTTAGACTATCATTGCCATAAAAATTGCAAATTGTTAGTAATAAAACTTTAGCCTACTCTTTAAGTTTAACATGTTTTCCATGTTTACTGGACTATAATCTAACCTAAATGGCTGACAGAGATGTTAAATAATGACTGATAGACAAAATAAGTAATAATTTTATTGAAAGGAAAGATAACTAGCTAATGACTATCATATTGAATATATGGAGAAATTATGAATTATTTCCCCTGAACAGGGTAAAAACTGGAAGATATAAAAATAAATATTACATATCTAGAGGTACATATATTGTTTTATACTATGTACAGTACATTCAGGAGATTTTCCCCCTTACAAAAATATAGAGAAATACCCAATACTAAAAAGATGACAGAGTATAGGTTGCTAGAAGCAGAGGTATATAATATAGGATACTTTATAGTTTCTATTATCATCCCCATTAGTAGCTTTGAGCCTTTGCCTAACTCCTTGGTGAACTTGTGATTGCAGATTCAGTGACAAAGCACCAACCAATCCCACAACCGGAAACCTTCTGACACTTCACCAGGGTCCTCTCTGCTACTCCGCAGCCCTCCCGTTCACCTCCTCTGAACTGCTAGTAACACTCACAGGAGCTGTTCCAAGCTGTCCCCTTTACCTTCCATCTTCAACCCCCCTCTTCAATTCACTCCATTCTCCTTACAGTGACTCCATTTCTTCCTTTACTGAGAAGAATAAGGCAATGTGATGTGTGTCCTTAAATTCCATTTCCTTCATCTCAAAAGCATCACTGTGTTACCTATTCTCTCTGGTCTCCATATCTCCAGTTTTAAGGGGAAAGGCATAAAACATTTCTCAAAATTCAATTCTATTTCCTGTGCTCCTCATCCCATCTGACCCCTCATCTGCTAGTCACTCGGTCAGTCATTCATCTGGTCAGTGGCCTTCTGGACCAGTCAATACTGGGTACACAGGTAGAACAGTACTTTGAACTGAGTTTAAATACCCATTCTGTCATTTTCTAGCTACACAAGCATAGGCAAGTTCCTTAGATTCTCTGGCATTCAGTTTGCTCAGCTGTAAAATGAGCAATACCTTCACTAATATGAAGATGAAATGAGAAATGGCAGATTAAGCATTGAACACTATGTTTAGCATTAAATAACCTTTGTGGCAAGCAAAATACTAGTTTCTGCGGATGTATGATACAATATCCTTGAGGACCACAGCTTTCAACTATATATATTTCAACTATATACATATATAGATGTATGTATGTGTACATACATATATTCCTCCTGAAAATTTTAGTAGTACAGTGTAATATGAAATAAATAAGTGGAATAGATAGGAGGCATAACAATTATAATTGAAGAGAAATATGTATCTCTATTTGCAGACTTATGTTATATTCACCTGGCAAACCCAGAGGAATCAAATTTAAATTATAACTAAGAAAATGGCTAAACTGAGAGTCCAAGTACAAACAAACTTACACATGTATATACTGCTTTATATTATTTAATGCCCACATAGAAATAAAAAAGATTTTATTTATAATTACTACAGAAATATAAAATTTATAGGGAAAAGTTTGACATGAGACCTATATTAAAAAAACAATCAAGATTTGCCAAAGGATAGAAAAGTTTGGGATAAATTAAAAGAGCCCCTTTCCTGAATATTAGAATAGTCAAATATCCTGAATTCAGAATGAAATCCCAATGTTATGTCTTTTTTTTAATTTTGCTATCATTAATGTACAATTACATGAACAACATTATGGTTACTAGACTCCCCCCATTATCAAGTCCCCAACACACACCTCATTACAGTCACTGTCCATCAGAATAGTAAGATGCTATAGAATCACTACTTGTCTTCTCTGTGTTATACTGCCTTCCCCGTGTGCCCCCCTCCTACATTATATGTGCTAATTGTAATGACCCTTTTTCCCCCTTATCCCTCCCTTCGCACCCATTCTCCCCAATCCCTTTCCCTTTGGAAACTGTTAGTTCATTCTTGGGTTCTGTGAGTCTGCTGCTGTTTTGTTCCTTCAGTTTTTTCTTTGTTCTTATACTCCACAGATGAGTGAAATCATCTGATATTTGTCTTTCTCCGCCTGGCTTATTTCACTGAGCATAGTACCCTCTAGCTCCATCCATGTTGTTGCAAATGGTAGGATTTGTTCTCTTCTTATGGCTGAATAATATTCCATTGTGTATATGTACCACTTCTTCTTTATCCATTCGTCTACTGATGGACACTTAGGTTGCTTCCATTTCTTGGCTATTGTAAATAGTGCTATGATAAACATAGGGGTGCATATGTCTTTTTCAAACTGGGCTCCTGCATTCTTAGGGTAAATTCCTCAAAGTGTAATTCCTGGGTCAAATGATATTTCTATTTTTAGCTTTTTGAGGAACCTGCATACTGCTTTCCACAATGGTTGAAATAGTTTACATTCCCACCAGCAGTGTAGGGGGGTTCCCCTTTCTCCACATCCTCGCCAACATTTCTTGTTTGTGTTTTGTATGTTGGCCATCCTAACTGGTGTGAGGTGATATCTCATTGTGGTTTTAATTTTCATTTCTCTGATGACTAGCGATGTGGAGCATCTTTTCATGTGCCTGTTGGCCATCTGAATTTCTTCTGTGGAGAAGTGTCTGTTGAGCTCCACTACCCATTTTTTAACTGGCTTATTTGCTTTTTGTTTGTTGAGGTGCATGAGCTCTTTATATATTTTGGATGTCAACCCCTTATTGGATATGTCATTTATGAATATATTCTACCATACTGTAGGATGTCTTTTGTTCTACTGATGGTGTCCTTTGCTGTACAGAAGCTTTTTAGTTTGATATACTCCCACTTGTTCACTTTTGCTTTTGTTTCCCTTGCCTGGGGAGATATGTTCATGAAGAAGTTGCCCATGTTTATGTCCAAGAGATTTTTGCCTATGTTTTTATCTAAGAGTTTTATACTTTCATGACTTACATTCAGGTCTTTGGTCCATTTTGAGTTTACTTTTGTGTATGGGGTTAGACAACAATGCAGTTTCATTCTCTTACATGTAGCTGTCCAGTTTGCCAACACCAGCTGTTGAAGAGGCTGTCATTTCCCCATTGTATATCCATGGCTCCTTTATCATATATTAATTGAGCATATATGCTTGGGTTTATATCTGGGCTCTCTAGTCTGTTCCATTGGTCTATGGGTCTGTTCTTGTGCCAGTACCAAATTGTCTTGATTACTGTGTTTTGTAGTAGAGCTTGAAGTCAGGGAGCAGAAATCTCCTTGCTTTATTTTTCCTTCTCAGGATTGCTTTGGCTATTCAGGGTCTTTTGTGGTTCCATATGAATTTTAGAACGATTTGCTCTAGTTCATTGAAGAATGCTGTTGGCATTTTGATAGGGATTGCAATGAATCTGTAGATTGCTTTAGACAGGATGGCCATTTTGACAATATTAATTCTTCCTATCCATGAACATGGAATGTGTTTCCATTGATTGGTTTCTTCTTTAATTTCTCTCATGAGTGTCTTTTAGTTTTCAGAGTATAAGTCTTGCACTTCCTTGGATGGGTTTATTCCTAGGTATTTTATTCTTTTTGATGCAATTGTGAATGGAATTGTTTTCCTGACTTCTCTCTCTACTAGTTCATTGTTAGTGTATAGGAATGCCACAGATTTCTGTGTATTAATTTTGTATCCCGCAACTTTGATGAATTCAGGTATTAGATCTAGTGTTTTGGAGTGGACTCTTTAGGGTTTTTTATGTACAATATCATGCCATCTGCAAACAGAGACAGTTTAACTTCTTCCTTGCCAATCTGGATGCTTTTTATTTCTTTGTGTTGTCTGATTGCCATGGCTAGGACCTCCAGAACTATGTTGCATAGAAGTGGGGAGAGTGGACATCCTTGTCTTGTTCCCGATATTAAAGGAAAAGCTTTCAGCTCCTCCCTGTTAAGTATAATGTTGGCTGTGGTTTTGTCACATATGGCCTGTATTATGTTGAGGTACTTGCCCTCTATACCCATTTTGTCGAGAGTTTTTATCATGAATGGATGTTGAATTTTGTCAAATGCTTTTTCAGCATCCATGGAGATGATCATGTGGTTTTTGTCCTTTTTGTTGATGTAGTGGATGATGTTGATGGATTTTCAAATGTTGTACCATCCTTGCCTCCCTGGAATGAATCCCACTTGATCATGATGGGTGATCTTTTTGATGTATTTTTGAATTCGGTTTGCTAATATTTTGTTGAGTATTTTTTCATCTATGTTCATCAGGGATATTGGTGTGTAATTTTCTTTTTTTGTGGTGTCTTTGTCTGGTTCTGGTATTAGAGTGATGTTGGCCTTGTAGAATGAGTTTGGGAGTATTCCCTCCTGTTTGACTTTTTGGAAAACTTTAAGGAGGATGGGTAATAGGTCTTCACTAAATGTTTGATAAAATTCAGTGGTAAAGCCATCTGGTCCAGGACTTTCGTTCTTAGGTAGTTTTTTGATTACCAATTCAATGTCCTTGCTGGTAATTAGTCTGTTCAAATTTTCTATTTCTTTTTGGGTCAGCATTGAAGGTTGTATATTACTAGAAAGCTGTCCATTTCTTCTAGGTTATCCAGTTTGTTAGCATATAATTTTTCATAGTATTCTCTCATAATTCTTTGTATTTCTGTGGTGTCCATAGTGATTTCTCCTTTCTCATTTCTGATTCTGTTTATGTGTGCAGACTCTCTTTTTTTCTTGATAAGTCTTGCTAGGGGGTTATCTATTTTTTTAAATTTCTTGAAGAACCAGCTCCTGCTTTCATTGATTCTTTCTATTGTTTTATTCTTCTCAATTTTATTTATTTCTGCTTTAATCTTTATTATGTCCCTACTTCTGGTGACTTTGGGCCTCACTTGTTCTTCCTTTTCTAGTTTCATTAATTGTAAGTTTAGACTGTTCTCTTAGGATTGTTCTTCTTTCCTGAGGTAGGCCTGTATTGCAGTATATTTCCCTGTTAGCATGGCCTTCTGTGTCCCAGAGATTTTGTGGTGTTGAATTATTGTTGTCATTTGCCTCCATATGTTGCTTGATCTGTGTTTTTATTTGGTCATTGATCCATTGATGATTTAGGAGCATGTTATTAAGCCTCCATGTGTTAGTGGGCTTTTTCGTTTTCTTTGTGTAATTTATTTCTAGTTTCATATCTTTGTGATCTGAGAAGTTGGTTGGTACAATTTCAATCTTTTCGAATTTACTGAGGTTCTTTTTGTGGCCTAGTATATGATCTACTCTTGAAAATGTTCCATGTGCACTTGAGAAGAATGTGTATCCTGTTGCTTTTGGATAAAGCGTTCTGTAGATGTGCATTAGGTCCATCTGCTCTAATATGTTGTTGAGAGCCTCTGTCTCTACTTATTTTCTGTCTGGTTGATCTGTCCTTGGAGTGAGTGGTGTGTTGAAGTCTTCTAAAATGAATGCTTTGCATTCTATTTCCCCCTTTAATTCTGTTAATATTTGTTTCACATATGTAGGTGATCCTGTGTTGGGTGCATAGATATTTATAATAGTTATATACTCTTGTTGGACTGACACTTATCATTACATAATGTCCTTCTTTGTCTCTTGTGACTTTCTTTGTTTTGAAGTCTCTTTTGTCTGATACAAGTACTGCAACTCCTGCTTTTTTCTCCCTATTAGTTGCATAAAAAATCTTTTTCACTCCCTTTACTTTCAGTCTGTGTATGTCTTTGGGTTTGAAGTGAGTCTCTTGTAGGCAGCATATAGATGGGTCTTGTTTTTTTATCCATTCAGTGACTCTATGTCTTTTGATTGGTGCATTCAGACCATTTACATTTAGGGTGATTATCGATAGGTATGTACTTATTGCCATTGCAGGCTTTAGATTCGTGGCCAAAGGTTCAAGAGTAATTCCCTTACTATCTAACAGTCAAATTTAACTCACTTCCTATGCTATTACAAACATAACCTAAAGATTCTTTTTTTTTCCTCCTTTTTCTTTTTCTTCCTCCTCCATTCTTTGTGTGTTATGAATCATATTCTATACTCTTTGTCTAACCCTTGGGTGACATCTATTTAGCCTTAGGAATACTTCCATCTATAGGAGTCCCTCCAAAATGCACTGTAGGGTTGGTTTGTGGGAGGTAAATTCTCTCAGCTTTTGCTTATCTGAAAATTGTTTAATCCCTCCTTCAAATTTAAATGATAACCTTGCGGAGTAGAGTATTCTTGTTTCAAGGCCCTACTGCTTCATTGCATTAAATATATCATGCCACTCCCTTCTGGCCTGTAAGGTTTCTGTTGAGAAGTCTGATGATAGCCTGATGGGTTTTCCTTTGTATGTGATCTTTTTTCTCTGTCCAGCTGCTTTTAAAAGTCTGTCTTTATCCTTGATCTTTGCCATTTTAATTATTAAATGTCTTGATGTTGTCTTCCTTGGGTCCCTTGTGTTGGGAGATCTGTGCATCTCGATAGTGTGAGAGACTATCTCCTCCCCTAGATAGGAGAAATTTTCAGCAATTACCTCCTCAATGACACTTTCTATCGTTTTTCTCTCTCTTCTTCTTCTGCTACCCCTATAATGGGAATATTGTTCCGTTTGGATTGGTCACACATTTCTCTCAATATTCTTTCATTCTTATAGATTCTTTTTTCTCTCTGTGCCTCACCTTCTTTGTATTCTTCCTCTCTAATTTCTATTCCATTTACTGTCTCTTCTACTACATCTAATCTGCTTTTAAATCCCTCTATTGTATGTTTCATTTCAGATATGGAATTTCTTAATGATTGAATCTCCATCTTAAATTCGTTCCTGAGTTCTTGAATATTTTTCTGTACCTCCATAACCATGTTTATGATTTTTATTTTGAACTCTCTTTCAGGAAGATTGGTGTGTTCAATTTCATTTGGCCCTTTTTCTGGGGTTTGTGAGATTTTGGTCTGAACCAGTTTCCTTTGACATTTCATATTTCTATATTGTGCCCTCTAGTGCCCTGAAGCTCTAGTCTCTGGAGCTGCTCAGCCCCTAGAGTGAGGTTGGGGGTCATAGGGGAGCAGAGCTGGTGTCTTGGGGGAGGAAAGAGCTGTTTCCTGAATTCCACCAGTGGTCCATCTCCTTTATGAGAGCCAGTGGGCTGAGCACACAGATGTAAACCTCTGTGCTCGGCATCTCTAGCTGATGTAGGCAGGGCCCCCCTCTGGCTGGCCTGACTCCAGTGCAATGATTGCCGGTTTGTGAGCTGGTGCTGTCAGGCCAGGAGGAAGACTCAGCAGGCTGCGTGTCACAGTGGGGGGCCTTGGGGCTGAGCAGGCAGCCAGGGGGATGGAGCGCCTGAAGCTCCTCAAAGTTCCCAACCTGCTGGGCAGAGCATGCTCAGACAACCTTGTCCAGCTCTCCCTTCTCCCACACAGCAAGCTCCATGCAACCCCCGTCCCTTCAGCAGCCCTCTCACTGCCAGGAAGCCTCTCAGACAGCCTGCCTTTCCTCTGTCACAGAGTGGATGGATGTGGATCCCGTCCTCCACAAAAGGCTGGAATGTCAGTCTCTCAGGCACTCTGCCTATCCCAGTTCCCCAACCTCCAGAGGACCACACAGAGTAGGTTACTGCTTGCAAGGCAGATCTCCAGATCTAGGTTTTCAGTAGTCCCTCAATTCCACCCCCTCCCCACTCCATTTCTCGTCCTCCCACTGGTAAGCTGGGGTGGGGGAAGGGCTTGGGTCCTGCTGGATCAAGGCTTTCATATGTTACCCTGTTTCCTGAGGTCTGCTCTGTTCCTGATGTCTCTGTGCAGTCTGGTTCAGCCTTCTTTCTTGTTGCTTTTTTATGGTTAGTTGTATTAATTAATATATTTTCACACTATTTGTGGTTTTTGGAGGAGTTCTCTGTATCACCTCTCATGCCGCCATCTTGAATCCTATTATGTCTTTTGTACTTGAAAAAAAAGTCCTAAAATGCATATGAGAGGATATATAGGTAAGAATGGAACTGGAAATTTGAAAAGTGCAGGCATATGATGGCACACTTTTCTTCCTAGACATTCTGAAGTATTACAGAGGTACAATAATTAACATGGAACTATCCCCCAAATCAGCAGGCAGAAAATGGAATATGACAGATAGCTCAAGAGAAAAATCCTAATTCATATGTAAAAGTATAGAATATAAGAAATGTAAACCTAAACAGTCCATGGAAAAAATATTAATTAATTTACTATTTGGGATTTTTTAGCTAAATTGTATGTTTAGTCAATAAATACAATTAACTATAAAACAGTGGAAAAAAATTCTCACATCAAATAACACAATTAAAAGGTAAGCAATAGGCTATGAAAATATTTATACATATAAATTACAGTTGTAGTACATGAATCCCTTATGCATATCAATAAGCAAAACCTAAGAACTTAATAAAATGAACAACCAAGAGACAAAAAGACTACAAAGCACTAATAAGCATGTGAAAAACAATGCACAGACTTACTCATTACCAAAGGAACTGTAAGATACTCTTTCTGCCTGTCAAAATTAGAAATAAGAGTAACACAATGTCCCGTGTTTGTTAGGACATAATCACACTAGTACACTACTGTTTGGAGAGTAAACTGGTACAAGTATCATATTTGTTTATTCATCTATCCATTCAACAAATATTTTGTGAGCATTTACTCTTTGTAAAGAACTGTTTTTAGTAGTTGGAAAGTTACTATTAAAAGTTTTTAAATGTGCATTTTTATTCCAGAGAATACATCTAGCAAATCTATCCTAAAGAAATAAGCAATGATGAACAAAAATGTACATGCAAAGGATACTTGTCATACCTTTAATAGAAAAAATTTAGACACCGAAAAGCCCAACAGCAAGAATGATAAAATGAATGATGATGTCTCCATATACTTGCTTTCATATTCTTTAGGAAAACCAAAACTTATTAAGAATATTAAGAGACTCAGTGGTAATTAACAGGAGAAAAAGTTGCATATTATGTTCACAATTTTGATCATACAACCAAGATTAAGAGAGGTTATCACTAGATTGAAAATAATAGGATTTTTAAAATATTTTCTCTATTGTTTATAATGAGCATGTACTACTTTTAACATCAAAAAAAAACTATTGACTTTTAAATTTGATGGAATAATAAGGAAAAGAAGGTATTATTTTCACCTAAAAATATGAGAAGGCCTCAAAGGCACCTTTGAGACTTTGCTCTATCATGATCTCTTGCATTTTTAATCTTTCCTCAGCCCACAAATGAGCTTAGATCTCTCCTATTTAAAAATTACTTGCTTCTGTTCCTTTGAGCTAGCCTGTGTTTTCCCCACCTGGTTATTACTGCCAAATTTCTTGAAAAGGCAGTGAATATTTATTTTCTCACTTTGTTACCATCCATGCATCCTTTTCAAAATGCATCCCAAAGCGATAGATTTATTGAGCCAGCTCTATCTCGGATCACTGATAAATAAATCCATTCCAAATTCAGTATTCCCTATCCTTATCACCTTGTTCTGGCTACATGGTTTCATTTTGACTATCTTTTGATAGTTTTCTAATCAATACTTGTTTTTTCCATCTCCTCCCACTCATGCTTTCCTTAATATTTCATCCTCAGTCTTCTCCTCTCACTTTTTGTATTCTTTTCCTTGAAAATATCAACCATTTTCACATATTCAGTTATCACTGCTATGCTTATAACTCACAAATCTCCACTTTCCAACTCTTCCTTGAGCCATATCTCCTCTTCCTTTCAGCTGCATGCTAGAGGTTGTCCCCTGGATGGTCTTCATGAATCTCAAATACAACACATCTAAAATCAAAATGTTCACCCTGTCCTGGAATTTGATTTTCCCACATGACACCTTCTCTATTTTCCCACAGTTTTATGCACACCAAGCTCAAGATCTTAGACTGCATCTTTGTCTTATTCCTCCTCATCCAGTTAGTTATCCTAGGCCCATCAATCTGTTTAATAGCTTTTCATTTCCTTTCTCATGCCTTCCAATTCCAATGTAACCAACCTTTCCTCAGTATAACTTGGACTACTTCCATAGGTGTAATGCTCGCATCATCACGCTAACTTCTTCCACACTCTCCTGGTACCCAAACTGTGACTAAATTTATCTTCCTAAAACACCTCTATGATTTTATCATTACCTACTCAAATGAACCCCAACTTTCACTCAAGGTAAATGCTCTTTACCTTAGCATTCCAGACCCTCCTCAATCCAGTCCTAGCCTTCTTTTTGCTCACTATACAGTACATATTTCCTATGCTTTAAGGTGGACTGTTTTCTATGTATGAGTCAGCCTTTCTGAAACCAGTATCACTCTTCCTAAAAGCCCAGCATAAATATCATCATTACAGTGCAGACTTCCCTGCCCATCCTCACCAACTCCTTGTTTTAAACACCCTTATGACAATTACTGAACTATTTATTCATTATTGTATTCCTGTATTTTTGTGAGCTATATATGTGGTTTGTTGGTCTCCTCTGTAAGAGTGTTAAAAGTCCTTAGGAAAAAGGTATCAAACCTACCCTTTAATAACAGACAATCACATGTTTAAGAAAGTCATAGAAACCTATTATGTACAAGGCAATTTTACCCAGTGTCATACACTTTACCCCTTGCTTTTTTTTTTACAATTTTTAAATGCTCTTTTTTTCATTATGACCTGTCAGTGATTAATCTATAATTAAATCTTGATTATTAGGGTGACCATTAGGGTTAATGTTACTTCTTGATTCAATTAAATCTTTGTAGGAAAACATAGGTGTATACATAAAAATAGGCACAGTTAGATGTCCCGGTGGTATATGAATCAGGTAACTTTTAAGATGTCCCGGTGGTATATGAATCAGGTAACTTTTATTTGGCAGATATTTTTTAAGGAAAAAAGCATCAAATGACTAGTCATTTCCCTGAGTGCCTCTCTAACTTTAATAGCTATTACTCTCATTCCATGCTCATCTCCCCTGAGAGACTGTGTTGGATTCTTTTTCTGAATAAGTCTTTCAAAAATTAAAGATAAATACAAGTCTCAGAATACCAACAACATTTCTCTCTGAGACATTTCTTATATGTTAAACTAAAATGGGATGACATTAGAGCTCAGTCTTGCTCAGATCAGGTGAAGCTTTCCCTGGGTCTATCTGTTACACAAGACCATTCCCTCAGCCCTGAGCCAAAAGAAACAAGAGCAGAAGCACAGTAATATGGTAATATCATTCCAAGATCCCAAATGTATCTGTAAAACCTCAGCTAGAAGTGGGTTTAACCGCTCTGGTATTGTCATGTGACCCCCGAGGTGGTACCTTCCCTTCCCTTCTATAAGCGAGTAGGGCGATCACCATTACCCATGCAAGCCAGAGTTCCCCAGCGACTCGGAAGAGTCTTGAGAAGGGATAAAGTTTCATAGCTTATTGCAATTCTTCCAGTACTGAAATCTCCTGGAACTGAAACTCATTCAGAAATGATGAGGCATTTGAAGCCACCTGAAATAAGGGCTCTCTACTAAAGTGACTGGCCAGTTCATACCCCACCTGAGAAAATGATGAAAAAATCACTCTCAGGAAAAAAAAAATCCATCCCTACGGTGGAGTAGAGACAGTGGTTATTAAGCTGACTTTGATTCAGGCTCGTTGAACTCTTTAGATTCCTAATAGCCCATCTGCACTGAAGGTTTTAAATGCTGCACTGATCTTTTAATTTCTCCCATCTGATTCCTGTGACAACTCCTGTATTCTGGATAATTAGGGAACCGAGCAAACAGATCGCCACCCTTCCAATACCAGGATGAGTGCAGTGCTGCAGGCTTAGCAGACCTTGCAGAAAGCTTCCCCTCCAGAATCCTCTCACCGTGGGATCTCTCTCCGGGCGGTTCCCCGACTGCAGAGGGTGTGCACAGTGGGGTAGCAGTAACGTGAGGACCTCACTGAGGCTCACCCAGACTTTGGCCATCATCCGTAAGAAGCAAAGCAAGACTGACAGGCCCACTTTGCATTCACAAAGTCTGAATGGGTTTTCAAGCACTGTGGCGACTGGGGGCTCATGAGCCTCTTTGCCATTGGCTTCACTGGTTACATACCAGGCGTATTTGAGAATGGACATTGTTTGATTAGGCTCTTGGTAACAGCATTTTATGCAGCACACTTACAGCTACAGGACAAAGTAAATGAACTGGGGGATACTTGGCAGAGGCTGTGTGTTGGTGGGGGTTACAGAGAGGCAGAGAGAATGTATGCAGCAATAAAACAGAAGAGAGGGAATTCACAGAAGAGGAACAGAAACAACTGACACACGCAGAAATGAACAAGCTAAACACCTCGAAGATGCTTTAGCTAGTCAGCTGAGGTGGAAAGGATGGCAGAAGAATGGGGGGACTATACCCTCTAAGAATACCTCTGATTGCTTCCATGGAGAGTAGCCTGGCTCCAAAGAGAAGTGCTTTTATATGAGTTTGTCCACCAGAGGTATGAAAGAAAGGCAGCAACAGGAAATGGATGTTTGAGACAACTTGTAAGCCCACATAGAAAGTGGCTGTTCCACTGTGGCCGTCCTGCTGCCTCCTACTGGCGACCCTCAGTGGGGACTGTCACTGCTGTGCAAACAAGCAATAAGCTGCCTCCAAGAAAAGAAATATTTTAAAAGAAACAGAGTGATCTAGAGATTCTTTAAGAGCATAAATGCAAAGGACAAAATAAATGGGTTAGAGAGGCACATTCAACTTTTTCAGAACTGTGAAATGAGGAGCAGGGGGAGAGAGAGAGAGGGAGAAAGGGAGGAAGCGCTCTAGAGAAAGAGGAGAGCCTACTAAAGAAGCCAGCCCCCCTGTACAGACAGCCTGACGCCAGATGGCTTCTTCTAATAAATATGCAACCTTAACTCTGTTCCCATGTAACTTTGTTGTAAAGCTGCCAGCACACCCACACAGATCTGGGCCAGCAAAATGATTACAGTAGTACAAACAAAATAGTGCAATAGAGGAAACAGACAGACAGGGTCCTGTCCACAGACAGACAGGGCTGCAAGATGTGAGCTGATGGACCTTTAGATTTAATGCTTCCAACTCCTAATAATAAGTAGCATTGGAGGGGAGGGGGCCTCAAAGGAGGAGAAGAAACATTTAACTCTTATTGTCCTTCTGCTTCAAGTTTCAGCATTGAAAGCTACAACTTTTTATTAGAGATTACATATGAGATTCTGTATCTCAGATATTCTTTTCCAATAGAACCTCTACATTTAGAGCAACAGAGACCTCACTAAAGTCCCACCCTTTTTCTTTAATTGCAGAAATACATGAGATTTTATATTTTCACAGTTACCACTTGGATAAAAATAGATAATTCACCATAAATTTTTCTTTACAAAACACAGGAGTAATTCTATGTCAGTGTCCTCTTTTGCCTCCCCCCAGCTATTTGGTATTTAAATTCTATTTAAATATATAGACACCTCTTAATTCTGTGGGATTCAGTATCCATTTCAATGTTTTTGGGGGAGATCATTTGAAAATAGTATCAGAATAAAATGTAATTTTAAGAAAGCAATATGTGGGGATTTTTTAACCAAATAATGCCAAAACTCAGCTTAAGGAATTGGTGATATGCTGAAATAATATTTTAAAAGAATATATTTTGGAATAAATGAAAATGTGATGTTAGAAACAATTATTAGGGAACTACATCAAGCTCTTTCAATTTTAGTTTAGTTTTCCAAAGATATATATGAACTTGCAGTTAGAAATGGACTAAACCAACACAACAATTAAACATAACAACTTGGAACACAGCATCTAAAGTTGTTGGCATAAAAATGAATTTCTAACCATATTTTATTTTCTATTTCTTTATCTGATGTCTAAAATTGTCCAGCAAAAAAAATCCCTAAAACAGTTCATCATAAGCTAAGGTTTTTCTTACCTCAAAATCAAGAATATATTTCATGAGTTTCTTTATGATTGCCGATAACACTGAGGGAATGGAGATGGAAGAAAAACCAACAAAACAAAACAAAAAAAATTTAAACACTTATAAGGAACTAGATAAGTTTTGTTAAGTGCATACTGTTGTTTTGACAGTTTGAGAATCTGCACAGATTTTACATTTTATTACACTGACATCAAAAGCTGTATTGATAGGAAAGGACTACATTTCTAACAAAGAGACAGATAAAAATTAGCATTTATCTTCTGGTGATACTGAGCTTTCTAAGGTTAAGTCACAGTGTTGCCGGCAGAGAACTGTCTCAGGGAACTGAACATGCTTTGGAAGATTAAGGCTTCCCAAGTTAGGACATGATGGGAGAGAAATCCTTGAAAATATGTGTATAAATGGCACACATGAAATACAAACAATGCAAACATATCTGTATACAAAATATGCAGTTGTGCATTCAAAAGGGGTAATGGCATGCAATAATGGGAAATTATTTGAACATCTGTTTGTACATTAATCTGCATATTTTTGCACATGCAATCATCCATTTGCATCAGCATATTTTGCATGTCGCATGCACACGTTAGACACCTGTTATTAAAAACCAGGTCCATAACGTGCCACTGATTTCCTTAAAGCAATTCCATTTTCATAGGACTTATCATAGAGTCCAAAAGGAAGCACTTTTTTAGGAAAGTGGACACTATACAGAGGACATTAGTGGAAAGTATGGGTACTTCCTTCTCCCTCATCTATGTATGGGCAGTAGCCTTCAGGGTTGAAAGAGGGAACCAAACAGACAGGTAATGAAAGCAAAACAACATGGCAGAGATGAGTCATTACACAATCCAACTCCTTCCTCCTGGCAGAAAACTTATCACCCTCTAAAGAATAAATTAAGAAGTCATGCTCCCCAAATGTGCCAAGCACCCTGTTTACTCAGCACGTAGTACATGGTCAATAAATATTTACTGATTCCTTGGTTAATAAAGGAATTCATATTTTAATCATGATGTCCATTCAGCTAATGGTTACTGGGGTTAGATGCTGTATCAGACCCTCCTCTGACTGCTTTGCAGGCCTATCTCATTTAATCCATATGGAAATAGCCTTTGAATAAATATTGAGAGGCTGAGTCTAAAAGCTTGGGCTCCCTCACTAACTAGGAATGTGATACAGCACTAATTTCTCTAGTAAAATGGGAAACTGAATTCAGTCAGCAAATATGCGGTACATATGGTGCTACTATCCCCTTCTTTAACCATGGTAGACATAAAAAAAGAATCCCATCCCGGCACATGTTCCCACTGAGCCGAGACTTAGCCATAAATTCTTTCTTAACACAGCACCCCAGGCAACCACCACCAACTGATTAAATTTGGCACACAATATGAATCTACTTTCTATCCCTGGACTATATTATTTCTAAGGCCCCTTCTACACACTGAATCAAGAACTCTTACAGAACACTAAAATCCTATGTTTTTAAGAAACCATTCTAGTTATTTGGTTGTTTTCTAATTACAACATATCAAATATGCTCTAAAACTAGTTGACCAAATGCTTGCTCTGTGCAGAATGTCACTGTGATAGTATTTTAAATGGATTTAACTCATAAAATAAGGTAAAACAAAATAATGTTCAGTACATTTCCCTCTTTTGGATTATCCAGAAAAGTACTTCTCTCAGGCTGTTATATAAAGTGGATCAGGAAAGCAGCATGAAGCAATACTTTTGCACAGCACAGCCCATCGGCATGGAAGACAGCAGCCGTGGTCCCAGCTTCTGCCAGACAGAGCGTTGGTGGTGTGACAGAAAGCACAGAAATCTGAGGCATGTTAAAAGGACATACTCAGACTACTCAAGTGATATGGGAAGATGGGAAACAAATGCAGCTCTCAGGGAGGATGGGTTTTTGAGACAAATCGCTGGGAAATCCTTCAGTGTGATAAGCATTGTAAACAGTTGAAATGAATCTATCAGAAGTATATACTGTTTGCTTTGTATCCAGCACTGTGCTATATTCTTAGAGAAGTACAATAAAAGATTGTAACACAGTGCCTGCCTTGGAGAAATTACATTCTACTTGGAAGAAAGAAAACTTAAAGAAAACATTACAAAATGGTATCTATCTCATAAGCCAGCAGTACTGTTTTTCCAGCTACATCTGTATCCATATGGACAACACTGCAATCAACTGTTTCACTTTGAGTGGCAAGCCTCCAACAAAGAATGTGCAGAGCACCTCTTTATGAGGTCGCAAAAGGCCCCCTGTTGTGGTTTTGCCACTTGGGTCACTTTCCTAGCTCTTTATTGTGTCATTTCTCTTCATTTCATTATGGTGGTAGTGACATACTACCACCTGCACATCAAACATAACTCTTGCTTCTAGAACTACCATCCACATTTCCCCCAAGGAATCACCATTATCCCATGCTCAGTCTTTGCAGCCTCCGTGGGGCTGACCTTCACATCCTAGTTCCGAGTGTGGGCACATGATCCCAGGTGGAGAATCACAGTGCGCCCTAGCATGTGCTAGGACTGTGGAGAAAAAGACACTTGATGTATGACTGGACCAGCCCCAAAAAAGGAAAGCAAAGCTGAGAAATGGAAACAGAACAATTCGTAGAGGCGTAATACGAGCACAGGATATAGCAAATGTATGATTCTACCTATATTCCTAGACTTTGCAGTTTTCCAAACCAACAAAGTCTTCCTTCCCACCACCACCCAGCTTAACCCAGCTTAAACTGCATTTCTATCACAAGCAATAAGAACAACTTGGCAAACTCCCACCCACTTCACTGGCATCCTCTGAGGCATTCACTTGGTCCCATTTAACAAAATACATGCAAAAAACTGAAATCATTTTCCCTAAATCTCTAAATGAAGGTCAACAAAAATACAGCAAGTAAAGGCCCACTTTTAACAACAAAGTAAGTTGAAGCATCACATTATTATGATCTACTTTATTTTTTATTGAAGTATAGTTAATATAGTATTCATGATATATTGCTTTCAAATATAACATAGGGATTCAACAGTTATACACATTATTAAATCCTCACCCCAACTAGTGCAGTAACTATCTGTCAACATAGAAAGATGTTACACAATTACTGATATATCCTCTATGCTGTACTTTCATCCCCATGACTAATTTATATTATAATTAAGATTTTGTGCCTCTTTATCCCCTTCACCTATTTGATCCACTCACCCCCACTCCTTCCCCATGGTAAACACCAGTCACTTCTCAGTGTCTATGAGTCTACTGCTATATAAACTACTTTCTATAGCTATTTTTTTTTACCTTTGGGGGAACTATGAGGCTTGCCCAAGACCCTCCTCAGTATACCCTTCTGGGAAATACTAGGAAATAAGATAACTGACATAATTGTCCTTCACTGTAATCTACTCTTGAATTAGGATCTGTTCAAGTTGCTAGTAGAGAACCTTTATAAAAACAGAATATCCAATTGTTGGGAAGAATTATCAGAATTCCAAGAAGTTCACTTTTAGGTCTCTTTATGGGACAATTAGTGTTCTCATTTAGAGACCCTTCTCCTCCTGCTTATTTCCCTGATGCGTCCCGCCAGCTCTCACTGAGGGAGGTCTCCTCAAAGGGAACTTCCCAAGCAATACAAATTTCAGCTCAGAATTTAGGGTTTCGCCTGGGGACAATGGCCAGTGAACACTCTTAAGTCATCCCAGGATACAGCCAGGGCACTAAGGTATTTTTGCCTGACTCCAGGAAGTCATTTATGCAATGGAATTATCTAGCTGGTGAAAATAAGTAATAAAGAAATAACCAAAATGAGGAGGGGTTAAATTTCTCACACATAATGTCAGTGCAAATCCTAATAGCTGCCTGCCTAAACCACCAAGTCCTTAGCTCACTGCCTAACCTAAGAAGTCACCCTGCTGTTTCAATGAACGTTGGCTGTGGGAATATCTCCATCACAGCATCCCTACTACCCATAGCACTTTTAAACTAAGCATTAGTTCTTTTTAGTCTACTTCCTGTTTAGAAATCACTTCTATTTTGAGCAGTATGTTTACTTTTCCACCTTTTTGTAAGAGGAATTGCATTTTATTAGTTAGAATTCAAATACAACTAAATGAGGGAAACTCAATAAAGGGACTGGAAATTTTTTTCAGCCAATAAATTTTGCTCTGAAACACCGAGTTTGTGGTTGTGCCTGCAGTCATTTTAGATATAAGACACATAGTAGGAAACAGTTTTGGGGTTTTCAGCAATTAGTTTATAAGTTGAGTAAGATAGATGTGTTCATTCATATGAAGTAATGCAATTTTTCTTTGGAAAGCTTTATATTATGCAAATACATTAGCATATTTACAAATTAATCTGCCCTTAGGAAAAAGATTGAAGATTTACAGAAGGAAGGCCTTATTACTTTTTAAAACTGCATTTTTAAGGAAAATAAAAGAAAAAGAAAGAAAATTATATTGAATTATAAATGCCTTTTTATGACTAACAGTTTTGTAACGCCAAAATCAATGAAAGAAGGGGAGAACAGAGCATAACATAGAAAGGGTTTTCAAGTTGCTCACAGAAATTGCAACTCCTATATCAAAAAATTCAAACACTATAAAATCAAATCTGTTTACATGAATGCAAACTAAATGGCATTAAATTCATTAGACACCTAAGGCAATAATTGTGAATTTCCCCTGAATAATTCTGTTTTGTCTAAACTCTCCAGCTACTTATTCTAATTTTGGCAAGGTGGAATTTTAAACCTTTATAGCACCAATGACAACACAAACCAGTGCTCATTCAATTTCTTCTTAAACTCTCAGTAACTTGTTAATGTTGAGCAAATAAATGACAATATAATTAAGTCCTAACAATCCATTGTCATAAATTAGACGTTGCTATAGAGAACACCTTGGAGTGCAGGGTAAAGGAAGTCTTAATTGATACACAGTTCCCTGACACATCACAAAAAGGAAGAAAAGTGATTTGATTTTCCCCCAAATAGTCTCTTTTTTGCTTATCCCTAGCATTTACTTTGTGAATGTCCTTTTTTTAAAGGAAGAGTTAAATGGACTTTCTACACAAACAAAAAATGTAGCATATTGAAAACAATCTTTAAAATATGATGGAAATTTAATGATTTATTAATAATCACTTTTTGCAACATAGCTACTGATAAAAATCAAAGTATTGATCAAATTAAGATATTCTTTCACAGTAAAATGTGTTGCAATATTTTTAAATATCATCATATGCATTTCTTCAGGTTGAAAATCATACAGTAATAATTAAATGAAAATAAGTGACTACTATTTATGTATTGATCACCTCCTGTATTCCAGGACTGTACTAAATGCTTTCAATGCATTATATTATTTAATACTCACAGCAACCTTATCTGGTAAATACTGATATCGTTTGCATTTTACAGATGAGAAAATTAAGTTTGAAGATATTAAATATCAAGGATATCCTACTAATAAACTATGGAGCCCAGAATGGAATTCCAGTCCCTCTGATTCCTTAGCCTGGACCATAAATTTTATTCTATTCCTTGAAATACAAGCAATTAAACTTCCTTCCCAATGTTTTCAACCATATTTAATAAATCAGTTATGAATATCACTTAGAATAACTTCAGTGATATGGGCCCACTACTATAATTTAGCAACACAAAATATTAGAACGTTTACTTCCTTTATGTTTAACCAAGTCCTACTTCTACAATGTATGTCTTCTAGTCCTTTCTTGTTTTTCTTCACCTTTTGGTTTTTGTTGTTCCTTCTTCTCTGGAATGTTACACTATCACTGTACTACCATGGTTCCCATAAAGCATCTCATTTCCAAAATAAACAACCTCATTTGCAATAGCAGTCCCTGAAAGGATATGTTGTCAAGTTCTCTCACTCCCTGTTCTCCTGCCCATAGGCCCACAGTTCTCCCAAGTCCTCCTTTGAAAACGGTACCTCAACTGGACACAACCTCCATAAAGATTTATCACCAAGAACAGTAAGCCTTCCAAATTAGCTCCACTCTCTTTTACCTCAAAGCTCTAATATTATGTGTAAAGCCATGGCAATTAGATTCTGGGATTGGCTCAAAGATTTTTCATTTGCCAAGCAGTAAAGAAATAGTATTCCTGAAAGGATGCATTCTTTTTATTCCACCGCCACCCCCCCCGCCTCCTTTTTTGGATCATTTAATAGGCCAATGATTCAGGAATAACTTTGGATGGAAAAAAAAGCTATGGGGCAATCCTGCAGAGCCAAGCCTAGGAAAGAAGACCTTTCCCTTTACTGGATTATAGGACCCACAATCCTTGATGATGGTCCTGAGATCAACCAGAAGTAAAAATAGTGGTGCTTTCTGTTGCGAGTCACCCAAACAAGCTTTCTCAAAGTGATAGAATGAAAGCCCTTCCTCATCCTATGTATGTGGAAAACAAATGAATTCACAAAATTTCATTGGAAATACTTGAAGACGGGTCTGAAAGGACCTCTAGGTAGCCTTTATGCTCATATTGAAATACTATATTCCTATGACAGTGATGATAGAGTCAGAACCTCATGTAACATAGACATAAGCACATAATGCAATGGATGTTTGTATAGCATGTCTGCCTTCTATACATCACTTCACATTAACAGACAAGGTAGAAAAGGGACAGCTGTTGGTTCTCTTCATTCAAGAGAGAAATCGAGAGTTGGAAATTCCAAATCACTTTTTTACATTTCATCCAGTAAATGGCCGTGGAGCTGAGAAAAACTAGATTGGCCTTCCAGATTAATGCATGCTTCAAACTTCCTCTCAGGAAATGTGCTGCAGTCCATCACACTTAACCTACACTTTCCACACCTCCAGAAAGAGATATCCACAGATACACGTATTTACTTTGGCATAAACTCAAGGAAATAAGCTTGCAAAGCTGGTCCTTTCTTCGTGCATTAACTTTGATTTCTCCTTTCCACACATACAGGGCAAGAACATCAGGTGTATCCATTTCTTTCAACTCCTTCATCCCACTGCTCCTCCTAAAGTGATATATTAATTATGGCTCATTTGGAATTTTCTCTTAAAAATGTAGGCTCAGACTTTGACACCTAAATGAATCATACATATACCATGCAAGTCTGTTTGTTCCAGGTTTATTAAAAGCAGAAAATGAATACAGTGTATTAATCATTAAACTGATGTCCCTGACTGAGAAATAAATTATTTAAATGAGCAACACTCTGGTTTTTTAATATGCTACTTTCTAGATTTTTTCTCAACATGCAAGGTGAAAAGAATGAAAGACAAGTTACTGTATACTACCAAGAAGATACAGGAACCAAATTAAAGCTGTGTATAGACTATGCAGTTATGGTCAATCCAAACTGTTGGATTTTATTATCAATTAGTTCTGCCAGGTATCCATCAAATCTCCTAGGTGGTAATCCAGATTAGCTTTTAAGAAGGTTTAAAAATCTAGGTTAATGCCCACAGACCTAAATACATTTTATGCTTTTCATACACAAAGAATGAATGCACCCCCTATTGTAGATTTGTCTTTTAAAGAATATTAACTTTCAAACTTATGGAGTAAGAAAGATGAATGGAATAACCATAATATATGTTTATCCAGTCTGTATTCCCTCTGATTTAACTTCTTAGAAAGTAAATTCCTCATATTTCCAATTTTATTTAAAACCATGTTTCAGATTTATCATGCATACAGCTAAAAATTATAGGGATGAAACACCAATCAGATCAAATACAGAGAAAGACATAAAACTCAAGAGGGAAAAAACCTTGAATAGAATGTAAGTAGTCTGAGTAGTCATTGAAACCACCATGTAATGTGTGCATGAATCAGTGGGGGAAAAAAAAAAACGAATACCCAGCAAGCACAATTTATTAAACCCAGTGGATATAGAGAAGACATTCAATCATGAGAGTTATATTAGTCAGGGGAGGCTAATAGCTTAAAAAAAAAAACAGACTGAAAATTTGTAATGACAAAAAAATTTTGTTATTTAAATAATGATACTGAGTGGGAAAATGTCGATGGAGCCCTCCTTCCTGTAGTTACCCAAGAACCTAGACTGATGGAGGCTCTACCATATGCAACACATGGCTTCTCAGGTCACCATGGAGACTGTCTCCGAGCCAGCCAGCAACTTAAAGAGAAAAGAATGGAAAGGTGCTTGTAGTGATTTTTAATAGGCCAGGTCTGGATGGAATGCACTTCTCTTCTAATTACATTCTATGGCTTAGACCTTGCTCCAGGATCACAATTAAACATAGAGTCTGAAAAGAACTGTGTGGCATAAAGGAGAGAAGTATTTTTGTTTTGTTTTTTGTTTTGAACAGCTAGTGATTTTGATTTTTGCCACTGTCTGCCCTTCTGGTTACTATAGTCATGTTCACCCTTCCCACACATAGAACACACTCAATAATACCTTGAAAAGAGACAGTCCACTTACTGCATCCAGCTCAAAGTACATGGGACACTGAATCACTCTATTCTACTCAAACTTAAGATGGTCCTGTGAGCTATGATCTAGAAAGGCAAGTTCTTCCTCTCCACCACATGTACCTCTACATCAATAGCAGAGCAGAAATAGAATAACTCCAATACAGATTCTAAATGTGAAAAGAGGAAAATAGTAGGCATTCAGTAATCATAGATCCATAGTAATGATGAAACCCTGTTGTGCAGGTATAGTGAAGCCGCAATTCATGAGAGCTGAGCAAGTCCCGAGACCCTGATTCAACTCTCTAGGAGAAGCTGTGTATCCATTGCTCTCCATGATCCTGGCTACACTGTCTGGGATATTTTTCCTTGTCCATGATCCTACATGGCCATATCTGAAGTGAGCACTAAGAAATGTACTTCCTTTTAGAGGTCAAAATCATCACTATTTCCTACTAATATAAGTTCGGGGAACTGAGGGTTGTTTTATAATCAGAGTTTTATAAGGCTGGAAATTTTCTTCTATTGGCAACACAGTTCCCTCAAATTCCCAGTTGGCTTCTCTTTTATTTGTTTCCAGTCAGTTCTATGAGTCAATAATAATTAACTAAATTATTTTTCAGATTTAAGACTTGGGCCTCTTTTATTTATTTCAAATTTTGTTTATTAATTTGTTTTGTAGCTCTCATGCCTTTCTTTCAACCTCATGACAGCTATCTTGGGTCATATATAAAAAAAAATAAAACCAACAGGATTTGATGGGAAAGTAGCCCACTTAATTATTTTGAGATATAATTCACATACATATGATTTACCCATTTAGGGTGTAAAATTCAATGGTTTTTGGTATTTTTACAGATAATGTGCAACCTCACAATTTAGAACATTTTTGCCACCTCACACAGAAACTTCATTTCCTTCAGCTACCACACACCTCCTCTATAACCACCTCACCCCCAAAAGCTCTAACTACTAGTTTCTGTTTTTATAGATTTGCCTATTCCGGATATTTTATAAAAATAATATCATATAAAATGTGGTGTTTTGTGACTGTCATTCATTTACCCTAATGTTTTCAAGGTGCACCTATGTTGAAGGATGTATCAGTATTTCATTCATTTCTTTTTATGGCTAAATAAAATTCTGTTACATGGATATACCACATTTTGTTTATCCATTCATCATTTGTTGAAAATTTGAGCTGTTTCTACCTTTAGCTTTTATAAATAATGCCACTATAGACCTTTATGTATAACTTTATCTGTGGACATATGTTTTAATCTCTCTTGAAGAGGAATTATTGAGTCATATGTTAACTCTGTATTTAACCAATTCAGGAACTTCTACACCTATCTCCTAAGTGTCTGTACCAAATTACATTTCACAAGCAGTGTTAAGGATTCCAATATCTGTATATCTTCACCAACAATTGTTTTTATCTGAGTTTTTTATCATAACCATCCTAGTGGGTGTGAAGTAGCATCTCATTGTGGTTTTGATTTTATTTCCCTGATGATTAACAAGCATTTTCAATTGTTTACTAGCTATTTGCATACCTTGTTAGAGAAATGGCTATTCAGCATCTTTAACCTTTTTGCTGGCCTTCTTATTATTGAGTTGTAAGAGTCCTTTATATATTCTAGATGCAAGTTACTTATCACATACATGATTTACAAATATTTTTCCAGTTTGTGGTTTGTCTTTAACTTTCCTGAAAGTTAATTTTGATGAAGTCCCATTTATCTGTTATTTTTGTTGTTACTCATGCTTTGGGTGTCATATCTAAAAATCCATTGCCAAATCTGAGATAATAATAATTTACCTTCTAGAGTTTCAGGGCATTCTTTCATTTATTTAGATTTTCTTTAATTTCTTTAAACAATATTATATAGTTTTAAATGCATAAATTTTGCACTCCTTTGTTAAATTTACTTCTAAATATTTTATTCTTTTCCACTGTTTATGATAAATGTTTGCATATTGACCTTTGCATATTGACCTTGTATTCTCCAGTCTTGTTGAATACATTTCTTGGTTTTAAATATTTTTAGTAGATTCATAAAGATTTTCTGTATACAAGATCATGTCATTCATGAATAGATATAGTTTTACTTATCCTTTCTAATATGGATCTCTTTTTTTCATTATTATTCTTGCCTAATTGTACTGGCTAGAATCTCTAGAACAATGTCAAATAAAGTGGCAAGTATGGGCATCCTCGACCTGTTCCTGATCTTAAAGGGAAAGTATCTAGTCTTTCACCATTGAGTATGATGTTAGCTCTGAGCTTTTCATAGACACCTTTTATCAAGTTAATGAAGTTCCCTTCTATTCCTAGTTTTTTAGTGTTTTTATCATGAAAAAGTGTTGAATTTTGTCAAATGCTTTTTATGAATCTATTGAGATGATGATGTGGGGTCTTTTTTTTATTCTGTTAATACAGTGTATGACATTAATTGATTTTCAGATGTTAAATTAACTTTGTGTTCCTTGAATAAGTCCTACTTGGTCATTGTATAACTCTTTTACATATGAATGGACTCAATTTACTATATTTTGATGATAATATTTAAACCATAATCATAAGATAAATTATTTTCTTTACTTGTCATGTCTTTGTCTTGTTTTGGTATTAGAATAATACTGTCTGCATGAAATACATTTTCCATCCTTGTACTTTCAATCTATGTGTATCTTTGAATATAAAGTGTGTTTCCTGTAGATAGCAAATACTTGGTCTTTTTTTTTTTAATCTAGTCTGACAGTCTCTCTAGCTTTTGCTTGGGATGTTTAATCCATTCACATTTATTGTATTATGATACAGATGAATTTATATCTGCCCTTTTACTTTCTTATCTACATGTCTCATGTCTTTTTTGTTTCTCTACTTCTCTTTTATTGCTTTATTTTACACTAAGTGAATATTTCCTAATTCAGCATTTTAATAGTTTTAATGATTTTTTAAAATATTTTTTTAATTACTTCCTTAGTGGTTACTCTAGGGCTGACTATATACCTCTCAGCAGAAACAGCTTCAGATTTATACTAACATAATACCAATAAGATATAGAAATATTATTCCTATATAGCTCTACTCACTTTTCTCCATTTTGGAGGTATTATTGTGATACATATTAAGATTCTAGATGTTATAAACCCAACAATACATTATATTTTATATAACTTTATGTACTTTAAAGAAACTAAATGGAGAAAAGAAATTCAGTAAGCAGTTACAGCTTTCATTGTATTAATCTTCTTGTTTATCATTTCTGGCTGTCTTCACCTGTTTCTGAAAATTCAAGTTACCAAGTAATTTCCTTAGCCCAATATAACTTGCTCCCACCCACCTCCTTGTGCTATTATTGACAAATACATTACATTTCTATGTTTCAGGCCCAACAACATATTATATACATAAAGCTTTATATAATTGTCTGTTAAATCAGTTGAGAAAAAATGCTAATAAATGTGTATTTATACTATTAAAATTACATAATTGCCTTTACCAAGTGCTCTGTTTTGCTTTATTTTGTTTGGATTCAAATTATTGTCTGGAGTCACTTGCTTTGAGCCTGAAGAAATCCCTTCAATACTTAAGTCAGGTCTTCTAGCAACAAATACTCTCAGTTTTTGTTTATCTGGGAATTCATTTATTTTGCCATTATTTTTGAAATACAGATTTGCTGGATACAGGATTCTGGGTTGATAATTTTTTTCTTTGAGCATTTAAATATGTTATCCCATTGCTATCTGGCCTCCATTGTTTCTCATAAGAAGTCATCTGTAAACCTGATCTGTAAAACTTGTAAGTGACTAATCATTTCTCTCTTTCAGTTCTTAAGATGTTCTCCTTGTGTTTGTATTTCAGCATTTTTACTATGATGTGACTATTTGTGGATATCTTTGTGGTTATCTTAGTTGTTGGAGTTCATGTTGAGCAGGTTAATTTTTGCCAATAAATTTTGGAAGATTTTAGCCATTATTTCTTTAAATATTTTTTCTTCTACTCCCTCTTTCTTCCTCTTCTGTTCTTCCTACTAGTATATTGTTGGTGTGCTAATAGTGTCCCACATTTCTTGAGGCACTGTTTATTTCTCTTCATCCTTTTTCTTTCTGTTCTTTGGGCTGCACAATCTCTATCATTCTACAAGTTTACAGGCTCTTTCCCCAGCCAGTTCAAATCTACTATTGAGCTCCTCCAGTAATTTTTTTATCTTAACTTCTGTTATTATAAGTTTTGACTCCAGAATTTCTATTTGGCTGGGTTTTTTAAATAATTTTTATCTCTTTATTGATATTCTGCTTTTGATACATTATTGTTATCATAAAAATATTTTAATTTTTAAACATAGTTTCTTTCTTTCAACATATTCATAATGGCTATTTTGAAATCTTGTTCTATTAAATCCAACATTTGGTTGTTCTTGTAGAAAGCTTCTATTAACTGCTTTTTTCTGGCATACGCATCAAAATTTCATGATTATTTGCATGTTTCATTTTTATTTTCAGGTGGAAACTGGACACTTAAGGATATATTATAACAAATCTAAGTATTTGATCCTCCTAATTCAGATCTTGTTATTGTTATTTAATTGCTTACTTGTTTAGTGACTGGCTGGATTATTTTAGTGAAATCTATTCACCCCATAGTGTGAAGCCTCTGTTGATGCTCCTCAAGGGGTGCAACCCTAGATATGCCCTTGGGGGAGCTCTAGTTTACTGTTTTCCCTGATCACACTGTTAAGCTCTGCTAATTGCTCCCTGGTTGCTCTACTGTTCTCAGCAATGTTCTGAGGATAAACTGCTTAACAGAATAAGCCAATCAAGTTCAGGCTCCTTTGAAGGAATAGTTCCTTGGTCAATGTTTGAGATTTGCTCTAATACCAAGAGGACTCTTCTCACCTGTCTCTCACCCTGTTCCTCTCAAGCAAACTAGCCAGCCTTAATTTAGCCTACATCTCTAATGAATCTATCAGTCTCCTTTCACCACAGCTTCTACTCTTTTTGAGAATGCCCTTAGACTTGAACCTCTCCACACTTTGCTGCAAATAAACTTAATTACTCTTATGAAAAAGTTGTAGATAACTATTCCATAGCATACTTCTTCCCACCACCACTACCACCAGAAAAATCTCTGAGTCATGCCTGGGATAAAGAGGACAATGACGTGCTTCTCTCTGAACAGCACCTCTACTTTAGGGACTTAGCATTCAGTAGAAGAGGTAGAGAGCAGCAGTTTTCTCAGCTCGACTCTTTCATTGTGGAAACTCCATCCTATGATCCAGGGCATGGTGATCAGACCCCCAGTGTACTCAGTGGTGCCATACCCAAGATAAAGCCTCCATCCATGATTGGAGACTGGGCAGGAGAAGGGGACTCATATTTCCATGCTTGCCCAGAAGTTAGCCTTAACAACAGGTAAGTGAAATGCTGATGGCCTGTGTCTCCCAGAAAGATAGTCCTCCAACTGGGATCTAGGAAGAAAAGAGGGCTTTGTGTTCTTGGATGTAGCAGTCTTGGGTGGAGTTTCTGTCTCCCTGAGCTAAAAGGAAAAGGGAGGCTGTGGGTCTCAGTTCAAATACCACATATTCTTATAGTTCTTACTGACTTTCTTGAATAAATCCTTCTTTGCTTGATGTGTGTCCATAGGGTCATTTACAGAGATTATTTTTTTCTTAAATTTTCATCAGTTTTATTAGGAAGAATCATCTGACAAGTTCCTCATACTGTCTTGCCAAAAGTAGAACTCCCAATCTCCTTAAATTTATCTTTGGTATAATGGTGAGTCACTATTTTAGAATGAGAAGCATTATTTGAATTTTGAGAGGCAAAGTCTTTTTCCGCCTTAATGCCTACTATTTGGAGTACAGAAGAAGGCTTTACATTCCTAGGAAGTCATTTATACTTACAATTCAGACTTTTCTTTCCTGATCTCACTTCATCCTTGTAATCCCATGCTAAGTACAGCAAAAAACACCACACAAATTTTCTAGCTCTTCCTAACAACCTAGGCTACAAGGCTCAGAACCTCTGCCTTCCCGGTTGTTTCAGGCAATATAGTTTTACCAAATGTTTAGCTATTGTATAACATACATCTTCAGCATCTTTCTATTCCCTAATATTTCTTTGCTCTCTGTTGCCCAACTACTGTAAGTCAATGCCGCATATTTTAAGTCTTGATATAACAGCAATATACTTAAAGATACTAAGGGAGGGATAAGGGGAAAAAGGGGGATTACAATTAGCACACATAATGTAGCAGGGGTGGGGGCATGGGGAAGGCAGTATAACACAGAGAAGATAAGTAGTGACTCTATAGCATCTTACTACACTGATGGACAGTGACTGTAATGGAGTATGTGGTAGGGACTTGATAGTGGGTGGAGTCTAGTAACCATAATGTTGCTCATGTAATTGTATATTAATGATACCAAAATAAAAAAAGACACTAATTTCTGTTTTAATTAAGGAAAATCATTAAAACAAATAAATCCAATTGAAATTTAATTCTCCATCATATAATGGCCTAGGCTAGTGATCAGATAAATAGGACATTACCCTTACTCAAACTAATATAGAAATAAAAAATAGAGAAACTACTTTACAAATGATATGCAGGATATCCTTCAGGCAACATATAACTTAAAATATATTTTTGTCTTACTTAAAAGTAGAAAATTCTATAAATCCTGTCCATCATACACTTAGAGATTTTGTGGGTATTTCATACACAAAGCATTATTAGGTTGCAAGCTTATTTTAGAGAGAATTTGCAAGCATGTTGAGAAGAGCATTTATAGAGCATGCTCACATTAAAAGAGAGTTCCATTTCCTGAAGTCCTTCCATTTCACACATTTGTGGGAGACAAGATTTGGGGAGAGAAATGCTGGTTCCCCAATTCTCATATTTTCACATAGGGATGGGATTTCCTAGTAGACAAAATTAATAGGGGAGGGAGCATTTTAAACTTTCCTCCACTACCCATTCTATCCCATGGTATTACGGCTGAGTTGCCACCCCTACCACCAACCATACGTTGACATCCCCCAGTACCTCAGAATGTGACTGTATTTGGAGATAGGGCCTTTAAGGAGTTAATTAAGGTAAAATAAGGTCACATGCAGGTACAAGACTAGTCCAGCAAGACTGGTTTTCTTATAAAATGAGATTAGGACACAAACCACATGGAGACCAAGGGGCAACCACATAAGGACACAGTAGGAAGATAACCATCTCCAAGCCAAGGAGAGAGACCTCAAGAGAAACCAACCCTGCCAACTTCTTGATCTCACATTTCTATCCTCTGGAACTGTGAAAAAAATAAATTTCTGTTGTTTAAGCCACCCAGTATGTGGTATTTTGTTATGGCAGCCCTAGCAAAATAATACACATGGTAAGAGGGATAACATATAATTGGTAGGTTTGGAAATAACAGGGCATGCTTGGAACTTTCCAACAGTAAGCAGTAGCGAATGAGCAAGGCACTTATTCATTCATCTAGAAGAGAGCTATTAAGTACTACAGACTGGGCGCACTGTTAGATGATGCTAACTCAGTAGTAAAAAAAATTCAGATATTGTCCCTGCCTGCAAGAAATGGAGAGGAAAATAATGGAAGAAACTCTGTATACCCAAGAGACCCTAGAATATGGAGAAAGGCTGGGTAGCCTAATTTCTTCATTGGTAAATCTGGGGATCTGACATTCAATAGTGGGAGCTGAGGGAAAATGGAGACCGTGGGTCAAAGCAGCCAGCCAAAAGAATTTTCTGATCTGCTGACCAGATTCTTTTGATCCTACAGTGTTGAGGGGCAGTCTACCCTTAGATGGTAATTTATTTTAAACAGATGGAACAGGGCTTGGATATGAGCGACAGAGACAATTACTGGCTAAGGATTTCCCCAGTTTTCTAATGAATGGCTTACAGCTATCACCAAAGCCATACTGGTTAATGGAAGTATACAAATATAAAAAAACAAACTCCAAATAATGTACACTCAAGGCTAGTACAATTCAAATAATTCCATGTAGTTTACTTCAGAATATGGATGCTATAATAATAATGAGGAAAGCACAGGTTTTAGAACCAGATTCAGTGTGAAATGAGACATACATGTATAGGTCCTGCTAGGTTCTGAGGAAAGAATAGTGAGATGAACCAACTAATAAGCAAATAAACAGATGTGGTCCCTTCCATTTCTAAACTTGGGAAAGTTACTTAATCTCTTTGAAACTATGTTTTTATATGATAAACCAGAGTCATAATAGTTAGTTTGGACAGCTCTTGTAAAGAGTAAATGGGAGGAAAAAAAAGGCATTTAAAAGTACTTATCATAGTGCCTGGCAAATAACTATATGTTGAATGTTATTTCTTCCTCACTTCCCTCCACCTTTGCTCTCTGCAAATATACCAAGTTTAAAGAGTCCCTTTGGGTATTGTTCAAATGAGTTACCAAAGACCATAATCTTCATAGCTAAAATCTAAGGCTTAGAGAAAGATGAGTGAAAGAGATTGGATCTTTTTTGAGTAAACCAGCTCTTGCATCACCATGGATAAAATTTTTAGCAACTTATGTGTATTCTTCTAGAAGGTATGTATATGTGTATTATATCTTCTATGTTTTGGCAGCTCTCTCATATTTATTAATCTCTACAGTATTGAACTGAGAGCAAAGAGCAAAATCATTTCTTCAAATTGAATAGAAAGAGGATGTCACAAAGAATAATCTGCAGACATTGAAATAAAAATAACCCACCCTCTTAAGCGTTAGGAATGATTTAATATTTTTACATATAGAACATCCTAATGTGTGTGTGTGTGTGTGTGTGTATATATATATATATATATATATACATATATATATACTCAGTAATATATGATTATCTCCTCATTCTCCAGGAAGAGATTAAAGCAATACAAGAAAAAGGCGAATCAATCTCTGTAACCTTCAAAATGGTACTAAAAACAGTGAGGAACATGTAGTTCAGATAACATATCAATGTGATGTGTTATCTTTGTATTAAGCCAGATTCTCCACGTACCCAGGCAATTGCCAGTTTGGTCCAGCACTCTAGGAAGAACTATTCCTTCTTTCATAACATAAGGAAGAAACTTCAAATACTCATGGAATCTACTTTACTTAGTCATAATCTCAGAAGAAATTTGATTTGGGATAAAATGCTAACTTTCTCAGTGGACTTCCTACTTTTATTCTAGTCCCAAATTTACCCCAAGCATCTTCCTAAATCTGCTTCCTTTGTTTTTGTACTCGAAACAGAGTGGGGCTGTAATTATATTTAATCCATTATCATTCATCGTATAGATCAGTTATTTATTTTATTCTATGCTAAGCTCTTTAGGGACTACCAGGAAATAAAGCACCAGGGTGACTGTTACACTTAGATATAAAAGCTATACAATACCAAGGAATATCCTCAATTTTTCTCTATATTTTTCACATTTGTACATGTATTTATATACCTTTTATTAAAGTGCAGTGGTCTATGAATTAGTAAATAATGGTAAAACAAATTTCATCTTTAACTCATTTGGCTGTATATAAAATATCCATAGTTGTGGTAAATAATGAAACCACCCTCTGTTTAGAGATCCTTACAGAATCTGCATGCAGTGGAGTTCATTTACGACAGAACATTCACACACTTTGAAACAGTGTTAGCAATATAATAAGCAGAGAACAATCTTCTGGATAATACCAAAGTTTACTTAAACAGATTGATAACATGATCACCAAAAAATAGCAGACACAGTTTTCACAGTTTGTTCCCTTCTGTATGACTTTACCAACGAAGCAAGATAGTACAATTACTGAACCTACACTGTAAATGCCCAGACCTCCTGATGTGCTTTGATAGGAAATCATCCAATAATAGCAATGGTATTTCTCTCTGTATCACATAGTTTTTGCAGATGTTGGAAAATATATACACTTCATTAAAATCAAGAAATGAAAGGGGTTCATGCAGAGAAAACAAGGCTTTAAGAAAACGAGGAAGGACATGATGATTTCCTCTAGCCTAAATGTTTTCCTCTTCCCCACAGATGTCTTTACAAGTCCTTCAGTCGATGCCCATTGGTAAGCTTGGCCAAACAAAGGGGCTCAATCTGAAGCAACTGGCCCCACAAAACTCTACATGATTTCTGTAGCAAGAGCATGACCGTTCACTTTGTCTTCTGAGTTCCAACCCTGCCTTAGTGGGTTCAAATCATGAAAGTGTTAACTGGGATTAGTCATAAATCAGCATTCTAAAGTCTGCCAGCATGAACTCTCTATATTTAAAAGGGGAGGGGGCCTCAACAAAATGGGTATAGAGGGCAAGTACCTCAACATCATAAAGGCCATATATGACAAACCCACAGCTAACATCATACTTAACAGTGAGAAACTGAAAGCTTTTCATTTAAGATCGGAAACAAGACAGGGATGCCCACTCTCCCCACTGTTATTCAACATAGTACTGGAGGTCCTAGCCACGGCAATCAGACAAAACAAAGACACACAAGGCATCCAGATTGGTAAAGAAGAAGTCAAATTGTCACTATTTGCAGATGACATGATACTGTACATAAAAAACCCTAAAGATTCCATTCCAAAACTACTAGAACTAATATCTGAATTCAGCACAGTTGCAGGATACAAAATTAACACACAGAAATCTGTTGCTTTCCTATACACTAACGATGAACTAACAGAAAGAGAAATCAGAAAAACAATTCCATTCACAATTGCATCAAAAAGAATAAAATACCTAGGAATAAACCTAACGAAGGAAGTGAAAGACCTGTACTCTGAAAATTACAAGACACTCCTAAGAGAAATTAAAGACGACACTAACAAATGGAAATGCATCCCATACTCTTGGCTAGGAAGAATAAATATTGTCAAAATTGCTATACTACCTAAAGCAATCTACAGATTCAATGCAATCCCTATCAAACTACTAACAGCTTTCTTCAATGAACTGGAACAAATAATTCTAAAATTCATATGGAACCACAAAAGACCCCGAATAACCAAAGCAATCCTGAGAAGGAGGAATAAAACAGGGGGAATTACGTTCCCTGACTTCAAGCTCTACTACAAAGCCACAGTAATCAAGACTATTTGGTGTTGGCACAAAAACAGACCCACAGACTAGTGGAACAGAATAGAAAATCCAAACATTAACCCAAACATATACAGTCAATTAATATTTGATAAAGGAACCTTGGATATACAATGGGGAGATGACGGCCTCTTCAGCAGCTGGTGTTGGAAAAACTGGACAGCTACATGTAAAAGAATGAAACTGGACTACTGTCTAGCCCCATACACAAAGGTAAACTCAAGGTGGATCAAAGACCTGAATGTACATCATGAAATCATAAAACTCTTAGAAAAAAACATAGGCAAAAATCTCTTGGACATAAACATGAGCGACTTCTTCATGAACATATCTCCCCGGGCAAGAGAAACAAAAGCAAAAATGAACAAGTGGGACTATATCAAGCTGAAAAGCTTCTGTACAGCAAAGGACACCATCAGTACAACAAAAAGACTTCCTACAGTATGGGAGAATATATTCATAAATGACGTATCTGATAAGGGGTTGACATCCAAAATATATAAAGAACTCATGCACCTTAACAAACAGAAAGCAAATAATCCAGTTAAGAAATGGGCAGAGGACATGAATAGACACTTCTCCAAAGAAGAAATTCAGATGGCCAACAGGTACATGAAAAGATGCTCCACATCGCTAATCTAATCATCAGAGAAATGCAGATTAAAACCACAATGAGATATCACCTCACACCAGTGAGGATGGCCAACATCCAAACACAAACAACAACAAATGTTGGCGAGGATGTGGAGAAAAGGGAACCCTCCTACACTGCTGGTGGGAATGCAAATTAGTTCAACCATTGTGGAAAGCAGTATGGAGGTTCCTCAAAACTCAAAATAGAAATACCATTTGACCCAGGAATTCCACTCCTAGGAATTTACCCTAAGAATGCAGCAGCCCAGTTTGAAAAAGACATATGCACCCCTATGTTTATTGCAACACTATTTACAATAGCCAAGAAATGGAAGCAACCTAAGTGTCCATCAGTAGATGAATGGATAAAGAAGAAGTGGTACATATACACAATGGAATATTATTCAGCCATAAGAAGAAAACAAATCCTACCATTTGCAACAACATGGATGGAGCTAGAGGGTATTATGCTCAGTGAAATAAGCCAAGCCGAAAAAGACAAGTATCAAATGATTTCACTCATATGGGGAGTATAAGAACAAAGAAAAAATACTGAAGGAACAAAACAGCAGCAGACTCACAGAACCCAAGAACGGACTAATAGTTACCAAAGGGAAAGGGACTGGGGAAGATGGGTGGGAATGGAGGGATAAGAGGGAAAAAGGGGCATTATGATTAGCAGACGTAATGTTGGGGGGGGCATGGGGAGGGCTGTACAACTCAGAGAAGACAAGTAGTGATTCTATAGCATCTCACTATGTTGATGGTCAGTGACTGTAATGGGGTTGGTGGGGGGGACCTGATGAAGGGGGTAGTTTAATAATCATAATATTGCACATGTAACTGTAGATTAATGATACCAAAATAAATTATATAAAATAAATAAATAAATAAATAAATAAAAATAAAAGGGGAGGGGGAGATTTAAAGCCACACTCAACAGGACTTCGCAGTTGTTAAAGTCAGCCTTCTGGTAATCTTGGTAACTCTGAAATATAATGGTCTTTTAAAAAGAAAAAGCTGGCTGTCCAAATATGAAACATACACAGGTATAAATATATACCCATGAAATGTTGGAAATAACAAACATAAAGTGAAATATTTTCAGAGCAAAATATCCTAAAATAGAAAGCATTTGAATTTAAAGGACAACTTAAATACAGGATTTTACCTTAAAATATGCTATATATAAAATTAGTTATCAATGTCTTTGCTTTCTACTTATTAAAATCAGAAACAATAATGAAAAGCAAAGGGATATATCAAATTCACTTGTGACTTGCCCAATCAGGTGAAACTCATTCATGTGTTTCTTTGATAAATACAAAACGTATATGGACATGTGTTCTGTGAAGATTCAATGTTTGTAATACAAAGCTGGAGACAAATTAATTTGAGATAAAATATGCCTGCATCTCCATGCCGATAAGTTTGGAAGTAGTATTTTAAAGTAAATTTGGCCAAATGAATAGTTTAGTAATTGGGCATTTCCAAAAAATTGGTTATTTAAATGAAGTCTGCTTTTTTTGGAGGACACATTTTATAGCATGTCTTAGCCAGTAGAAATAAAGAGCCAGATTATGGCGTCTATCACATCTCCAGACACACAATGAATATGGCCAAAACTCTCTAAAGTAGGGATGGTCAGATGTTTAGTAGAGAAGGCAGCCGTCTCCATGATGTGAGCTGAGGAATACTGAAGAGCATCTCTGGCAAAAATATCTGTTCCATTCTCTATGTTCTTATCACCATTTCTCCTGTAGCATTTAGCATTCTAACCATTAGTCATTATTTCTGTGCATTATTAAAAATATTTACCAGAGAGCAAGGATATTATCTAAGAAGCCATTAATAAATTAACACCTTACCTTGGATTAAGTCAATAAGGCCATATAGATAGTTTACTTAAAGGTCCTGAGGGAGTAAAATATCAAACAGGTAATCCTGATGAGGGTAGGGATTTAAAAAACATAAATGTTTGGCCAATTTACAGGAAGAGGCCCTTACAACACTGGATGGTTTGTCAGAGGAGGCAGAACTTCAGCGGGTCATAAATGCAAAGGTTAAAGGTTTTGTGGAAGGGAGAAAACATATGGCATCATTTCCCTCCAAACCAACTAATGTGAAACCTGAGGGTGACTGACAGCTTTTGAAATGTAGCCATAGTATGTGATTTATATTCTCGGCCTAAAGAACACAGGCATCAGTGACAGCTCTCAATGCTGCGTTCCTAATAACAATTTTGTGTGTGGTATAGATTTCCCAGCACTGGCAGGTACCTGATTTTAGTCTGAACCAGTGTGGGGACCAGCAAACACATGGTAACATTCATGTTAACATTTTACAGTGAGACACAAGTTAAGTTGAAGACTTGCATGCAGTGCCATCCATCACATTACTCATAAAAATCACATGTTCAATTGTTGAGTTATTAAAGTTGCATCCAGATAGTTCTGAGACAGGCAATTAATGGCAGTTATTGTGTGTGTTGTGGGAGGAGGACATGCAGCATAATGAATGATTTGATTGAAGTGACTAATGCAGGCAAATGGTCTGACAGCCCTGGCAGGTCATCCTGTTCCGCACATAGCCATACCCTCACCACAACCCAATGTTCGGCTTCCCAGATCCTTTAGGCTATTGGCCTATGAACACATACATCGCTCTTACATTCATTAAAGGAGACTTCCAAATAACAGTACGTTATTGAAAATTACACTAGTGGAAATTCTCTGAAGTAAATGAACGATAAAAGAATAAAGCTGTTCAAAGAATATATTTTTCATGTTTCGGAGCTATGTGTTTAACAGTTTTCTAACTGTTCACTCATTTATAAAAAAAAATACTTCAGTTATTATCTCCTAGAGTTGAAATTAGATATTTAATTGACTGGAGGGAATGAAAGTCGCTCACTCTTAGATACAGCAACTATTTAAAAATATTTCTATAAAATGCTTCATCAGCCCAAATTCTTGGCAAACATTCTTGTGTGTGTGTATATATAGCCGTTTTTATAAATGTCATGGTGTAAGAGCTAATTCCTTCAGAAACATATTTGTCTTAATTAGGAAAGTCAACAGACTTCTAATGGGAAGAAATGGGTATTTTTTCTCTGTGGTATGGGAAACATCAAAGGCCCAATTCTGCCAAACCCATCTTCCTTCCTGCCTGCCTTTCAAACCCAGGTGACTGCAGACAGCTGAGCAGGCCTTTTTCCGCCAAAGCCTCTATTGACCTGGATCCAGTCTTTGCCGTTATCCCATCTTTCCCACTCTCTCTCTCATTCTGTGTCCCTCTTCCTCTGTGGCTTTTTTTTTTTTTTGGCCTCAGGAAACCTAGGGATATTCATGGCACTGAGGCAAATAATGTGGAATTAAAAATGGAATTCTTGAGGCCTTATCCTAGCAACAAGACCATCACCATCTGTTCAGAAGACAAGCCAGCCATTATCCACTGCATTCTTTATTCAAACTCCATCACCTGTGAGTGAAAAACACTGCCCCTTCTTGGATTCTCTTTGTCACTAGAGAAAGTGGCTTGTTTCCCTCTGATGAAGTAAAACCGAAATAAAGCAAGTAAGAATGGCACCTCTTACTGCAAATTTAAAGAGATATAACCAAAGGCCCTTACATGGCCACTCTAAAATATCTGATAATTGTCATCTGTGCATAATAAAATGTGACAAAAAATATATTGTTGCCTCTCAATAACCATTGTATTATCTAAATTAGAAAAGAACAATTAGAATGCGTGTATCTGCTTTTGCTGGTGAAATGATTGTCATAGTCTTTCATTTCTTTTGGTCTCAAATTTTTATTCATTTCAACCTTTCTAAAAACCACAACAAAATTCTATTTTGAAAGTGGCATTAAAATGTTATTTCAGTGACTTCAAAGTAAAGATCAATCTATTTAGACCTTCAGTTTAATCCAGGATGAAATTTTTTTACCTGGGAAAATGTTTAAAACAGTGAAGAGAGTAGTTCAGATACATTTTAGGCAGCAAATTTTGTATTATTAGGAATAAAGGTCTGTTTCCTCTCCCAAAATAGCTCAGGACAAAGGAAGAGAGTATCTGCGGATAGAGCATTTGAAAACCCCAGCAGAGTCTGAAGTTCAGATAAGAGAAAACATGAGACAATTCTGGATTATTTTCTTCCTGGGAAGAAATAGAGATGTGAGCCAATAAATCAAGAAAGAATCAATTTATTGAATATCTACTATGTGCCAATTATGTAATGTACTATTGAGCATTTTTTTTATTTGACATGGTTTTTATGAAAAACACATCAACACATAGAAAGTATCCCTCAAATCCTAGAAAATACTAGCTCTGTAATTATAACTAACATTTGGTCGCTGTATTTTTAAATTGTTCTTTCCTACATTATTGAATTTGATCCTGATAAAGAGCCTGTGAGGCTGACTGGATCATCACCACTCACCTACTTAAATTTAAAGATGAGGAAGCCCCAATTCAGAGAGATGTGCTGGTTTGCCTGTGGTTCCCCATGTGAAGAATCTAAATCTACTTAGTCTCAGTGTGAAAATTAACTATGATTTTTTTTAAAAGGCATTGTTTATATTTGTGCCATCACAAAGGAAACACAAAAGAATGCAAAGACTCAAGGAAAAGTAATATCTCTTCATTGTCTTTGACAGATTACTGTCATACCTACTGACTGATGTTCAAAAATATCATCTGTGTCTTACATAGTTTCCATAAGTCAGTGCTCCGAAATTTATTTGTAAAATATGAATTGAATTTATCAATGTGCCCGTTGATTATCTTCCTTTTGAGACTGCACCTTGTAGTCCTATCATCTGCATACTGGGCACTAAAAATTTCTTACATGTGTCCCATGTGGCTTTTGCTAAAATTTTCCTGGTCACAGCTTCAGTTGAAAATCTGTGCCAATAAGGGAAGGATTCTGAGAAGCAGCTGAATCATACTTTTTATCCCATCTGTGAATGTTTGATCTGAAGGGAATAAAATCCCAGTGTTTGGATAGTTTCAGTGGGTGGAAGAAATACATCTGTCTGGTCACACTGCATCAGAATAGGTCAAAAGTACACATGACAATGGTAACTAGACAAAATGTATCATGGAAGGATACATTGTCCCATAAGTAGGTGTTCAAATGGAGGAAGGAAACACATGTCAGAAAAATTGCCTCTTGTCAATTGGAGCTACTTGATTATACAAAAAACATAAAATGAAATATATAACAAGAAACAGTTTGAAGATATATCAAGATCATAGATTATAGAGTTATGCAAAGTGAATGAGAACTAAGCAGTTTATCTTTAGCAATGCAGTCAACTCAACTTTAAGCCTTAAAGAAAAAAATAAAATTTTTAAAATTTATTTTTTCTCAGCAATAAATAGTAGGACTGTGCAGAAAACATTATTCCCAACCCCCATTTTCAGGTTATCTTTAAAACAGGTGGTGGTGGTGCTAACAGCAAGGTTTTGATCCCCATGTGGCCTGGTGACCTCACTTTCTCTGTTCCTTGAATATAGAACACAGCCTTTCCTTCATACTCCCTTATAAACATGTGTTGGTGGTCACAAAGAAGAAAGGGAAAAATAATAGGATGGGCCAGCAAATTAATGAAATTGCAGTTACATTCCTCAACTGTAAAGCTGAACACAGGGTATAAATATCTTGCAAGTAAAAAGATTCCTTTCAGTTGGAGTGACCAACCTCAGGACTTGAGGGGGTTTCTGGGATGAGGGATTGTCAGTGCTAACACGGGGTAAATCTCAGGCAGACTGGGGTGAGTTGGTCATCCTACTTAACTGTGAAGGCAGTCAGTTTGCAATTTAATTTGGCACCATTACTCACAGTCTTCAATATTTCTTTATAAAGCATCTTAGGAAAACAAGACTGAAAAGGGTCTGAGTTCCTATTTTGAGGAGCTCCAAAATACACCTGAATGGAAGAAATCTAGGGTTTCACACTTACTGTGTGCAAGCAACACTTTGTGACTTTTGCCAATACCGAGACCATTGCTGGCTTCACCTCATCTTGTGCTACAACAGAAATGACTTTTGCCTTCCTGTCTCCTGCCCATTGCAAAGTTATCTATTCACCTTATGATGCCTCTGCTCCCCGTGCTAAGCATGAGTGCCTGATAATTTGCTAATAATGCAAAATAACCAAAAACCAATTCCCATCCCATAACTTCTTTTTTAATAGCATGGAACTGCGGCCCTACTGGTCAGAGAAAGAAGTAAGATTCAATGAATTGCATTGATAATTGTCAGGGCACCCACTCATTACCCTGTAAATTGATTTTTGAGTAGGGAAGAAAAAGTATCAAGAATTTGTCCTGCGTTTAGTTACTTTAGTAACTAAATAGTTAATGAAAGAAAGTCTGTCTTTTAGAAGAATTCCAAGTAAATATAGAAAGAATGATGGTATTAGAAAAATCACCATTTTGCATCCCTGAAAAAAATGATGGGCAATGATCATCAATGAATATAAATCATTATTGAAAAGTTGTTGGTGAGCTTTAAAAGCTGACACAACTGTGCAAGCTTAGAATCATTTAAAACAAGGCCACCAGTCATGATATGCCTCACACAAAAGAAATCCACAGTGCCACCTATGAAATGTTCTAGCCTGAAAAAAATAAAAGAAAAACCTGAAACTAATTGTAACAGATGCCTTCTCCCAGCCCCGTGCCCATCTCTTATCTCAGCTGCAGCTCTGAGGAATAGTCCCTGCTCACTGTAGACAATCATTAGCTTCCAGGAAAACCTTCAACCACAGGGAAAGGAGAGCTGGGGTAAGTTTCAGAAGTATTCTCTTAGCTTTTTAGCTTCTCTGAATAGAGCTTGCTGTGTATAGCTGGCAGCTTGATAATACAACCTTAAATTATCTTTTCCTTCTCTCCTGACTCACTTGCCCTACCCCCTCAGTCCTGTCTTGTGGAGTCACTTCCCAAATAAGCTACGGGCACCAGCCCTGGGGTCCTAGTTGCAAGGGCTGCTTTCAGAAAAGCTTTAGCTGAGTCATTAATGAAACCTAGATCTAATTACCTATTTACAGCAAACACAGGAGATAGGGGAACCAGATTAAGGTTGGCTCAAAGTATGTTCAGCCTTCCCAGGACAAATAACTGGTATTTCCAATAAAAATAGAGGAAGAGGGAGAGGGAAGGAGGAAGAAGACTGCAATAGAAAAAGAAAGACCTGACAATGAAGTGCAGTATGTGGACCTTGTTGAATGATGATTTGAGTAAAACAATGATAAAAAAATTCATCTTGGAAATAATTGGGGGAATTTGAACATAAGTGGAGCATAGGTGACACTGAGAAAAATTTATTAATGTTGCTAGGTTGATTATTAGTAAAGTAGGAGAGGTTATGTTTTTTTTTTAAAAAGCTTTATCTGATGAAATACATACCAAACGATTCATGGGTGAAATAATATGTTGTCTGGAATTGTTTAAAAGTATTATGGTAAAACCAAAAAACAAAAAGTGAGGAAGATGAAATCAGATTGTTAAAATATTGATAATTGTTGAAAGTGGTAATGGAAATAGGGGAATCATTAACATTTGTATACTCTCTACTTTTGTTTATATTCACAATTTTATATAATGAAAAGTTAAGAAAGAAAGATTTAAGGGCTTGAAAACCCCTGAATTCAACTGTGTAAAAAAAAAAGCTTTAATTTAGCTTTAATTTACTTCTAATTTAGTTGACTCAATCAATTAGTCTAGTATGTCAATTTCAGTTTGATTTCAATCCTGAGGGGTGGGGATGAAGGCAGTGCAGGGATCACAGTGATACAACCACTAAAGGCATTTGTTTGTCTCCTTTGTTACCAGGAGCAAATGCCAGTGTAAGTTATTTTGTCACTGGTTAGAACACTCTGAAGGCTTCCTGTTATAGACTAAATATTTGTGTTTCTCCACAATTCATATATTGAAATCCTAACCCCCAAACTAATGATGGTTGGAGATAGAGGCCTTTGGGAGAGAATTAGCTTTAGAAGAAGTCATGAGGGTGGAGCCCTCACAATGGGATTAGTGTCCTTATAAGAAGAGAAAGGGATACCAGAGCTCTCTGCTACTACAAGACATGGAACAGTCTGGAAGCTAGGAATATCCTCCCACTCCAGAACAGAATCTGCCAGTATCCTGACCTTGGACTTGTTGGCCTCCAGAACTGTGAGAAACAAATGTCTGTTATTGAAGCCACTCAGCCAACCAGTCTATGGAGTTTTGCTATATCAGCCCAAGCAAACAAAGATACCTCCCCAATGTCTATTTCCTCAGGAAACACAGATTTAAATGTTAGCGTAAGCTAGATATAATTAAGAAGCTATGAAGAGGGAAATTAATAACACCTTATATTTATATTTTGAAAGTGTTTTCAAATGCATTATTTCTGATTCTTAAAGAATCTCCAAGAGTAAAAGTTATATAATATTCACCAAAGTCAAATGATAGTGACTATGAATCACCTGACATAAGCTGCTTTATATTCTTCTTCTCTTAGATGAATGTATGGTGGCCATACTTGTATGTATCATAACAGATAAGGAACTTCTTGAGGGAAGGAAATTTTTTTTTACATGTTCATTTTTGTGTCCCTAGCACCTGAAAGAGCATTTGACACATTTTAGGTACTTGATAAATATTAATGCTTAAATTTCTCTAAATCCTTTACTGAAATAGTAGTTGGGTCTACTTATCTCATAATCAGGGCCATTATACAGTTTAAACTAGCACTGCTATCTTTTTTTACCGTAATTTTTAACTTATCTCCTCATATCCACTGCTGCCAATACCAGTTACATTGGAGACAGAGTACTTTGTAAATGCAAGTATGATCACATGACAACCCTACCCACGTATACACATGCCCACCTAAAACCATTCAATTGCATTTTGTGACTCTATTATTATTATTTTCTATTTCTAGAGCTATTATTATTTTCTAAATACATCACTATGCACTTGTCATGTGATTAGTTGATTAACATATGTATTTCCAACAGACCTTAAACACCATTCTTAGAGCAGGAGCTGAGTTTGTTTTGGTTCTTATCTCTATCTTCAGGACTCTCCCAAGTGCCCAGAATATAGTATGTAGTCAGAAATATATGTGGGAAGAATTCATCCAGTAGCCAAATTTGAACTTGCTTTGAGTTATTTTAGCATTGTCCTTTCATTACCTGAACTAAGCAGGTAAATAAAATAGTGGAGGAATGTTATCATCAAATTGATGGAATTTTTCTGCTTGCTAAGCAATCACTACAACACCTATAAGATTGCAACTTTTTTGTAGTAAGAGTGCAACTAATTAAAAAGCAGCAACTCTATCTCCTTAATGTAGAGTGACCCTGCTTGTCAATTCAACAGAGGTATTGAAAGACATCTATTACTCTGCCTTTACTATAATGATTATATATTAATTGAAAGCATATTTGGCAGCTCTCAGGAGAACAAAAAAGTCTACATGGGCAACAGTAAATGAAGCAACAGAAGTTTTCATTCTGTTAAAAATTTTAAAGAGTCATTTGATTTTCAGTTATTTGGCAAAACCCATTTATGCAGAAGAAAAAAGGTATGCATATAGAAAACTCAAACTTACTACAGGTAAATTTCATAGTATGTTGTTTGAAAATAAAAGAACTTTGAAGTTAATTCGTAAGTTGCTTCCTTTTATTGTTAAGCCCCAGGGAATTTCAAAAGGCACAATTTCCCATCTCATTGCATGACAATCCTGGGAGGAATGTATCTTTTCCTCCTCTCAGAGGTGCTGTGTCTCATGTTATCATCCATATGCTTATGTATTTCTCTCACTGGATTCTAACTGTGTAAGGTCCAGATCTGGCTCTACCCATACAGACTGAAACACAGTATATCCTATAGTTCAATAATCCTCTATTGAATGCTGTGATCTAAGATACAAAAATTCAATTTATAGTACAGACTTCTGAGCCAACATCCATTGCATCAAGTACAAGATGGCCCCAATGCATAGGGGCCAAAAGTGGCAGAAAAAAACAGTCAGATAATAACCGGCCCACTCAGTCAACCTGACTTTGTCTTTGGCGTTCCTCTCCTGTGTTAGCTCTGAACTCCATGGTGGGACCCCTTCACCTCATCACCCATCCTTATTCTATGGGATTAAGATTTGGTGAGTTTCATCTGTATGTATTGATGTACTAAAGAATGTAAAGCATCTTATTAATTGTTTATCATCTTAAAGTGAAATTTGTTTATAGGAGATGTCATTAAATAACAGCAACCTGAGCTATTACAATGCAACAAATTCTTTGAAAAGCTTTTATTCAATATGTTTTTTTGAAAAGCTTCCACTAAGGAAAGATGCCTGCTTAAAGTTCATAGACTGTTATAACAGGAAAGGTCTTCAGATAATTTCTGGCTTAATACCTCTAGATTTGGGAAAGTTAAGTGATTTTATTAATTAACTGATGACAGATATTCATTTAGTGCCTGCCATACCAGGTACTGGGCACAGCACGAGGAACTCAAAGATGGATAACTGAGACTTGCTTACAATGAGTTAGTTCGCAGTGTAGCAAGGCACATAAACTGTGAGATGAAGAGAATTAGGATGCATATCTTCTGCATGTAGAAGACATATTTGTAGAATCTCAGCACTTAGCGAAAATGTGACTTTTCATGATCATCCTGATGAACATATTAGTATTCATGGGGTCCTCGTGTCTCTCCATAGGTTCCATTGTAGTGGAACACATTCCATCTGAAAAGAAATAATCCCCTGAAGGGCACACATTTTATATATAAATAGTACCCTTTCATTTTGAAATTTTTATTTTTGGAACTTAATATAGTCTACTGTTACCAGAACAACCACATCCACCAAAAATCATCTAAAAAGTAGCTATAGAATCTCAAAAGGATAATGAGTTCTTACAGAGTTTCCCTAGTTATGGAGAGGAAATCATTAGTAACTTAAGACAGAAATAAAGAAATCATCTAATTAATGTATGTATTCAGAAGTGAATCTTAATGTCCAATTATTCTCTTGATTTGACAGAACCTAGTAACAATGTAACATAGTCAGCAACATTGTATTAATGTTGGAAGAATTAGAGGGAAGGTAGCCAAGTACAGGGAGAGAGAGATTTTTTATAATCTTTTTTCTTTTTCTAACACGCAATAAGCAAATCTCCTGCTTTAGTTTATCACATTAAAAAAAGAAAAACAAGTAAACCCAGAGAATTAATCTGAAAACCATATTGCACTGAAAAGTCAGAATTATAATTAAACTTATAAAATATCATTAAAACAAAGGTTGATCAATTCATTAAATATTAACAAATGATTTTCCTATCATTCAACATAGTCCCTTAGTTCAGCTTCATTGATCAATTTATTCAATGTCTACTTAAATATGTAAAATTTCCATATTTTGTAATTGGTCCAAATATTGAATGATACTCACACAGAGTTAAAAGTTAAGTTGCAATATTATCAAGTCCATATGCATGCTTCTGTTTCTTGAAGGGATGAAAATCAAGGAAAATGTTTTTCAGTATTTTAGTATTTTTGATTAAATAATATATAGTAGAGGAAATTTAAAAATTGAGAGTATACAAAGGCATTAGAGTACAAATCTATACCCATTTCTAACCCCCATTTTTCTTCTAAAAAACTTTTTTTTAAATCTCTCTCTACTTGGTTTTTGTTCTTCCAAAATTAAAAGGCTCTGTCTTTTAAATATTAATAATTTATAAAATGCAATAGCCATAATCAATAACTGGCTATATTTTAAGATCACTTAACTACATCTCACTTTCCCTCATTAAAACATCATAAAACCAAATAAATGTGCTAAGCAAGTAAATTTCAGAATAGGAATATAACCACTATGTCAAATTTTTTCAAAGGTAAACATATTCTCTGATTATTTTTATATTCAGTTTCATTATTCTAGGAGATAGTCTGTAATTGCTTTGCTAGATAATCCCTCTTTATGGTGTCTTCTTTGAACTTTTCAACATGAATTTTCCTTTTTCACTGCTGAAGTTTTGAGCAAATGTCTATCTGCTTTGCCCCATCAGACAGGACAAGGCTGTTGTCTTTTGTAATATGCAGTTCTGACTATCCAGAGTAACAGATGTGTTTGAAACAACTGATATGTAGGCAAAGTCTGAATTGTCTGTCTATCCATGTTCTTTTTCTTTTTAGGAAAAAAAAAAGGAGTATCAACTAGGCCTTAAAAATATGTGTGCAAGTCAGACATACGTTTTTTTAAAAAGACAGATAGTGAGCCCAAAGGCATGAGGATGGAGATCTAGAAGGCTGTATAGTGAGTGAGCAGTGTGTCTGCAGCAGAAAATGAATAAGTGGGGGTAATGGGAAATCAGATTAGAAAATAAGTTTTGGGTTACATTATATAGAAACCTTGGAAAGCCAAGTTAAAGAATTTAGTCATTACGTGTCAGCAGGTACAGATATTGAAAATCTTTCATAAGAGGTGACATGATAAGAAATGATGTTCCATAAAGACTGGTCTGGGGGATTCATTTTCTTCTGTTTGTTCATACTTTCATTTATTCGACAAATACTGATTCCAGTTCTAGAATATGCAGGCATTGTACTATAAACAGAAACAAAGACAAGCAAGGTCTACATTTCCCACCCTCAAGGTGCTTTCACTCTAGAGGCAGAAGTAAAGCGGTGTCATTTATTGTGCTATGTGGCATAGTGTAGCGCCACCCTGAATGTTGTGCATGTGGACAAGAAAGACTTCAGATAAGGCTCTTCATGAACAGGGAACAATTCCTGGCAGAGCCAGGCACAGTTAGCTCTGCCACTGTCACTTGAGGGATCAGTATCAATGAACTAACTCCATGATCTTGGAGAGGCAGCAATGAAGACATTTTAAAGGGCACACTGGAATCATTCACACAAAGGCACAAAAGCATAGTACAGGGGAGCCATCTCTTTGTTGACCAATATCCTGTCCCCCTGGCCCATTTCAGCTGCAGCTACAATACAGAGTTCTATGCAGACTTAGAGCAAGCTTCCCACTCAAGCATTTTGCACTTCAAGGACTTCTCTGAGGTTCTGGAAGCCACTTAGCCCCTGCACGAACATAGCCCAGAAGTGCTCGGGTGTTACACCCAAAGGCATTTTTCAATCAGTGGATGAATGACTCAGCCTCCTGTGCTTCCGAAAATTCTGGGAGTATTAGGAATGAAACCCTATCACCCAACATAGGGGCTTCAAGGACATAGCCCGTCAAAAACACCCTATCTCTCTCTTGCTGCTTCCTCACTCCTGCTTCCTTATATAACCACAGAAATAAACTCCCTACTGCCAAGTCCTTACCTTAAGCTCTAATTTTAGTAGAACCCAAATAGGCACAAAAAGTAATTTATCCAGGGTGATTGTAGAGAAATGTAGGATAGTAACAAGAGGTTTTGGGGTAGATGGGGAAGGATAGTTATTCTTGAAACTCCAGAGAGTTTTGTTTCATAAAAAAAAAAAAATTTGAATTATATCCAAAAAAAAGTTATATGATTTGAGAGTAACATGATCAAGATTTTTGTTTTAAAAGATCTTCCTGGCAACATGGAAGGAATATGAACTGAACACCCCAGACTGAGAATTGAGAGGCTGAATTAGACTACAGTGAGATTCAAACAATTTTGAGTCTTAATTAAGAAATTAACTGTAGGTACGAATATTGGACATAAAAAACATCTGCTTTTAGTTCTTGGTGGGCTATGCGGAGTATGAAATAGGAGAGTTTCTGATGTACAGTATCTGAGCAGTAATGCCATTCATTCAGTGATAGAATACAGGAGCAGTATGTTGGGAAGAGAGGAGTAGAATGAGTTTGTTAGCATGTTGATACCAAGAGCTCCATGAACAGCTCATATGGGAAGATATGGAGGCAGGTTTTTATTTCTTGGCAGACGTTTGGAGTGGAGATATAGACATATGTTGAACTGGCTTGTGTCAGGCCCTGTGATAGGGTCTTCCAAATATTCATTACTTCATGTAACCTGCATTGCAATCTTAAAATGTGCAGATTGTTTTTGTAACTTTGCGTTTGAGAAAATAGATTCAGAGAGATCATTGAGTCTGTTTAGAATCACACAAGTGAACAGTAGTGGTGGAATCTGAACCCAGATCTGATTATCTAAATGTTTTCACACTCTACCAGTCTGCCTCCACCACACTACTTGTATCAACACCTTCATCCTGGAATGACTGATTGTTGTAGAGCTATAGTTCTCAGCTGCAGCAGATAATAAAGTAACTAGTCCCACAGTGCTTACACCTGAACCATGAACAGCTTAACATTATAGGAAACCACGGATCCAATCTATTCCCTGCAATGCAATTCACTCTTCATGTCGGTGTCCCATTGTTATAAACGGTTCTACCTCATATGTTGGATGACCCTATGTGAAATATTTTTGTGAGTTCACAGAGCATGTCACCACTTGTAATTTAAAAGCAAGAAAAGAACAAAAGTGCTCATATTAAGTAATACACGCAAGATCAACAGGATGAAGGGAAGGAAAAGATAAGCGTATACAGCACAAAGTGGTAGGCGGTTATTGTCACTGAATGCTTCACAGAACAGATGGGCTCCTAAGCATAAAAGGGCGAAGTATCCTGTGGTGTGTTCAAGAAAAGGCAGTTCTGGGTAGAGAGTAATGGCTTAGGAGAACACACATGCAGGTCTGAGTGGGCGAAGATGTAAGGCCATGACTGTTCAGAAAAGCTAAGATATAACTGTACTGAGGCAAGGCTTCCTAAGCCGGACAACCCCCGCGGCCCCGCGTCGCTCCCCGGGCCTGCGGCCTCGCGCGCCCTCAGCTCCGTGTAGGCAGAAGGCGGCCCGGGCGCCCGCAGGCCCAGGGCAGCGGCCACAGGGCTCCAGGGAGCAGACGGACCTCCCCGGGGTGGCGAGAGCGCGGGCGGCGGGTCCCCACCAGGCGGATGGGCCATAGCACTCCAAGAGGACCAGGAGTTCGAGTACCTGATGAAGAAGCGTGCGGTGACAGTCGGGCGTAACTCGTCGCAGGGTTTGGGGGACATGAGCATGGGCCACTCGAGCTTCATTTCTCGGCGCCACCTGGAGATGTGCACGCCCCGGAGGGCCGCCGCCTTGGCTGGGAGGAGTCGGAGCCGTGCGCGCAGCCCCCGCCCGATGCAGGTGGCGACTCCCTCCCGCGCTGCTTCTGCAAGAACCGCGTGTCCTGGGTCGGCGTGTCCCAGAGGCGCTGGGCGCCGCAGCTGCAGCAGCCGCGCATGCACGTTCAGGTTCCCCAGCGCAGGCATTAAGATAACGTTCACTAACCAGCCCAGCGAGAAGAGGGAGAAGCAGGAGGCGCCTGAGTCCCTGGGGAAACCGGTGCAGGCCCACATCTGGCTCCCTGCTATCAACATTCCGGAACACCTTGACCCACCTCTTTAGCCCCCTGCCTTCCCACAGGGGAACCATCAGTATTGCAAACTCCTACCCATCCAGCCCCAGGGGAACAGGGTCTTGGGGTACAAAATAGTCTGGGTGATACCATCCGACCTCAATTTAATGGCAGACAACTCGCAGCCAGCAAATGAAAAGGAAGCTTCAGGTAGAGATAGCCCAAAGGATGATTCAAAACCACCTTTTTCCTATGCACAATTACTCGGACAAGCAATCACGATGGCTCCTGATACATCTCACCCCAAATGGAATTTATGTGCACATCACTAAAAATAACCCTTTCCACAGGACTGCAGACAAGGGCTGGCAGAATTCAATTCGCCATTGGCTCACTCTCTCTGAATCATTATTTCAACAAAATACCATGTTCCCAGGAAGAAACAGGCAAAAGCTTATTCTGAGGATAGATCCTGCCTCTAAAAGCAAACTAATAGAGCAGGCTTTTAGGAAAAGACAGCCTAGGGGCATGCCTTGCTTTAGAACCCCTCTGGGACGGCTGTCATCTAGAAGCACCGCCTCTCCCAGTCAAGCTAGAGTGCTCTCTGCAGGTCCAGTGGTGCCCAGACCCCTCACAGCCTGTCAAGGGAAGACCCAACAGCTCCCCGGAGTCAGAGCCTGGGGCCTCACAGTCATCCAGAAGGCGCTCGCCCATATCTGGTCCGCCTATTTTAATTTCTGTGCGGTTGCAGCTGCCGCCGATGATGAAGCCAGTCATGCAAAACGGTTCACGTTGTCCACCTAGCCCAGCGGTCTCCGTCACCGGCGTGGCCAGACTGGCCCCAGTGAATATGCACACCATCACTGGGCAGGCCGTGGTGGGGCGAGCATGCTGGCCCCTTCTAAGGCAGAGCCACAAGGGAACGGCGATCACATAGAAGTAAAAGTGGAAGTAGAACCTATCCCTGCAGTTATCCATGTCACACTGGGTGCCACCAGCCGGATCATTCAGATGCCACACACCACCCTGTCCATACGGCCACCATAGTACAACAGGCATCTCTAGGTCAGCAGCAGCTATCGACAAAATCTGTGATGCAAAACGGGACCCACGTGGTGCCAGTCCCCACTTTGATGCCATCCACGGCCAAATGAGCAATGCAGTGTCGAGTCCTCTGCACATGCTGGCAACGCATGCTGCTGCGCTGGCCTGAACACTACATGACTTAAAGACAGAAGTCACACCTGAACAGAAGCACACACGAACACCTGGTTCCCGCAGTGTCTCCCTGCGCTCAGCTTTTAACTCCCAGGGAAGACTCACCCTGCTTCCAAGTGAGGACGGCACCCTCCTCAAGGGGACAGGGCAAGAGCCACCCCCACCGCCCTCAGGGACCCTCGGGCCTGGCGCTGGTGGACAAGAGAGTATTTTCTTGTACACATGTGGAATCAGAATATTTTGAAGTATACTTTCTTTCTTTACAAAATAACGGGTCTTTGACATTCCAGACCACTCCATTTCCACTTTGTTTTGTTGTTTGTTTTCAATGGAATGATTTACTTTTGTCTGCCCTGTTAAAGTTCAGATTGAGCTACTTGATGACATCTTCAGATTTTCCAAGTTACAGCGGTTGCCTGATGAATTTAATCCACCTCCATTTCAGCATGCTGGAGAGAGGGACGCTGCATGTTACCTGAGGGAAAGAACTGCCTAAAGTAGGGCTGCACTTAACTGTTTCTCTTTCTTGCTACTTTTGTTTGTTTGTTTCTTTGTCCCTGGCATAGTTTTCCATTCTAAGTAAAACAAGTTCTCCTAAGTAATAAAATAAAATTAAAAATAAAAATAAATGAGCCATAGAGAGAGTAAATAAATAAAGTGAAATTGGTTATATGTGCATCTATATGTATGTGTATATATATTTGTATGTACGTAACATGTGAGTGAGGGAGGGAGAGGGGGAGAAAAAGCTTTTATTAATAAACACAGATTTCCAAAGAAAGAGTAATGAAATAAGATTGGAAAAAATCAGAGAAGATCCTATGCCATTTTGTAAAAGAAGAAATAAGTTTAAAGGTTGTGGAAAATTTTTTTTCAAGATTTAAATCCATGAATCAGCTGGACATTTATTAAACATTTATCTGTCTAGCATTGTGGTAGACTTAGGATTTTGATATAAATATGATACTGACTCTTCCTTCAACCATCTTATACAATTCTATCTTTAAAGATTATCTTTTAATATTCATAAAACAATAGGATCCCTGAAGAGATGTAGCAAGATCCATGAATGTGTAATATTTTTATTAAACTTTCTTAATTTCCATTAGGATTTTAATCAACCTTGTGAAATTGGTCCATGACCTATACTTCTTGGCTGTAAGCCTAAAGAAAAAATATTTATGGACCCTCTGAAGTTTTGTGTAATTATACCTCTCTTAAATGGAAGTTTCCTCTTACTTTGCAATCATTTGGATATAAAGCAAGATATTAGTTGAAAATGTTTAGTTTCTCCACACAACTGATGGTTCTCAAGCTTTAGGAAACACCAGAAGCACCTGGAAGTCTTATTGAAACAGATCCCTGGACCTCACTCACTCCAGTGTGTGTGTGACTCAGCAGGTCTGGGAAAGGCCTAGAAAATCTGCATTTCTCACGAGCTTCCAGTGGTGCTCATGCTGCTTGTCCACAGATCCTACTTGGAGAATCCTTGCATTGATTTGACCATGAACAACTCGTCGGCAGAAACTGTGTCTCACTCACTCTGTATGTTTAGTGTCTACTGTGGAGTAGAATCTCAACAAATGTTTGTAGGAATGAATGAATGACTAAACGGTTATATATGTGATATAGCTAAAAAATTTTAGCTAATTTGGACGATTAACTGCCCAGTTCAAGAGCCTTCTTGTTACTCCCACTTATAAGGAAATTAATAAATCAAGAAAATATTAAGTAATTGCTGTCCCGTAGGCTGAAAATGGAAAAGCTGAAGACTGTGTTGTCATGGATACAGTATTCTATTTTCAGTACTAGTCTGTCCTACTTGTTAATGACTGTTACAGTAACCAATAGGAAAATAACACTTCACTCACCACATTTCATTAAATTTAACACCTCATATTAAGCTTAATGGGACAATAAGAACAAAGTTCTGCTTGCCAATTGTTTACAGAATTCTACCATTTCGCTGTAGTTAATGACTTACACAGCTTCAATCTTTATGAACAGCTCCCCAAATCAAAAGGAGATAGGAAAATAAAAGCTTTCTATGTGAGTTAATAATAATGACCTCTGGGCAGGACATTTCCTGACATTTAACCAATAGTTGAATTAAAAGACTCTACTGTCTTTGATTCAGGGTCTCAGCTTCTACTATAGACTATCACCTCACAAGAAATGCCCTTATTTCCCAACATTACAAATTTGATATGAGAGAAAGCAAAAAAAATATGAATCCTGAGCTCCAGGACCTTCAAATCCTTGCATTGTACAATAGTAAATGTGAAATATGGGTGGAGAGTAGACAAAACCATTTAACTCGAATAAAATCCTTCACAATTTGATCTTGATGCCAATCACAAAGAAATAATCACCTCTTATCACCGAAATCTGGAGTCATGTTACTTTATTTCCAAGGAAAACTGTTCTGTGTAAAGAGTATCATAATACATAGAGAGGAAACAGATTATAAACAAATAATTCAGGCTCTAGAAGGAAAAAAAGTAATTAAATACACTTAATGATACATCTGAGCAAAAGATCAAGGAAATATTGGAAAATATAGCATCATTTAGAAGTCAAGGGAAATAAGTGGGAAAGGAGAAAAGGACAGATAACTCAGAGGGACTGAATAAATCTCAGATAGGATATAAAAGACTGGAAACAGATGTTTATATTAAACTGCCAATGGAGTGATGAAACCATACAGATTGTGGTACCAATTTAACTGGAAAGAGCTATGGCGAGCAGACAGAGATTTGAGTTGGAGCTCTATTTTCCACCAGTCAACTAAAAGAGGTGACTGCTGCCACTTCTGTTAATGATGAATGCCATATGCTAGCAAGAGACATAGCCAGTGTGCTCTGCTGTGTGTTGGTTTGGGAAGATATGTGTAATTTTCTTTGTCTGATACAAAATTAGTGCAACTTCAGACAACTGCACGCAGAATCCCTAAAGAAGAACCCATATTGCTTCTCATTGAAAAAGTCAAGACCGAGTCATTAAAAAAAAATTTCATCTCCATTTAATAACTCAGTTAAAGTAATTTTTACAAGATTTGGCCACAATATTGCCCTAGTTGTCTATGTTATTTTTATAGTGGTGAGGAACCCTGCAACACAATAACCATGTAGTCCAATAGTCAGTACGATACTTAACAAATAACAACAAACTTCCTCACATTCTTCTTTAAATGAGCATATGCATATATCTGTACATATGATAGTTTAGTGTATCAGCAAAGAAAGGATCCAAACCTTGTGTTCTGGTCAGAAACTTAGTTTCATCCTGAAAAATGTCAACTCTGCAGTTTAATATTTTTTTAGCAATTTGGAATTTGTTTGTTCTTTCTTTAAGGGAACATTGTGGTCCAAATCCAAGATTAAAATAAATAAATGGGCAAGGTAGAAGAAAATAAAAAGACAACTAAGAGAAATGCTGTCTAAGTGATCTTGTTTTCTTTTTTTCAAACCAGCTATGACTGCCTTAATTCTGAGGAGAACAATTAATTAATTTGATCAATTCAGCAGGACAAAGAGAAAAGCAAGGAAAACGCTGGTCATTTCCTTTCATATTTGACAGGACAGCTGATCTGAATTTTTTATGCCCCATCATTATATTACCATTATATAGACATGAGCTAAACGTTCTTTCTGTTTTTTCTCCCAAACTCATTAATATATGAAGGGAGGAAGGTAGAACCACAGAATGACTTTCAAAATATTTTGGTAGTCCTCATTAAAAAGAGTTTAAGTACCTTGGATTTTATTTTATTACATGGTAATAAAATTAGGCCAGAGAAGAGATGTTCAATCTGGAACTCAAAGGCCAAATATAAATGCTGCTAACTCATAACCAATGAGACTTTGACCAAGTAGACTTGGAGCTGAAGAAGCCTGTTGCCCCAGAAAAACCATCTGTGCTATTTAAGCTACTACTTGTTTTGTTAATGATTTCTGCCTTACCAGCTGAAATTATGGAAAGAAAAAATAAATTTCTGACAGAAGGTGAACCTCTTAACAAATATCAGATAAATGTTAATATGATATGCTTACTGATCTAGTTCTTTTGTGAAACGTGAAAGAAATGGAAAAAAAGAAAGAAAAAGGAAAACACAATATGCACCAGAAAACTGAGTGAAAGAGGCAAATACTGAAGACAAGTAACTGCTCATGAAGGCAGATGATGCTGCCTTTCAAGCTACTGTCATTTCATTCCTTCCTACAGGCCTGGGACTTATTTTCACTGCTGACATAGTCCTTTGGATCTCTAATATCAAGGGCAAACATGTACTACCTGACAGCATTCCAAACTTGTCTTTTGAGAAGATTTAAACCCCCTAATTCTGTCTCCTGCTCCTGGTCTAACGCTGTGGTACACTGCACGCCTGAATGTGCAGCTCCTCCAGGAGACTGTGTGATCCATCCCAGCACCCTGGTGAGCAGGAGTCCAGACCCCTAAAGAGTCATGACTCCCACTGAAATTCCTAGCAAAAGTTTGCATTCCTCATTGAGAAAAATAATCGCTCTCTTTTGAAAACTTCTGCAAATGCTCCCTATACTAACAAGGGACCTGGGGCCTGCTGAAGGAAGGCAGGTGGTCATGAAGCTCTGCTCCATCTCCCTCTCTCCTGCTTGGGTTCCAAGAATCAACAATGAACTAGCAAGCATAGGCAGAAATTAGAATCCTAGATGTGCCAAAGGAATCCCTTGGAGCAGTATGAATATTGTGTGGTCATGTAAAAGAGCCCTTGAAAGATAAAGGAACTAAGTCCAATTATATTCCTGGTGCCATGTTCATCTAACTTCAGACTTTCAGTGATATCATAGTGCCTGCAATAATTAATTCACCTCTTACTTCCAAAAACACGTTGGAAATTAATTTCCCAATGCTAAAATGAATCTGGCAGCCAAACACACATTAAAGACTTGAAGGTTACCTGGCAGTCATTTTGAAATGTTATCTTGGGTAAAATGTAGTCTTGTATCTTCCTACAGTTGCAGTTTAACTGATTCATGGGCTTTGTTTCTCATTATATTAAAATACCCTTTTGGATGTTTTTATAAGGGGATATAAGTTATCTTTCATAAACATTTATACAGATGCAAAAATAAAATTTAACTGCAAGAACAACAATACTAATTTTCAACTACAAATAAGCAGGGATAAACATTATACTTACATAAAACGAATTAAAATTAAGTCTCATAGATGTTAGAGATAAACTCTGTTGTTATTGCAGATCTGTTATTGTGGTTTATCATGGGAAGTGCCTATGTAATAATTTAATCTCATCTTAAAAGCAACCCAGACTGCAGTGAACTGTGCTTCCACCACAACAGAAACTCCTGGATTTGTGTATCAGAACATAGGAATGACCAGTCAGGCTCTGTGGGTCTGTCAACAAGTAAGAAATTTGATCAAGGTATTAAACACAGTTACAAAATTGAACTACTAGGTGTAATCAAATAGAAATACTTCATCACTTTAAGATTCTTTTTGGTGACTTATTTTGTTCTTATTTTGTTGTTTTGTTTTTCTTACTCATGAGCAAGGTTTCTGAATGCAAAAACTGAGAGAGAACCCAGATTCCCTTTGATGGGCTCTCATTTGGGTGGCTCCAGTCCCAAGAAGAGACTATTTATATGAACAGTGCAGTAGAGAAGAGAAAGCCATACACAGCTGCCTACTCTTTCCTTTGGCAAAGAAGAGCAATGGCCTTACCATCCTTCTGTTTATGGCAACACAGACTACTTTATTTGAAAACTTACTCATTTCTGTGATTGCAGTGGACATGTTTTCATCAACAGAGCAGTTCAGGAGGAAAAAATTATTTTATTAGCTAATTTTCCTTTCATGAATTAGGGATTTTTCTCTGCACAGAGAGAAACTTCAAGCCCCTCTAGAAATGGAAGCATGCCCATAGATTGACTACTACAGATCAAATTTCCAGTGGGCTAATAACCTGCTCCAGTGAAAACATATTTTTAATTTGCTTTTAGGGTTATTTATTTTTTTATTATTACACTAAGGGTTTATCATTTAATGTCAAACATAATTTTGCACGAATTATGTGACTGTACTATGATGCAGTAGATAAGCTCAGTGTGCCTGGCTGGCATGTTCTCAAACTATGTTTTGAGAAAATGGATCACCATTTGGCAGGTTGCCTTTCCATCAACTGCTCAGTAGAACTTTAAAAGGAAAAAGTTGCAAAGAATTTCCGTGTTTCACAAAAAAATATTCCTAGTAATATCAGAAGCAGAAAAAAATAATTACTTTTATTGCTTCCTATTAGATGTAACATAAATTGTATGAAGCTAATTAAGAAATTAAAAAGTTTCCAATTAGAAACTGCAAAGTCATATTTATTGTAAACTGTCAAACAGCCAAATAGGATAATATTTTTAAATGAGAATATTTGTTTAAAAATACAGTCATCGTCATTTTGTCTCTAAGCTTTATGGTCAGCTTGGTAAACATTTAGGTGCACTGACAATGTGCCAAGCATATGCTGGAAATGGCAGATACAAAAATAAAAACTATTGCCACAGCTCTCAAGAAGTTCACTGTCTAGTGGTGGAGACAAGCAGAGTCATATCCTGTCACTATAATGCTGTAAGTGCTATAATGCAGTTATGCAGAAGTTTCTCTGAAGCACAGATAAGGAGCATTTGGCCAAGATTTGGAGATGGGGTGAAAGGTCAAGAAATGTCTGCAAGAGACTGAGGAATAGATTTATTGTTCCAAGTTGGAAGACAAAGAACCGAAAAAATTGATTGCAAAAAATAAAAAGATTATTTGTTTATATACCCATCCACAAGTTTAAATAAATGTAAATATAATGTTTGTATGTCTCTAAGCCATTTTCACATGCTTTAGCTAATCTGATATATTGACCCTGTGAGGTTAAATATGGAGAATATTAATATCTTCACTCTACAGATAAGGAAAAACAAAGCCTAGAGCAGTTACCTGGCCAGCCCAAGGTCACTCAGGTAACAAACATATTTGTAAGAAAGTCAGGAGCAAACCACAGAACTCTTGACTTCCAGCCCAACAGTCATTCTAGTGTTCACTCTGCAATTACTGATCATTTATCACATCATCACTAACAAACAACTAAATCTTTAGGCATATTAATGCATAATTAAAGAATAATGTGAACTAGCATCTTGGCCTTTCCAATTAAAACAAAAACTTCATTAAATTAACATAATCAATAAGAATCCCATATATGTTTCAGTGCCATCCATTCACCAACCACAAATTCTAAATGATATCATACAGAACATGAAATCAAAACTTATCTGTGTCTCCACACTATCAAATACAAATATTTTGGCAAGTAAATAAGTGAAGTCAGAGGAGTTAAAGCATTCCAGCCTGCAACTAGCCTATTGGACATAGTAGCTATGTGAGTTATCCAACCAGTTATAGGAAAATTACTATGATGTTGATGGGATTGTTGGGTCATTTATCTGATTCTGTCATTATGGTAAGTGAAATAACTGAGTTGTGAACATTTCATAAGTCCTTTTTTTTGCTAAGTTCAATTGTGTTTATAGATAATCTTCAGTAGTGGACAGTTCCACTTGAGTTTCCACTCATGCTTCAAAATATTTATTTTTGAAAGTATGAGAGATGCAAATCCTGGATTAGATAGAGCATTAACTTGACCTGATGTGATGTGATTAGTTGAGTTTTTTTTCTTTTACTATTTAAGAGTTTTATATCAAACATAAGTGGGTCTGAATCAATCTCCAATCCAACAGGAAAATCCTGCTTAAAAAATGTTAGAAAAATAAGAACATTTATGATGTTATCATTCATATACTCAAAAAAATGGAGAAGCCTCAAATTTCCAAGGAGAGGAGAATGACTAAATTAATTTTAGAAGAGTCACACAATGGAAAATATTATACAGGCTAAAAAATGAAAAAACTATAGTTCCTTGTAAACACATGAACACACTTTAGAAACATAATGTGAAATAAAACAAGCAAACCACAGTAGACTGCTTATAATACAAATATCGCAACACTCAAACTCAAGATACCAAACAATATTTTGTTAGGGAAACAATTAAAAAAACGAAATGACTTTTTTACGATGTAAGGGAATGAATTCAGGAGAGTAGTAACCTTTGAGGAGGAAGGCATGGACTTGGATGGGAAGAATCACTGCTACAAAGACTGCTCAAGTTCTAGTCTTAAGATCAGTGGTGGATTCCCAGGTAGTTGTTTTATTACCATGCTGTAAGGGCTTATATAAATGTTACTGTGAATTTTACAAATCAAATGTTACATCTTTAAAAACTTTTAAGCAGATCTACCAAAAGAGGAAAATAAAATCCAAAGATAAATTACAAAAAAAATAAACGTTAGAAAAAAGAAATTTTCCTATATATGAAACCACAGAGCGAGTTACTGGTAACAGTGTTTTTTTCATATTAAGTTGTCTACTTGTATTACTGAGGTAATCTATTGCAACTGCTCTTAGTATATCTTAGTTTCCTTTATCCTTCCCATGTTAAAAACAGACTCCTCCACAGGCTGAATATATTAGTGAGCTTAGTTTAGGCTGTACTGCAATAACAAACACACTCCAGAATCTCAGTATATTCATAGAGGTTTAGCGATTATTCATTTTAAGTCCTCCATGGGTCTGGTAGCTTCCAACTGGTATCACAGGGATTCAGGCTACTTTCACTTTATGACTTTGTTCACAGGAACATTCAACGTGTAGGTTGCCACATCAGGGAAGGAGAGGGCCGGAGGAGCACACACCAGCTCACGTATGCTCTTTACCTGGAATAAAATCCATTGGCCAGAAGTAGTCAGATGGGACTGCTTGACTTCTGAGAGGGAGGGATGTGGGAGAGCACTTGAATTTTCTATGAACAGTAAATTTCTGTGCCCTACCAGATATGTAGTGACATATTTCTAACATCCTCAGAAACTCTGAGACAGTTTCTGGTTCAAACACCCTACAATGTAGAGTATGCATCTAGAGTTGGAATGAGTATTAAATGTTAAATAATGAAGGAGATAATGTTTTTTAAACAGTAATAAGAATAAAATTATACAGTTACTTAAAACCAATAAGGAAAAACTACTTTTCCAGATGATTTTGTTATATATTACTTCACTAAATCTTTATAGAAACCTGTATTCTGGGAAAAGAAGGTAGCTCAGAAAGACTCGAAAATTTGCCTAAAGTGGTGATAGTACCAGCGCTTGGATCCATGATTTGAACATAAGTTGATCTTACTCTGATACCTCTGCTCTTGCTACTTTATCATGCTGACTCTGTAAGCATAAGTCCCTCAGGAAATTGATCAGTATTCTTCTCCAATCCAACCAACCAAACAAGCAAGAAAACAAAAACCCACAAGAGAATGGTACCTCTAACCCAAGGTTCCTAAGTTTTCTAAGAGCAATAAGGTCAGAGGTAGGTTCAAAGGTTAGAAATCAGCCTACTGATTCAAAAAAGCTAAATAAAGAATAAGAGCTCACCCAAGTCTAGTTAGAAGCAAGAAAAAAGGTAGCCAATGAGATATGATTTTTAAATGCAGAAGGCATAAGGCTTGACATCTGGAATACAGACAATATACTACATTGATTAATAACAGGCTTTGGCATTAAATGGCCTAGGGTGGTTCTTGATCTGGTTAACCTTTCCACAACTTAATTTCCTTTTTCTATAAAATGGGCATAAGGCCTACGTTGTTAGATTATCATGAAGATTCTGTTAAAGGAATTAGCATTTGAAGTGTTGATCACAATGGATGAAAATGCTTTTCCTGGAAAAGGAAGGGTTTGAAGGGCTTCAGGTCACTGCTTACAACAGTTTCTTGTGTGATTAATGGGGCTTTTATGTGGAATTCTTGGTCATGAAGTGGGAGACACAGCATTATAGAATGTGATGTGCCATATGAAACCTGATTGGCACTGAAAACACATTCTAAGTAATGCAACAAATATAAAACAATGCAAACCTATTCTGCAAAATAAATAAATACTCAAAAATTACTGACACAAATTCAATAGGACTAAAATAATTTATCTTATTTTCATCTTTAGAAACTTTTCCATTCTACTGTCATATTTGTTGATAACCTTGTAAATCATTAAGATGGGCAAAATAATTCATGCCCCAATAAGTAACTAAAAATATGGCTTCAGGATATTAATCCAACTTAATTAAATCTGTGTGATTTCAATAGTTTGGTTTTTCATAACACCATTCAGCACATTAATCACAGTTCTTCCATTCTCATAGTGTAAATAGCTAGGTACACTGATTTATATTTTCTGCTTATTCAACTCTATCTTTTTGATATCATGCAATAACATGAAAGTAAATGATATAACTGAAACCAAAGTGGTTGCACAACCTCTAAAAAAATCCCAGAAATGTGTATCTACTCTTAGACCTTTTGTTTTCATCCATTGACTACTTGTCTTGCCTAAGGGGGATTGCCCCTAGGCAAGTTAACTCTGGATTCAGTCTGAATAACAGCAACTGTTATGGGTAAGAGTTTATACCAAGCTTTATTCTCATGGTGGCAGGTTGAGCGCTGGAATCACAGCTGCCTCTGGAAAGATTGCAATCCTTCTCCATCTCTGCCTCGTGTCCTCTCTGCCACCTCACAGCCACAGTGCACCAGAAGGAGTTCTTCATATAAAGTCAATAATAGCTCGTGGCCAACTTGTGTGCAAGCATGTGCCTGCAAACATTGGCAAGTGCACAGTGGGCAAGCAGATCAGGATCAGGCATGGATCCTGGCCATGGAACTTCCATTTTCCCTACACTATGTAAGTATTTTTTCTTTGCTTTTCAGCTAGGAATAAGAAATTTGTGGTCATTCATTTTGGATACTAATAGACAGCAGTGGACACGCACAATGAACACTGAAGTTCACCATTTATCCTAGGGAAACAGAGCCTGGCTATGGGAATTTACACAGTGAGATGGGATTTGGGCCACCACAGATATACTGATGAAACCCAAACTTTATGTCACCCTCAAGACATTTAGCATTCCCTAAATACTGAGTAACCAAGTATGATGTAAAATATAAGCTGAAATGAGAAAAATAAGTCAGGAATAACCCAGATAGTACATCACATCTATGAAGAAGACCCTTTCATTACGAAGCATAACTGCCTTTTGATACCAATTCATAGAATGAAACATTTGTTTCTACTAACTAATATTACCTGAAGTGCCTCAAATAAGACTAGTACACAAGCCATTTGCCTTTTGGAAACAGCATTCAATATAAGAAATTTTTATACTGGACATATTTAAACAGATGTTTCCTATAGTCTTCAAGTAAATCAACACTCTGAAGAGAAGCAGTGTGCTCACAAGACCAAAAGTCAAGAGCCCTGGATTCCAGTTACAGCTCTACCCATTTTATCAACTCATTTTAGCCTTCTGAACCTTAGTTATATCTTCTACTAGATAAGAAGTTTGCACAAGATAATCATGTGTGTCCCAAGTGAAAATACTGAAGTCTCCACTTACATTCAATGCTATTCTTAGACCAGTATGCTTTTCTACCATGTACAAAATGCTTCCCCAAACATAGGAAACACTGACCACCAAAATATAGTAACTTATGACCACACATAGCCTATTAAAAAAAAATCTAAAGGAGGGCCATATCTTAAGAAAAACAGAAAAACACAGTATGAATGAATGGATAATTATCTAATGTACAGTGAGAGCCATATTATGCCTAGTATATCTAATCATTCATGGTAAATTCATCAATAGAGATATCTCAGATTGTCCTGACCTCACTAAATGATTAATCTCTGTTTTTCTTAAAAAGTGTGAGCTGCAGGGAGCCAGAATAATTCAAGGCCTAACAACAATTCTGCTTGTAGTTGTTATTATTTCTCAACTCTTTACTAAATGTCAGTGTGTTAAGAAATTTGTAGATATTATTGTATGTAATCCTCTCAACAACCCTAGGCATTAGAGAATATTATTCATATTTTTACAGGAGAAAAAAATGACTTTAGACTTTTTTCTAAGGTCACATTATTGTTATGTGTAAGAGCTAATATTTGAACCCATTTCTGACCAACTCCAGAGCCTATATCCTAATTACTGCCTTATATATTGCCTTGTATATAATCTTCTTGTTGAAACCATACATTGAATCTTCTAGTAGAGTCTAAAAAGACTAATTAGGGCATAAATGAGGAAGGAATATGTACAATTCTATTGCTTAGTTGGGGTTTATTTTAATAACCATCCACCTTAAGCCAGAATTCTATTTGTCATTTTGAAGGTAAGAGATTTTTATTTAATATATGAGGGACTAATTCACTAAAAGACACTAAAAGTCAGATGCATAAGTGATAACATCTCTCTCCCAGAATCAGCATAACTCTTCCAAGCTTAGACAGACTTACATATAATTCAAGTTTCAGATTATTGTCACAATCTTTAAACTGCCTTGAATGAAGGCAGATTTAAAAAGAAGAATTTTGCTAGATGTTTCTGTCTTTTTCAATTTCGCCAATAGAAAAACACATGTCTCTGTTCAGCTCCAAAGTAAAACCTTTTGAAGCAAAAGTTTCTGACTCCCAAATTTCTTTTTCACAGTATGTCTCTTTACCAATTCCACTATTTAGACCACAAATCTAATTAAGAACATTTGAGCCAGCAAGAGAACTGTGCAAATAATTTTCTATCCCCATTTTCTCTCACAACTATTTCGTTTGCTATATATTCAGATACTTCCTTGCCTTAAAAAAAAAGTTTTGAATTTTAGAAATGTTCACAAACTAATTATGCGCAAGCTTTCAATGAGCTCAACTAGGGTTTCATCATCTCAGGAAACACAACTGTACCTCGTGTGGCTCGTAATGGTAATGGTAGGCTTCTGCATCTGTGCTTTGACAATCTGCTGCTGCTTCTGGTGTCTCCATCTTGGTCTCCAAACCTTTAAAAACAGCTGGCAATCTTGATGGACAATTACATTCTCTCTTGTAGGTCCTTGAGCTTCTTAACAGTTTAAGCTATTGTTATAATGAAGTGGCCGTGCCCTGGGGCTTCCCTCTGATACGTTCACCACAGTCCATGGTTAGAGCCTCTTTGCATGATCCTGAAATATTTCTTAGAGCTCCAATCTGAAAACCTGAAAAGAAATATGTCTTTAAAGATATTTGCCTTCATCTAGCAACAGACAATTATAAGCCATAGGCGTAAGGAAAATTAGCACCACCACCAACACGAGACATGTGTTGTTGTTTTTTAGTATTTTCTTGAATCCACATCTTGAGAAGTGCCTCATTGAGAATATATGGCATTATAATAGAGTGTTTTAAACAAAATTACATTAAAGTACATAACATGAGTAAACAGGGGTGAGGAGAAATAGTAAAAGAGAAGTAAAAAAGAAGCAGTTTGAGAAGACTGTGGAGGAAGAAAATGAAGAGCAAAAAAAAAAAATTGGATAGATTGTAACTGAAACCAGGAAGAAAGAAATGAGGAAAACTGTCATAATTGGACAGCTTTATAATACTAGGATAATATGTGAATATTCATATTCAGTAAAAAAGGCCAAAATCATTATGTGGGTTTCAAAACATGGAATCTAACTTGAGGGCTGTGGGTCACCTTGAGCTGAGTGAGGGAGTCTAACCCTATCAGAGATTGAAATAGAAAAGGTTATAAAGCATACATTTTCAAAAAATGAAATAAAATGTCATTGCTATTTTTGGAATTGACTGTTATTGTTTTTAAAAAATCAGTGTTGGCCTCTTAATCTCTTTTTTTTCTGTATGTGCAGAAGCAAATCCATATAGTATTGGTTGATTTTGCTAAAATGCTCTTGGGATAAAGAAAGATGACGGTATTAATAACCAAACATTATGCTTTTCAAAAAATACTGAGTTTAACAAAATGTTTCCTACAAAATAGGAGATGTTTCTCTTGACACCTGATTTATGGATGCTTTTAATCTCAATTCCTTGCATGAATCTTTAACCACAGAGTTCCAGCTGCACTACTATGAATTCAACAACTAAACTGGGCTCGTTGAGTCAAAAGCTTACTTCCTTTAACATACCTTTAAATGAAGTTGAGTCATTATTGTTTCTAGTAAGTTGATAAACCTGTGATAATTGGTATTACAGACCACATGACTATTATCATATAATTAAAAAATGAACTGTGCATGTATTTTTACATTGTTGTTAAAATTGAATTAATAACACATGCCAGAGGCAGAAATTATTTAATATTTTACATGTAAAATATTGCAAACATAAGTCATTCTTCTTAGGTGCCTTTTTAGTAATACTGAGGTACTAATGAGTTTCACCTATCTTTCCACTTCAAGCACCTAATAGCAATTACTGCTCTAGAAATACACATTATTGAAATTTTTTTTCTTTCAGAAGTAAAATGCTAATATATCAAAAATATAAAAATGAGAAACAGGTAGAGGCTGCATCATTATAGACCATAGCCTGAATCCTATTAGAAAAAATATTGTAGGTGAATGGTGAAATTACAATACGGTTTCAGAAGAACAATTTATAGAGAACACTATGAAGACAAGATTTCAGATTATTTTCTACAGCCCTTAAACAATGAGGTAAATTATCAGTTTACAAAAATTACTGTAGTACAAGAACACAAAATGTGCTTACCCTGTCAGAAGTCTCTGATGAGGAAGACAAGTGCTTTTTTGGACAAAGCTTTTGTAGCCTCTAATTACAGTATTGAAATGTACTGAAATTAGTTACCCCTTAAAATTAGAACAGTAATGACTAAACAAAATGGATTTTTCCTATATAATTTATGGATCTGTTTGTTTGCCTTTTGTTTGAAAATAAGCCAGAATTTGAAACTTACATAATCATCTTTAGACTCTTCTATCTGCCCCAGATGTAGTTTTAACTTCCATCATCTGGATGCAAATACATAAAGACTTTCTCTGCCTTAGTCTTGACTCCCCACAGTATATGCCTTCTACGGATAGCCAAAGGTGGCCAAATGTGGCTATGGTAGCCTGCCTAACAAGTAGTATTGGTCATACACAAAATATTAAGTTAATATTCTCACATTTAGTTCATTTCCCTAGATTATGCATAAGATAGCAATGGGCATCTGTTAAATATATCCACAGATAATATCAGATTATTCCTTTTTTTCTTTCTCAAGACAACTACACCCACCTACCCCATCTCTTATCTCCCATCCCTCTCTGATCTACTCTTATCTTAACATCTTCTATGACCTCTTCACCACTGGTTCCTCTAGTCAGTCTACAAACATCTTCACATGTACATTATCTTAAAAAGAAATCATTTCTTGTTTATTTTAAACTTTCATTTTACTTTTTGAAAGATAAACTGTATTCTCAAAGCAGATGCCATATAATATTGAAAAAAATCTACATGTGTGTTTTGTTCCTTTCAGACAGCAAGCTCCTTGAGAGCAAGTACTAAGTCCTGTTGATCTTTGTTCTTACAGCAGCCAAAACAGCTCTTCATTATACAGCAGGTACCCAATAAATAAACATGAACTAATTAGAATCCATACAAACACACATCCCACTTATTTCTTGCCCTTTCAAAATATGGCTTCTGTTCTTACAGCTCTCCTGGAGGGCAACCAATCAAACAGCTCTTTCTTTTCTCCTACATCTTAAAACTGTTGGCAGCATTGAACAGTGCAAAAGCATGATTTTGGAGTTGAACAGACCTAAGCACAAATTGTAGCTCAGCTAGCTACTCATCAGCTGTATAATCTTGGGCACGTTACCTAACCTCTCGAAACATCAATTCCTTCCTTTGTAAATTAGTGTGAATATGTATCTCTAATGGGATGCCTGGGAAAATTAAGTAATATTGTACACATCCAGATCTAATATATTGTTGAAACTCAATGTGTGTTAGCTCTTTTTCCCCTTTCTCTTTATCTCTTTACTTTCCATTTTCCACAATGCTGCAGTCCATGATGGTCCCCTTCCTCATTGTTACATTCTTTGTAATTTCTCAAACTCCTCCATTACTGCTCTCCTACTGCTGTGGATTTTAAGGATCAATCCTTATTCCCCTCCTTTCAGTCTTTACCTTCATCCCTTAACAACCCCATCCACTTTGAAATGAAATAACCTTTACCTTTGAATTATCTTTACCCCTGCTTAGTTGACTTCAAATCTCTCTCCAGGCTTCCCATCTTGTCATCCCCCACAGCAAGCTAGCCATCTGTTGGATGCTCATAAGCTCAAACACTCCATTTCCCATACAAATATGCCACTGTTTCCACTCTCCCAATATGCTTGTCTTCTTGCATTTCCCATTATGGTAATGAGACTACCATCTATGCATCAAACAAGCCAGACGTCTGGGTACCTTTCTTGAACCCCACTTCCTACAGCATATCTCTGGTATCTTATCACCCAAACCAAACACTTTAAGTGCTACTATTGCCTACAGTGAAGTTTCTTTTGTTTCTCTCCTCCCTGTTTGTGACTGATAGAGACCCAGATGACCAATCATCTCTCTTTAACCAACTCTGATCATCATCTTTGCTACTGCTTGGATGCTATTATCCACAGTGCCTTAGTTTGGCATTTGTGACTCTCCAAAGCCTGGTCCTTATATATCATTTCAACCTCATTTTCTACAATTCTCATAGATTCACCTTAGACTTCAACAAAACTGAGCTTTTTTCAGCACTCCATTAATGACTCCAGGTATTTCTGCCGTCCTCTTATTACCCCATGCCTTCCTGAGCATTTGTCTTCCAGTTCCTACCTTTTCAAACCCTAGATACCCCACTAGGCCCAATTTCAAAGTCCTGTCTCCATGAAGATTTCCTTGGATCCCCAGCTAACAGCTATCCTTCCCTCTTCTCAGCAGTCAAGACAGTACATCTCTTAAAGTACTTACTGTTATCTCACAAATAATAATTATTCAGTATGTTTATTTTATAGTCTGCTAAATTACACATCTTTCCTTCTTACCAATACTTTTCTGCCCCCTCCCTATCGTCACCCACTTGATAACCTGGGGAAGACCTTAAAATGGCTTTAAAAAATCCAGACAACCAAGTAAACTAAATAAGCAATCTTAAATGTATACACAAAATTAATTCAATAAACTTTCCAGGAGATAGCTGAACATCTCCAGCAAAGAAAGTTGCCCTTAACATAGTCAAAGCCTTGAGAGGTACAGTTCCAGGATCTCAGCTGTGTTCTGAGTGGTAAAGACTGCTGGAAATCTGACCACCAGATAAGTGGAGTGTTACTGTATAACCAAAGGCTTCTTGCCAAAGATTTATAATTAGCAACAGAATCAACTGGCATTACTAAACTATATTTTGTTTCTTTAATCCCCTTTTCCTCTCTTTTGTTTTCCTCCTCCCTGTTTGTGACTGATAGAGCCAGATGATCAATAATCTCTCCTCACCGACTCTGATCATCATCTTTGCTACTGCCTGGATGCTATTATTCACTTTAATACATTAATCCTTGGGTTGAAATTCTTAAACCACAATTCTTTATTAAAGGACCATCTTGGCATCCACATGCTGATAGCAGCTTGTCTGATGTCTCAAAAAAAAAATCTGAATGAATCCTCTCTCTCCCCCCAAAAGATCTGAACTAAAGAGAGAAGGACAAAGATGCACAGAAAGAAGGATTTTAGCTCCTTGAGACAATCAAAGATATGAAAGAAAATTAAATTTTATTACATAAATTAGACAGGAAAGTTTCACCTTGCAATTACAGTTAGATGTCAACATGTCATGGAATGACAAAGGGCTGAGAAATATTGAGGCATTTTATTGAATCTGACTCTTGTTATCATCACAATGTGAAATAGAACACACACTGTACTGGTTAGCAGACCAAACCTTTGTATGATTGCTGTAACCTTTGGTGGAGCCCAGTGATTTTTGTTCCTTTTCAGAAAGACATTAAAGTGACAGTGTGGCAGGCCATTTTTTCCACCACACACACTAAAACCAGTGTGCGTGCAGCAGAACCCTGCCAAAGCACGTTGCATTCATACAAAGATCCATACAGATCTTAATCATAAAATAATCCATTCTGTACTCTGTTTTTATGACATTTATATGAATCTGGCCACAGTCTCATCAAGCAGTTCACAGAGGAAAATTGTTCTATTTATGTGGTCGAGACAGGGTGGACTTGATTTTCAAGCAAAGAGAAAAAGAAAGAAATACCCAATTTTTGTAGTTGCAAATCTGGAACTCAAAAGAACTATTTTACACCATTTTGTAACGATCTTTGTAACAGAGGCTCAGAAGAGACGATATTCTCTTTCTCTGTCCCCTGTCAGCAGTAAAGTCATATATTCAATATTTCTGAAACTGAAAGACTGAGTGGAGACACCTGGAAATAGTTTTCTCCTTTTCTATTTAATTGTAAAAGGCAAAGAAATGGATGTGTGGGTAAAAGTAGAAAGGAAACTTTCCAATGTGCATCTGCTTTAATTTATTCTACCCCTGCATTGTAAGAACTAATAATTTTTCAATTAATTTTCCTGAAATTGGCTCCCCTCACTCTTTTAGGAGTTTCACATGAACACACCAGGAAAAAGGTGACCTCTGGACACTTGCACTGCCTCCTCTACCCTTTCTTTCAGGTTTGTGGTGATGGCAAAAATTTATCTATATACTTGTTGGTGTAATCATTTTCTGTACTTCATTAAGATATATAGAAATAAAGGCAACTATTTTATTTTCTATAAGATCTCTTAGAAAGCTAATTTTCTAAGTAAACTAAGTGGATAAGTAACCTGGGTAAAAATGTCCTGTTGATTAAATAATCTTTCATTCATTCATACCCACCCATCACTCATTTATAAGAGTCTTACTTCACTAGCAGTGTTCCCATGTAATTTTAGTTTTTTTATTATCAGCTGCTGCACTCATTTCCTCCAAGTCAGATACTAGACTCTGATGATCTAAATCCTACATTTATGAGAGAGATCTGAATTCAAGTTTTTGAGCTTTCTTTGAAGACACCATTACTTATTTGAGTGTGGAATAATTACAGAAAAGTCCAGGATCAGGAATATAACCAGACACTGTGTGACCCCAGGAACCATATCAAATGTGGATATTTTTGTATAAATTTCATCCAAAAATTACACTTTTCCCTTTCCATTGCAAATAATAAAAAACACTCCTCCTTTCTTCTAGAACAAAGAGGAAAAAAAGAAGTGCCAGTAAGTGTAAGACTGTTGTAAGAAATTGAGTTAATGTGAATAATTATGTAATGATTGCTCCTAATTAAATAAGGATAATATTCAGGGTGTACTTTTTTTTTCAGAAACCAATGGTATTTAGGAATATACTATACATTGCTTCCTTTCTCTAGCCAATCCTCCCCCAAATAAATGACAGCATAAATAGACACATAAACTCCATATGAATCATTAGTGTGTGAGATACTGTTACCCCGGAGCTGCTCTCACATATATTCCCTTCTTCCTATTTCAAATCTTTAAAATATTTTCTTTTCGAATACTTATAAAAGCACGTATGGTTGAAATAAAAATAAAGCACATACAGATGATATTTTCAAACAAGCACTCTCATATACTAGAAGGAAAATAGGCATGCTCTGTTTCTCTGGGTCTAATATATATGTTCAGGGAAAGTAAGAGCTTAGAAGTAGGGAAGATCAAGAATAGATGGTAGAACTGCTTTAAGATATTACAACTGTCACTTAGAAAAGAATTGGCATCTTTCATATAGTCCACCTACCTATTGTTAAAGTTTAAGAAAGAATGTGCATTCCATTGTTAAAAGTGTGTATGTGTAAAAGTGTATGTTTCATATGCCATTGCTATGTAGAGATGAAAAGTTGTAGATAAATTTCAACCATTTTAAATATATTTGATTTAAAAAATCCCTTTATGGAAAAAACAATACTGAATAGTTTGTCCTGAAACCATTTATCAATGTTGATTCCATCTTATGTTTCAGCCAATCCTAAAATAATCTTCAAGGTAAAGGATGCCATAAAATCCTGCAAATCCTACACCTGAAAGTCTCTTTTCTGAAGATAAGGTACTTCTTAGGAAGTATGTGTAACCCTCCCTCCCTGAATCTCTCCAAACTTTCAGGATGCCAACTTCTTGTGAGAGTTCAACGTGAAACAGGTGGTTGAGTACATACTTGTTTTGTTTTGTTTATTTATCTTGCAGAACAATGAGAAAAGTCTACAGGACTCCTTGAGGACAGTGAGAATGCTCACTAATGTTTCTGCATATCTGGAAGATATCCATCTCCCTCAACTTCACGTCCCATGACAACACGGAGGATTTAAGGGAGTTGCATACTTTCCGTACATCAAATGTAAGCCCAACCACATGAAATTAGCTGTAATGAAGACAAAAGAGAACAAAGTAGGTGCAATGTTAAAAGAAGATCCCCAAGACTGCATTTTAAGACAGATTCATGCACTGAACACATATTCAAAATGCAGCAAGGAGCATTTGTCTGGAATAAAAGGGCAATTGCACAGTGGAGCCACATTATGATGCACATTTAAGTTATGTGATCACAACTGTACATAACTTCACCAGAAATACAAACAGGGAAAAACCTATTTATGCATCAAGGCAGTTCTACCAGCTATTTCCACAGAATGCACAAAAAATAGAGACATTGAAGCCACTATTCTTTTAGCCAATCCCATTCTCATGTGCCTTTCATGTGTTAAACAGCTTCCAGCCCTGAGGGTGACTCAGAAAACCGTTATTCTACAATATAAATCCTAAATACAAGCCAACACTTTATTTACACTCCAGGAAAAAAAAAATCTATTCTAGTACTGGAGGAAAATCTTGCTTGTTCGGACTTAATGAGGAAATAGAATCTATTGGTGTCCAATATGGCAGCTTCCTAAGGAAGGGTTCTTCAGGTAACTTTGTCTAACACAAATTTCTCCTTACATCCTGACATTAAAAAGTAGTTCACAGCTATGTAAGATAAGACTCTATACATCCTTTTTTTTACACAAAAATGTAACATTGCCAATTAAACTGATCTCTGGTACCTATTAAAGAAATCAACTAGTGGAATAAAAATTCACTAAGTGTGTACAGTCTTCCAAGGTAGATGCTATAGGCAATAAAAGAAAACACTATATGATATCGATCCTTAAGTAATTAAAAGGTCATGCATAAAAACTGTAGAGACCAGATCAAGGTTTTTCAGTATATAATAATCACAGTTCTTTTTATTCTATGAATTAAACTCTGAGGGATTGAAGGGAATATGTTATGAATGCGATATAGAATAATCCAAGAAAACTTTTATAAGTAGTATTTGAGATAAGTATTGAAAGAGAAGATAGCACTTAGAGCCAAAGAAGTCCAATTTTCTAAGGTTACCGTTAATGGATAAATGACCAATTAAATAATCCTAATTTAAAATAATTTCTTAGCACCAAAAAAATGATGAAAAAAAGGGAGGTGACATTCAAATACAGTTGACCCTTGGACAACACAGATTTGAATGGCACAGGTCCATTTATACATGGATTTTTTTCAATAAAAATATTAGAAAATTTCTTGGACATTTACAATTTGAAAAAACTCAGATGAAAAACGTAGCCTAGAAATATTTAAAAAATAAGGAAAATGTGCATCATGAATGCATAAAATGTATGTAGACACTAGTCTATTTTATCATTTATTTATCATTTACTATAAAATCAACAATAGGGTATTAGTGTTATGTTCTGGGGGAGTTAAAAGGTATAAATGGACTCCCAGCTACATGGGGGTCAGCACCCCTAATCCCTGCATTGTTCAAGGGTCAAGTGTAAAACAAATTGGTTGCCCGATATATTTGACATTCAAACAGGATTTTGAAAATGACATTAGAATGGTCTCTGGTTTTCAGAGAAACCATTGGTTCAACGCATTCCATGTATCACCAATGGCCCTGGAATATTTCACAAGTGAATTGGGAACCAGCCCAGGCTACACACAGGAAAGGGATTTTCTTTTTAATACTTTAAAAACAGCAATTCACCACTGACGTATTGAAACAGATCAAGATCAAGCATTTTGCATACACTATGAGACTGTCTTAAAACAAAGATCCCAACAGAGTATCCAGATGCAATCACTAATTTCCATCACATTGGAAAGAAACAAAAATGAATGAAACACATATACAAAAGAGGAGTATAATAAGACTCTTTTTCATTTTGACAAACTGTTTTAACCAAAAAACTTATGACCAAGTCAACAATCTACGTAAGTATGGTCATGGCACAACTGGCAACATGTTTTTCACTCTTTTTTTATAAATAAGCTTACATTTGATACTCATATACAAAGAAATGCACTCAGTTTAACACTGTTACATATGTAGGTTAGTCCAAGCTCTATTTTCTGTGGACATGTGGAACCTGGAAGAGAGCAAAGCTCACTGATATATAGTTACCCTCAAAAGAATAGCGAGGAACCTGCAAACATCAGCTGAAGAAACTCTGCTGTGGTGAAATAACATCTGGGAAGCAACATGCCATTACTGATGTGGCAGCAAGTAGAATGATACCTTGTTTTGATCAAAGATACCATGATACCTAAGAGGCAAAAAGACAGACCTACCAACAAAAGACTACAAACAGTAGCAAATCATGAAATTCTACAAAGCATATAGTCATGCAAGGATTGACTGCAGGAGCCTCCATCCCCCTGGGATGAATGCCCATAAAGATAGTGATACCATCATCAGTGTCATCTTCCAAACAAAGGACCACGCAATAGAACAGTATCAATTATTGTCAGAATCGCTTGTGCACTCAGCGATTTCACCAGGAACGATCAGTTAAAGGGGCGGTGGTAACTTCTCAACATAAAACACACTTGCTGCAGTCCAAACTGGATTTAAAGAGAGGTGAGTGACCGCTTTAGTTGCTTAATCTGGTTATGTTTGAGCTAAAGTAGTTCACATTTTGAGAATGAATGAATCAAAGGCATAATTGTTTTTGTCATCTGCACAGCAATTTTACTCCTGAATGCATTGTTTTAGGCAGGAATTAATAAAAATTGCATGCACTTCAGGTGCTGGGTAGATCACCCTTTTCCACACAGCCCAGCCTGGAGCTGTGAATGCTCCTTTCTTATTATCAGTTAATAATTCTCTCTCATTGAGGCAAATTAGGAACTTGACTGTGTTAGAGAGTCCAGAACACTGCTCGAGGCAAAAGGGGGCTAAATGGCAGAAATTCCTGTCTGAGCAAGATGCATGAAGCACGACATTGTGTCCACCACAAAAGCTGCTCTGTATTTTTGATCCTTTCTAATTTAATTAGCCCAAGAGGTAGCGCATTAATTTGCCAAGAATTCTTCTGATGCGAAAGCTGCCCTTATTGCAGTGAAGGGAAAAAATAACCTGCGTGCTACAGTGGCATGCTAGCAATGAAAGGGGGTTATTTTTGTGTTACAAATGGCATTGCAGGGTTACAAGAGACCTTTAAACCTTTTTATCTCTGGTTAGGTCATATGTAACACAGGGCAACACAAAGCGCTAATTAACCAATTCTGGTCCAGACATCTTTTAGAACACTTAAGAGAGTTACCCAGTTAGAACCCAGGTCAAACGCATGGCTTTGTTTGCTTTTAAAAACTGAAAACATCTTCTGGTGTAAATATTAAAAATAGATCCAAAAAAAAAATCTTCCTTCAGCAGTTCAGTTACTCTACAGACTCAGCACTCTAGATATTTATTCTAGTCTTTGTTTTCTTTCTGTTTAATGATATTCTTTATGTGGGCAAACTGGAGCCTTGAAGTCCCTTAGAAGGTCTCTTGGCTCTTTATGCTGTATTTGTTTGGTAAATTGTCTCCATGTTAATCTTCTTCATCAAATACTTTGAGTCAGTTTTGAAAAACTTTGATCAGATCTACCACCACTGAGGTTCTTCATCGCCATGTGCTTCTGATATGCACTCGTGCAGCCCAGTGGGTCATTTACGCATTAAAGAATGAGAAACATGCATCCTACCATGATAAGTCCTCCACAATACTTTGAACTGTTAATTAAGCCTGTGTAATCACGTCTGCTGTTTGCAGAACTATTTCTTTTCTAGAAATTACAGGATCCCGTTTAGAGACTTTCAACACCCCTGTCGCTTTCCCTTACCGCATTCTATCCTGCTGTCTGAACGTGGCTGGGTAAAAACTCACTCCTAGAAACTAACTCGAGAAAACCCGAGGATTATTACATTTTATATTTAATTCTCCTGTCACTAGCTTTAAAGTAGGGCATTGATATTTCCCTCCCTTCCCTCTTACTGGCTAGAAATGAGTGAATTAAGAGTGGTGGCATTTAGAGTGTTTTTGGCTATGCGTTATGGGTACCCAGAAGCATCACAAGTAGCGTGTTTATGGCAGAGTATACGATTAGTAGCCAAACTGAGAAGAGGAAATTAGCATTGTCAAGATGGATCCTGGGGGTGGTCTCGGGTGAGAGGCCAGAGAGCAGAGAAGAGAGAACGATCTTTGTAAAATGTAACTCTATGGACAAGAGAAAGGTTAAAAAAAAAAAACAAGAAAAGTAAAAATAGCAATTGTGTGTTCATTGCAAGGGAGGATAGGGGTTGCAGGGAGAATTGAGTTAGGAGAATCTCTTTGTCCAGCAAAATTTTCTCATGGACAACAGCACAAAATAATCTAGTTTCTTAAAACATGACTTGTCCTTCCAAAATACATTTAAAAATTTTTTAAAGGTAAAATGATTCCGGACATTTTTGTTCCAACCTGGAAATATGTCTCAGATTGATTCATAATGTATAATTGAAAAAAAAAACTCCTTAATGAATTTTTGTTCTATACTAAAAGTCTTTATCTTTTACACATTTTTGTAGATTCTGTTTAAAAAACAGCAGCTATATAATAAGATGATAGCTTTCGACATGAGTTAAAAAGTTCCTATACAATATTTTCAATATCACATATGAACAAGATAACTGAGCTGAGAATGTGTTTTTATAGATATATGTTAACTGTTCTGAATTTCTACAGGTTGTCCAAAAGATTTGAAAGGGTAAAAAGATTTTTTTAATGCATAGTAAATACTTCTGAAATAGTGAATTAAAATGAAAAACAGATGACACATTTATTCAGCTTTTGGCTTCTGTGACATCAAACAGCCCCATTTTCTTCAAATGGTTTCATCAGCAGACTGCTAACCTCTTAAACTGATTGACTTAAACATGTCACTTATTTGATGATTAGAAGTTTATAAAATAATCCCTATTTTTTTTCATCTGTCAACATGTTACATATCTCTCACAATAGATTAAAAGGTCATGTTGTTTCCCATGTTGTCTCTACAGATAATTTTAAGGTTTTAAATAAAATGAAGATACAATGTATGAATGAAGTATTTGATTTCCATTAAAGAAATCTCTTGAAATTTGTAGTTAATTGATTTAAGGTTTTTTTTACAAGATTAATAAAGTCAATTGAAATATTGCTCACAGAAAAAAAAACTGAACAACTTATATTTTAGCATGGTGATATGCAGGCATGCAAACTTACTCAAAGTAAAGGATGAAAATCAAAGATAGGCATATCTACATTTGGAAGGAAAACAATAACAAAACCATTATTTTGAGCCAGTATTTAATAAATGATAAGAAACTACTTTAAGTGATTGATAAAATGAAAAACGGGATTTTCCCCCTCAATTCCAGACCCCTTTATAGTCTCAGAGAATACACGGCAGAGCAGAAACAATTTACCTATGTCTGCTTTCACAATAAAGCCAGGATTCTAATATTTCAATCCATTCTCCTAAAACACTGTGAAGTCCACACTGGCACAAGTCTGATGCATATATGCATTCCTTGATATTCTCTGGGTCCCTGGAAAGTTGTTGATATTTAATTACTCTCACTTACAGCAAGTTGAAGAGGAACTCAAAGGATAAAATCCCCTCCGGAGAAAAAGGAAGACTCAAAGACAGCCAGAAACAGATTTCTCCCTGCATATGCCAAGGGTGACAAAGGGCATTTAGTGCTGACACCCTGACCACCTGGTGTGGGCCTGGAATAGATGCCCTGGTGTAATATATCAGGCAGGGTCACTGTCCTAGCAGATGACCCACTCAAGCTTGGAGATGAGAAGAGTTTAAGAAAAGAACATTTTACAAAAATACAGGCAGGGAAACGACTCAGGGATGGGGTGCACCAGGCCCAGTGACAGCAGAGAGCTGGTGAATCCTGAGGCTGAAGAGGCCAGAGAAGACATGGTCATCAGAGCCTAGGAACAGACGAATGGAAAGGACCACTCCCTGGACAGGCCATAACTCTGCCCTAGGACACATTCAACCGCAGCCACTTACCAGGGAGGGAGCTGGAAAGCAGATAACTAAACCCACTCTCCTCCCACTCTGCTCCACCATTACTATCAGTCTTCAGCAGAGACCCACTAGAAGGCAGCGGGCAGTGCTTGGAAGCAGCCTCCCTGGGAGAGTTGCCTGGAAGGATGGTTATAAGATAACTACCAAAGGTGACTCTTAATATTTAATCGTGGAGAGGAAATGTTTCTTAACATTAATACAAAATATTAACGACTTCATGGAAAAAAAATGTAATGTCTTTTTCAGAAATGTTTGACAGTACACCGGGATTGAAAAATATCTATCTGTACACACCCTCCCCCGCCCACACACTTATATGCTGAATTATTGTCAAAAGAAAAATAGAAGTCAAATTATAACTAAAAAATACATGAAATAATGATAATAAAACATAAGAATACATAAAATTATAGATAACTTCATAATACAGCTCCAGAATGTTTGACTCTTAGAAGCAAGAATCCAAGGATCCTATGAAATCTTACTGATCTTTAGGTCACTTCAGAGATAAAGCCTTTTCTTCTACAAACCAGTAGTTCCCACTCTACTTTCTAAGTAGTCTTAGAAAAAAGACGTCTAGAACTACAGATGTGCAATACCCAGTCAGTGAGGGATAAGAGACACTAAAAATCAGTGAAGCTCTTTCAGATCTAGATTTTTATTCTCCATCCAATATGCACTCCTTCCTCACCTCCAAAATGGAGAGATGAGGCTTCTTTAGAAACCTGGGGTATCTGAGGTCATGGCCTTCTAGAAACAGTCTGCATGTATGCAAACTCCAGGGCCCAGTCTCTGCTGAATACTCTCCTTTCTCACTTTCCTGCACCCACCAAGTGGGCCTCCTACCTATACACAGCTGAAAACATTCAAAACTATTTATTCTCCATCCTGTCATGTTGAATACCACCTCCAGGGCATCCTTCCTTTTTTCTTCCTCCCCTCTGTTTAGCATACATTCATTTCACCCATATATCTTGAGCACTGATTGCTAATCACTGATAGAAGCTGTGATACAGAGTAATAAATCAAGATCTCTGAGCAGCTCACAGTATAGTGAAAGAGAAAGACATATTGTCACTCTGTCCTTTCCCACACCCCTGTAACACAACATAGGATATACTGTACCCATAAATATATATGTCTGTACTATATGCATAAATGCATATATATATATATATATATATATATATATATATATATATATATATATATATATATATGTATGTATGTATATACATAGTTTGCTCCTGAAATACCTCCATACCTCCAATCCCTTAGGGAGAGAGCCTCCCCCACTTACCACACTGTCTCTTGGCATCATTCCTATGTCTCCTGGTCTTCTATTGAATTTCAACAGGTTTTAAAGAATTGAACATATGCAAGAATGTTAAAGCCCACTCAGACTGGTAGACATAAGCTCATTGCTGGATGAGGGTTAACAGTGGTAGGAGTTAGGATTCAGCCCTGGAAGAGACGGAAGGAAGTAAATAAAGGGATGATATATGCAAAGCATATTATAAGGCTGTGAAAGAAACAAAGTACCAAATTCCCTTAAAAAATATCTTCTTTTCACAAATGTTCTTCCAGAAATTTTGTTCTCTAGGAACAAATCAATTTTTAATTTAATCTATGGAACTAAATTTTATGAAGACAAATAATATGTAAGAAAACCCTTTCTTTGTGTAGTCACCTTTTTCAGAAGCACCTGCCTTAGGACAGAACATATATTTCTCCAGAGCTATTAGAATCATCTGGGGAGCTTTAAAAACTATCAGGCCCAGGCCCAAACCAGGTGGGCCCAGGCATCACTATGGTTTAAAACTCCCCAGTTGATACTAATGTGCAGCCATGGTTGTATATAATAAATATATATTTAGACATATGATTATTAGTGGCATACTTCTCATCCTTAGTAAAAGGAAACTATCCTAAGTAGAATTTTTTTTCCATTTGTTTTTGATAATGTCATCATGAAGAGTTACTTTAATAATATGTAATATACCTTTAAAAATCATTGAAAGTGGGTGTTAAATTTTTTAACAAAGGCTATTGTTGAATAAAATAATTGAAGTATAGAAGATTTGTTTGGACGCTTAATAATAAAAAGAGCCTCCTAGAAAAATAGCAAGGTCTTGGTAAGCAGATGGGGTTTGGGTCAGAATATTGATGCAAAATTTTTATTCAAGCTTACTTCCACCCTCCCACATCCTTTTTTTTTTCTCATCTATGCCATATCTGGAGTCTACAGTGTAGAATCTAGATAGTTTAGCCATTTGCAATACAAGTTAGTTTGGGCAATGCTCATTTACAGGAACTCTTTTTCATCTAAATATTCAGGAGTTTTATAAATATGTCTATTTTAGGGTTCACTTTAGCAAGTAGTACAGGTCTCAGTTCTCAAGCACATGAACACATGTTAAGAAGCTGCCTCTAGGCTGGGCATATGCCATGTGTATGTACAATACCCACTGAAATTAAGGAAGGGCTTTGCTTTCAGAGGTGTGCTTACAAGGCACGGAAACCCAGATTAGCTCAGGCATATACACTACCAAAAATGTTCTTGTTAGCTGGGCAACATGTTTTTTAAAGGTGCAGAATCCACTTTGTTTCTATCACTTGTCAGAGTTAAGCATAAATAATGTACAAACAAACAAACTGTGCCAGTATAAAATGTAATATTTGTTTGTGAGACACTTCCAGAATCTGACAGTGGCCCTCTGTTAACAATATTTAGGCCATAACTATATTGGCCAAATTTTACAAAAAAAAAATTCTTAAGCTTTGGATAATGTTAAATAGCTTTAAAATTACTCCTGCATCTGGTTTCTAATCTCGGAAAAAATCGGGCCAGGGTTACCAGTTTTAATGATCATTATGTCACAGTAAATGGTAAGCAAGAATAATAATAAACTAAGAAGCTGTTATACAGCAGCTTAACATGCTCCTAATTCTGGGCTCCCTAGATCAATGGGATTGTTGAATCAATACATTTCCCAAAAAATATTAGAAAATTAACACACAATTACCATTATTTTTTTTTAATTTTGTTAAGGAATGATATTAAATGAAAGGACTGAAACTACATATATACCATATAATACAACTACACATATAAACCTTATATATAATATGTAAAATTACATATATCAATCTATCTATAGGTAGGTAGATATAATATCAAATAAGCACCAAAAAAGTAGGAAGCACAGAATCTCTCAACAAAGGATAATTCTATAAAAAGAATACACTTAATGAAAATTTTATTTTTATGTGCAAATATCTCATTTCACTGTAATCCAGTGAAAATGTCATGGCCAGTGCTTTAGAATGAACTCTTCTGAGGGGTGTGCTTGATCTCCCGTCTAATTCATAGAAAAACTCTACTTGCAGTCTTGTTGGTACCTGCCCAGAGCTTTCTGTCCAGGCCATTTCAAGAGCATTCAGCATTTTCATGTCAAACCTGAAAGGAGTATTCCTTCATCCACTTCGGAGCTCACAATTCTACCTAACTTTGCAATAGCAACACTGAGAGTCATTTTCCTCAAGATGACTGTCTATGCGATGCCAGGGTTCTTCTCAGTTTTGTTTGTTTATTTTGTTTAAAGCAAAAGTTCAAGCAGCAAAAACCCTTAACCCAGTACCTAATCCCTGTGATTCAAAATAAGAATCCCTGGCCAGTGAATCTTGTAAATTATGTTTTCCCATATTGTATGGCAATCAATTGGAAAAGATCACATAGTGTTTGATTTGAATATTTATATTTGAGTGAGATTTCATATACTTAGCCAAAGCATGGAAGGATCCCTTATCCTGTAAGAGCATTTATTATGACATTCATAACAATGGGAATAAAATTGGTCTTCATTTTTTCTACAATCCATAATAGTGAAGCCTCTAATCTGTCCTGACTGACATAAATTTCTACTACATAATGAATATACACTACAAAACTGAACAGCATGTCTGTAGAACTACTGGTGATCTTGTCTCCTGCCTTCACAGTGACATTCGGACTGTTCATTCTAGGGCAAATCCTTCATTTCAAATGTCTGAAAAACAGCCATCTGATTCAGTATAAAACTTTGAATTCATCCTGCAAATGAGCATACTCCAGATTTAAACTGTTGATTTTAGATTAATTGTAAACAGTCTAACTTTTCATTTATTTCAGTTTTTTCTTAGTCGTACTTTGATCTCCAGGAAAGAGCAAAAGTAGCTTTATTGGTTATGTAAATAAATATCTTTCGTAATTGATCTGTTACCACTCTTTTTCAATAATGATCTCAAACCCACAGATGCATTTCAAGGAATGACAGTGCAAATGCCACACGAATTTACCCCCATTTTCCAATGCCCTACATTCATAGCAATCTCAGACTTTAACTTCTGTGAAATCATTTACAAAGAATAGAAGTTCCTCCGAATGGCTCTTGCTGAAAGGAAATCTTGCAGGTATTTTTCCCTCCTCTAATGTAAACACACAGTTCACAACAATGACAAGGCAAGTGCAAAAAAAGGAAGCTTCGCTAGGGCCTCTGTACAGGTAACAGAACAGCGAAATAAGGAAAGACTGTTAGTCAAACAATGTTTATATTTCATGTGGGCAAGCTAGTTGACTCACACAATCACAGAAAAATAAATTAAATTAGACAACTTAAAATGCCCATCTATAATTGAAATCAAAAGCTTTGTCGTAAGGTACTTCATTTGGAAAAAGAAACCCAGCTTCACAAATGTGTAGCCATCAAGACCATCTCTTCTGTCCAGGTGAAGTGGGAATCAGGCAAATGAACATCAGTGTGCCCTGGTCAAATGGAACCTAAGAAGCAGCACTTTAAGGCACATCCTCATTTTTAGCCCTCTCTTTCTCTTTTTCTAATTTCTCAGTTGTTATTTCCAACATTGCTTCCTTCCTTCTGTGATTGGATGAAATACAATATTAACTGACTAGCCTACAAATGATTATTTAAGATTCACATAGTATTCTTAAGCATAATGTTTTCAATATTTGAAATGCAGACTTAATTTTGAGAAATTTAATATATCATCACAGAATGTACAAGAAGACATATATAGCCATCTTAAGGAAGAAATGGTTCCAAGTTCTGTAAGATTGGTTGTACTTGAATTGACCTTTTTAATAGAGATAAAAACAAACAAGCAAACAAAAATAGGCATTCATTCAAAAATGAGTTGGTCAGACATCAAAGCATTAAGAAAGCTATATAGGTATATACTGACAGGGCCATCCAGCTCTGTCAATGAGAGGCAAATACTTAGCCAAAAACTTTGAAACTTCCATTTCTATCACAGGATAGATATACTAATCTAAATCCATATACTCTTTGGTTGATCTTCTGTTCCTTCTAGGCTCACCAAGCACACTTCTGTTAACTAAGTAGATGCCCAGTAAGTCTGCCCAAAGTGAGTGAGTGTGCCTAGAAGTCTGGTCTGGAGTTTTATTTTTCATTCTAAGTTAATAGGATGGCATTCTGATTCCACATCAGTCATCCTGAACAACAGATTGACTCTTGATAGGCAATTGAAATCAGGCTGAGGACCAGACTGAACTGTATTCAGTTCCCTAAGGACACATCCATTGTTGAGACATCTTAGGAAAAGTCCTCATTAACTGTGAACATTATTTTTCCCATTTTGATATTTTTGCTGACATAAAGTTTAACACAACTTTACAAAGATAGTGAAGTGTCTTTGTAACTTACAATTTTAGAAACACAAAACTCAACTCTCTCCTCCTACCAAAGCATCTGGCAGACATGTTTTTGCTTTTGTTTTATTTCCTGGGTCAGCATTACATTTTTATATGCTTAGCACAGTGCCTAGAACAGAGCTGGTCCTTAAGAAATTGTCACTTTTCTCCCAAAAAGGTTACTTGTTTTTAACCACAACAAAATGATATCCCAGCTCACCAGCCTCAGCATTTGTCTGAAAGAAAATGAGACTTTTAAGAACCATATCAAACTTGCATGTGTCCAAGCTGTTTTTATCTTAATTTGGAACATTGGTTCCTGAATCTTTAAAAAAAAAATGTCAATAATATAGGCCAGAAACGAAATGCCTATTCTAAGTTTGTGGGCTTGGGAAGTGATAGGTAAGCTGATCTTTGTAAAATGCTCAGTGAAAGAGCAGGAGAAAAAAGATGTGAAGCAAGAGACATGGAAGAAGGTTCTAAGGCAGGGAGAAACTCAACCCAGGTAAGGAGTTGAGTATAGGCCATTGCACTCAGAGTGGCTGAAGTGCAGCCATGGTGGAGAGAGGGGCCAAAATGCAATGGGATGATCTGATCAGGGATCACAGCACAAAGGGCCTATGGGCCATGGCACTGGGCTTGGATTTTATTCTCTGTATGACGGGAAACCACTGCAGAAATTCGAGTAGGACACTAGCATGATTTAATCACAGTGGTTGCTATGTGGGAAATGGATTCATGAGGACACAATAAACAGGAAGAGCAAGTAGGAATTGATCACAATGGAACTAAACGTCACAGGAAAACAAGATAGTAAAGGATTTGCACTAGGTAATGGTAATTGCGATGGAGAGATACAGATGAGTCTCCAGGTTCTTGTTTATAGAATTGGTTATTCATTAGCTGTAGGGGTGAGGAAGAGAGCCATGGCAGGATTGACTTCCAGGCATTAGACTTGAACCAGGTATTGGAGGGGAGAGGGAACATATTCCAAGTCTTTAATGAGATAGACCCAAACACACTGGTAGTCTGGGAAAACCACTCAAAAAGCATCACCTTCATAAAGTAAATCAAAAAAGGACTATGTCTCTTAAGGTGTGCACTCTCTGAAATATGCAATAAATTTGAAGCGCAGATTGGGGTAGTATTGGTACTGTCTAGTTATTGGGGGAATTTTTCCCATCCTTCCTGCCATGTTTGAACATGAATCTGGGTTTTTATAGAGTTAAATAAGTAACTGCCTTCTTTCCCCTGGGCTTGAAACCAATTAAAAAATAAGACAATACAAAAAAATAGCCGGCCAAAGATCAAGAAAGGCTGGATCACACTCCCAACAGTCCACATGCCATCCCTCATTTTGACCTTAGGAAAGCTCAAAGGAGGAAAGTGTAAGTTTTAAGAGCAGACAGGCCTACCCTGGATCACTGCCTTGCATTAGCTGAAGGCAGAGAGGGAAGACAAGGGAGAGAATCCAGACTTCTCACTGTCTTTTAATTTTGCTCCATTCATTCAGGAATCAAGTACTAGTGGAGACCAGACTCTTGCCACACTCAAATATAAGGTAATGTGGAGGAGTTGTGAATACATCACACTCTAGTTTACCAGGTACTGACCAGATTCAAAATGATCACAAATCTCTTACTGGTCACGTCAATCATTTGTTGCCTATTCTGGAGAGTGATCTAATCCATGATAGGGATCAAGCATGATAATGAAAAAGAAATTTTGGAAATTATAAAAGGCATGAGTTTCATTCCTCTTGAAGAATTTTTGAGTGTCACTTCCCACTTTGTGTACCTTTAACACAGAAGTATGAGGCCCTTCAACACGTTGGTACCCTTCTCTTGTCATGTAAAATATCAGGGATTACATGTGCACCCACAAAATGGCAGATTATATGTGAAGTTTTTCAGGCTTTTCTAACAGCTTTTTTCAGACATCATCTGAGTTGGAAGGCCATTACGTAAGACCCACCAGAGCGGAATTACCTATTAGGAGTCTTGGAGTTCTGAGGCTTCTCAGAAAGCATTTCAGGACTCCAAGGATCATAGTCTCTTCTCTTCCAATTTTCCATGAGCCTGTGACTGCTCTATCCTCACTTCCTAGAAACAAAGTATCCACGTGCCCAAAGAACTAGACAGTGGCTCTTCCCTTTAACAACATAATGAAAGGAGCCCCCTCATTGTTCACTGATGTTGGATTTAAAGTTGAAAAGCAAACAGGAAAGGGGATGGCGGCCCCTCTCAAAAGACAAAAAAAAAGATGAAAATTACCAAGGATATATTTAGTTGATAAGAAAAACTCTAATAAACCAAATTTTATTTCATGTCATTCATCAGCTCTCTAGGTGTTTTTGTACAAGTTTGTGCTATTTCTTAATACTCTTTTACTTGCTTGTTTTGACTTCAGTGATTTGTGAAATCTATTTTAATCTAAAGCCTTCTGCTATTCCACAGGAACAATTAGAAAAGAAAACAGAAATTTTTAGGGAGACATGTAAACAGCATGCACGTCTGATTCCTGAGGCTCCTGGCTTCAGGAATTCTCGTTTTCTTCAACTGTTGATTTAGTCTTGTGTTGAGTTAGTATGATAAAGTATCATTTAACAGGAAGTTATAGTCTCTTATGTTATGTTCGCATTTCATTTCCATGCTACGTTTTAGAAAATAAGTGATAAGTAGAAGCAGAACAGGTATTTGTAATTACTCATGAGTCATTTGCTCTCATGTAATTTAATAGCCACAGATCTTTAATATTTATAGCACATGTTGGAAGGATTTAACATATGTAGTGATCTTCACCAAGTAACTCCATACTCTTCCTGAATACAAAGATGTAAATTTTGTCACCATTTATGCAACCTGCTAAAATTCTTGCTATTAATTCATGTGAATGAGTTTCTCCTCTAAAATTTTAATTAAAACACAAATGCTTTGCACACTTCAATCTGCAATATCCCACACATGCATTTTTTTAATACTGACTGATCAGCTGGATAAGAGGGGATTTCTTTGTAGGATGCTTTCTCATACCTGAAAATTCCCACAAAGCAGTTATTTTTGTGTAAAAGCCCATTTGAAAGCTAAATAACCATCACACTACAAGGTCTCAGTGGCACTAGTGTTTTCTTCACATTGCTGTGCATTTCTAAATGTGCTGTAATAAGAAAAGGGGAATAGAAATCTACTAAGGTGAATAGGTGATATTAGTCCAGACAATTAAAATTTGAGAGAAACTGATGTCACAAATAATAAAGAACCAGTAGCACAAGAAAATGTATTATCTGTATGATCAAAACAATGCATAAGTTAGGATTTCTTGAAGAGCTGTATTCAGTGCTGAATAACTGTGTCTATCAATTATAATGATAGCAAGTTATTCTTTTTCAACCCCTAAATCTAAATTATCCCAAAGCTTTCTAGCATAATACAACTAATGTAGAATGTTGTCAGATATTTTCAAAATTGACATTCTTAAGTAGTCTTAAAAGTTTATTGAAAGTACTTCTTCAATTGACTAAATTTTTCCACCAGAATAACAAAAATAGTAGGAGTAATACAATATAATAAAATTAATCTGTTCTCCAAAAACTTTAAACACAAACACGCACACACTTTCACATCCTTTGTTCCTTTGAAACATTCTTTTCCAACAACTTTTCACCTGTGTCATTTCTGTTATTATAAACCATCATAATGTGACATATCTTTAACTGACCTGTTTTCTTGATACTACTAGGATTTCATCAGAAATGGTGGGCTATTGGAAAGTAAAAATAAAGATTTTTCTAGATCCATTTTTCAAAATACAAGTGTGCATTTTCCTGAAGGGATGAAATATAAATGTTTGATTAACTGACACTCAGAAATCATTCCTAAGCAATCTGTTAGAATTTCTTTCCCTTTGCAATGTTTTCTGTTCTATGCTATCAGGAACTGTGAATCATAATTTCTGGCAGCTAAAACCAAAGCTGGTGATAGTCTCTATTAGCATCCTAAAAATATGCATGTCCTAATGCTCTCCTAAAATATGTCTTCTCTGAGATGTTTCAGATTTTTCTCAGCCAAGCAAAATGACATTAACTTAAGACCCTGGCATGAAGATTTGCTTATTTTAGTTTGCTTAACAATGCAACCACAGCACAAAAAATATTGCTACTCAATGACAGAGAAGTTACTCTGTCACATTCTGACCTATTGTTTGTTAACATCACATAATAAACAATCAAAACACTTATGATCACTAATTACTTTGATTATTCACATATGAAGACAAAACAACTAAATCTATTTTATAATTAGTTCTTTTTAGGACAAGAGAGTGTTCCCTTTTAAAACACTGTTTTAAAGAAGTCTGGTTAAAATGATTTCAGCCCAAACTAACTAGGAATAATGGAGAACAATTAACAGTTTAAATCAAGACAACATGGTGTGTCTACATCAGTAACTGATAAATTTCTAGAAAAAAGCCCAAAGTTTCTTGTATTCAGCATTCCATAAGGAAATTTGACTTTATTTGCCTTTTTCCTCTGAAAGTTTACTACAGGATTCCAGGAAGAATTTCTTAAGAGAGAACAATATCTGGCAACCTATTTAGCTGACTCTCAATAAAGGATAAATAGGATGCAGAGGTCAGATTTAAATCAAAAGAGGAAGTCTTTTTACTCTGATGTTGCACCTTTGAGGCAAGGGCCTGATACCTTTTCAGAAAATATAAAGCAACAAAATGCATTCTCTTCTCTGCTAGAGACAGTAAGAGGACAAGGGTCATGTAATTGTAACTCTTGTTTGCAGTTTCACCCATTTTCTCTTGTTTAAAAGAAAACAGCAAATTGAGTTTATTTCATGTAACTAGTATGTTTACATATTTATAACAATATACTACACTTTATGCAAGAACAATAGAAGTGTTTGATGAATTCAGTAGAAAAACTTAAAGACAATTTTCTAAAGCATCTAAGAACACAAAGAATTCTGAAAACAATTCTAACAGTGACATGAGGAAAACTGGAATATTTGAAGCAAAAAGAAATGGAAGAGTCTCTAGAATTGGGGAGAATAGACTCCAAGTAGTAGAGTGGGAAATGGGAATAAAATATTGAAGGACAACAAAAGCCTTATATTATTTTATGCCAGGATCATGCCTAGAAACCAAGTTTTTATTTCTTCCATTAGATCAGCATTATACAAAGATACTTCTTAAAATATTAATTCTACTGTGAGATTATAAATTATTGCCCCCCAAAAAAGATTTCTGTAATCAAAAAGTTGGTATATGCTGGATTAAGCAATGTTAATGGGTCTTTTAACTACAAGATTTTTCAGTCTTAACATGCTAATGAATCTTATGACTCTCCCAGAGAAATGCATGCCATGTTTTTCATACTTATTGCACAAAGGAAAATACATATAAATAGAGATAGAGATAAAGATGATACAGAGATAGATATAGATATATAACAACTCTAGGGAATTATAGCCCTTGGAACTCAGACAGGGACTTCCCAAGAAAATTTTTCCTCCCTAGAAAATTTTTCTTTTCCATCACATAAAATGTAATGCAAATTAGGAGAAACACTGGTTTTCCTTCAATTCATTCATTTAAAGTTTCCCCAATTTTTTTCTGCATGAATGCTTTCTAAATATTATTCTGTTATAGTACCTCTTATTCAACTCCTTCATAAATAAAAACCTCAAAAGTGTTAAGTATTCTACACTATGTTTATTTACAACAGAGGCACAAAGCCGATTTGACTTAGGAATACATGGTTACCTGTTTTGCTAGGAACTTCAAAATGTAGACACCAAAGAAACTTGATTCAAGATAGTGCACACAGCATGTGAATTAATAACCCATTTATCTGAAACCCTCATTTAAAAAAAAAGAAAATATGCATATTTATTCTAAAACATCACCAACTAGTAAGACCCACTGTGATTTAAGAGATGTTAAAAAGTAGGGGAAATGTACATCTAAAGAGCAACAAAATATAGTACATATACTTCAACAACAAAATAAAGTAAGAAGCCAGCCAAATGGACCAACCCACATCCTAGAATATGTACAAAAGGAACTGCAGTTAGAAGAAAAGCTAACTACGAGGCAGAATTCCAAGAAATCTGAACTCAGGAACTGCAGGTGGGGTGGAAAGAAGGAAGGAGAGGATGGGAGGCCAGAAGCCAGAAGGCACTAGTGAATGACTCTCCCCTGTACATGGTACACAGAGCTTCCAGCATCGGGCATTTCATCCCCCAGGGAAAACAGACACGTGAAGAAAAAGAATTCTCAAAAAAGAATGAATGATCTCTTTAGGGAGAGTGAAGGCAATTATTCTGGTTGTGTTAGGATGCTAATTAACAGCCTACCAAAACTTGATTTATTTTTTAAAAAAAGAAAGACCAGAATGATGTAAAAAAGGAACAAGGATATAATTAGAGCACATCAAAATAATTTTTTAAACTTTGTCACAATTAAAAAGTTCATAGAATTTTTAACAGAAAAATTAGAAAAAGATCAGACAAAATATTTCCTCTTATATTTAATGTAAGAAAGGAAAACATTTAGATATAAAGGATCAATCTGGGAATTCCAAAATCTGAAGAACATGAACAGAAGAAAAATAGAAGAAAAGGAGGAAAGGAAATTATTAAAGAAATAATAAAAAAATAAAATCTTAGAGCTGTCAAGACTAAGACAAAAAGTGCATACCATGTGCCCAGCACAATGAATAAAAATGGGCCTAGACATGATAGTAGGAAAAATTAGAACACTAAGAATAAAGATTTGGCCCTAAATATGTTCACAGAGTGGCTTAAAAAGAAATAAGGATCAGATTAGTATCAGACTTCTCACTGGCATTACAAATGCTAAAAGACAGTGAAAGAGTATTTTTAATCTAATTTTTATAACCATCCAAAATAGCTCAACTTATCACAGGACAGAATAAAGACATTACCCCAACATTCAAAATTCAGAAAATCTACAGGCCCCTTTTAGGGTGTACATTTAGGAAAATGAAAGAAAAACTACCTGAAAGATTCAGAAAACAGTGAATTTAATTCAGAAGAGCACTGATGTGTACTCACAGGCCAACCTGGAGCAGGAAGATCAATGGCTCAAAACAGTGGATTCTCAGAGGGAAATGAGGACAAAAGTTATGGACAGGTAATCAGTACTATCACTGATGAGGGGGAAGCCTGAAGATTTAATAAAGTTAATTGACGGAAAGTATAAAAGAGAAAACCCATTTAATTCATCCTTGGAAACATTCCCCTTTAAATAGTAGAGATAACTGTACTGGATCTGCAAAAGTGAAGGTGTAAAAGTGATTCTAACAAGCCCTATATTCCTCTACAATAACTAATGAAGCTACCATAACAATCTGAAATGTGTTCATTGTTTTGCTTTTTTTGATATATTTTTAATTCAAGTATAGTTGATATACAATATTATATTGGTTTTAAGTGTACAACATAGTGATTCAATAGTTATATAAATTATCAAATGCTCACCCCCCGCTACTGTAGTTACTGTGTCACCGCAGATGTTACAGGACTATTTGACTATATTCTCTATACTATACTTTCATCCCCCTGACTAATTTATATTATGAGTGAAATTTTGTGCCTCTTATATTTCAATTTTTAGAATCAACATATGCACAAAGTCTTCTGTTAGGAAGGTTACAGAATAGAAAGCATATGTTATAAAGTACAAAAATATAAAAATGAAGGTATCATCTATGATGTTGAACTGGAATTGTAGATATCAGTATTAACTCAGTACTTTAATTATATGTGGATATTTAAATATATATTTAAATATATAAATCTGTTAATTTATATGTAAACATTTAGTTTTAAAAGATATATATAATATGTATTTATAATTATATGTTTATAATGTATATGCTTATTGTTTTATCTCTATACAAATGTGCATATACACATACATTTATAATGTATATGCTTATTGTTTTATCTCTATACAAATATGCATATACACATACATACATATATATTAAAATGAATATAAATACATATGCATATAGGTATGCATGCACATATATATATCTACAGGGAGATCATACATACATACATTTCCTCATTATGATAACTGAGAGGACCTAAAAACAATAACACACCTGGAGCAAGGAGTAGCCTTAGCATCCTGAATTTGATTTCCAAATGTCATTCTTCAAGAATACAAGGTTAATTGCAGACTGCATCAAGAAAAGTACAAGATAAGCCTGAAACATTTTGCTATGTGCAGAAAATAGGAAGTCCTCAAAGTAAGATGAAAATATGTCAGAAAGGACAGCTCAAGGAGTTAAAACTTGCTCGATTTGGGCATCAAAAAATGGTAATGGCTTATTACAGCTCATTGGGCAAAATAAGAATCCATAAATCCATACTAATATAAATAAATAAATATCTCTTTAATGAGGATATGGCTGTTGTAGAGTCAGAGATAACAGAAGCTGGGGAGCAGTCAAGGAACAAGAGTACCACTGTCTTACAAAATAAAGGCAAACGACACTGTCTATTAGTGCTGCCACAAAATACTAAGGTGTAAAATGTTGTTTGAAATTATACAAATAAGCAAAGGTGGGAACTGTGTATATAACTATATTAAGAATGCTATGGTCTGAATGTCTGTGTCCCCCCAAAATTCAGTTTTGAAATCCTAAACACCAAAGACAATGGTATTAGGAAGTGGGGCCTTTGTAGGGTGCTAAAGTCAGGAGGGTGGAGCCTTCATTGATAGAATTAATGTTCTTATAAAAGAGACCCCACAGAGCTCCCGAGCCCCTTCTACCATGTGAGGACACAGTGAAAAGGTGCCGTCTGTGAAACAGAAAGGAGGCCTTTACCAGACCCTGAATCTGCCAGGGCCTTGATCTTGGACTTCCCAGCTTCCAGAACTGTGAGAAATAAAATCCTGTTGTTTAAAAGCTGACCAGTCTGGGGTATTTTGTTATAATAATTTGAATGGACTAAGAAGGAGGGAGAGGAGAGGGACAGAATATAAATTGTCCATCCTTACCTTAGACATTATAAAAAATAGCAATATAATCACATTATTTAGAAATATGTGGATAACATCCTTAATATTAAAAATCTGCAATAATGTAAAGGTATAGCCTTTAAAAATCATTACTAGAGTGAGGAGTGACAGATTTGGGGATGACTGCATTATATTATAAGGCTGACTATACAGTTTAATTTCTGAGCTTGTACACTGATTCCTCTGATAAAAGTTTAAAGAAATTTGGGTATCTATACACACATCCAAATTCCTGCTTCCTCCCCAAATTCACTATATTTAGCATCTCTGAACAGTCTTAGCGTTGTTTGTGGTTGTTTTCAGCTTTACCAGTAATTGCAATATGATTGCTTTAAGTTTACTGTTCTTAAAAAAAGTTATACTGCCTTAAACTTGCTCACACTTTGCCTCAATCAAGCTCCAAATATTACTACATGGCTCTCATGTACTGGATTTGATTTAAAAAAATTTTCTTTAAGAATTTGTTCAAATCCCATTTTCATCCTTATTCTTCCAGTTAGAATTGTTTAAAGTTTCACTTCTTATACTCAACTTCCATCCTTGATGATTTCAGCAATTTGCTGGAAAAAAAAAAATAACTCTATAGTCTAGTTCTTCAGACTGTGACTTTGTGTGCTAATTTTTTGCTTTTTTACTGTATTTTTTAATTAACATAAAGCAAAATTGACTTTTTGGATACACATTTCAATAATTTTTTATACATAAACAGATTAATGTAATCACCATCACAATTGAGATGCAGAATATTTCCATCACCTCAAAAATCCATCTAGCACTACCCTTTGGGGTCATTCCCCTCAAGCCTAACCACTGATAACCACTGATCTACTCTCCATCACTATACTTACTATCAGCATTTTCACTTAAAGTGTAATGTAGATACCATATCCCTTTACCTTTCTCATTCATGCTTTAGTGACCTTATTATGTATTACGTCTATAGACACTGAAAAACACTTCAGAAAATGCTATGAATTTTGCTTTTGAATCTCAATAACATTTTAAAGAACTCAAGAAAAGAAGTATCTATTAAGTTTCCCCCAATATTTACCATTTTTGTTGCTCTTCTTTCATTTCAGCTACCCCCAATTTTTTTCTTCCATAATTTCCTCTCTGTGGGGAAAACTTCCTTAAGCAATTCTTATAGAACAGTTGGGCTGGCTACAAATTCTCAGTTTTCCTTCATACAAGCATAATCTTATCTCACCTTATGCATGTTTATTTCCCTCGTATAGAACTCTATATTAAGAACTCTTTTCTTTCTGCAGTTCAACATTCCTTATAAAAATGTTCATTCATTTATTTCTGGTCCCCATGATTTCTGATGAAAAATTTGTAATCATTTGAACCCTCTGTTAGGAGAAACATCATTTTTTTAAGCTACTTTTAAGATACTATTTTCTTTGTTGTTAGTGTTCAACAGTTTGATGATGATGCTTCTGGGTTTGAATTTCTTTGAATTTATCCTGTTTGGGCTTATTGAGCTTCTTGAATCTTTAGGTTCCTGCCACCATATTTGGAAATTTCTGGCTATCATTTCTTCAAAAATTTCTCTTTCTTCTCATTTACTAGGATGTCTATAATATGATTGTTGGACCTGTTAGTATTGCCCAGCTGCTCTATTTATTTATTTTTTCCTTTTTTCTCTGTTCCATAGATTGTATAATTTCTTCTGACTTACCCTTAAGTTCACTATTTCCTCTTTCATCTCCAATTGACTATTGAGTCCATACAGAAAAGATTTTGTTTCTTTGCTTATTTCTTCTGACTTACCCTTAAGTTCACTATTTCCTCTTTCATCTCCAATTGACTATTGAGTCCATACAGTGAAGATTTTGTTTCTTTGCTTATTTGGGGCTTTTCTCTTTGTTTTTATTATTCTAGCAGATCCTAGGTTATTATATTTTTAGTTCTAAAATTTCCATTTGATACGTCATTATATCTTTTGATTTGTTATTTAGACCTTACATTTGCTTCAAGAGTATTTGCCTTTACTTCTTTGAGCACTTTTATAGTAGCTGCATCTTTGTCAGGTAATTTCAACATCTCAATCATCTCAGCAGTTGGGATCTGTTCTTTATCCTTCTCATGTGAATTAGGTTTTCCTGAGTTCTTGTTTGCCAATTAATCATACATTATATTCTGGACACTTTGAACAGGACTTTATGAGACACAGGGTCTTGTTTAAATTGATGGAAAACGTTGATACTTTGCTTTAACATAGTCAAGCAAGCCAGCTGGGTTCAAGCCTCATGTTCTGAGCAGTCTTCTGTGGCCTGTGGATTCAACATACATCCTAGTTTTCAGTGCCTTTGCAGTGCTAAGTCACATCATCTTGTGTATTTGCCACCCAGTGGCCAGTCTAGGACCTGGGTAGTTGTCCATCTCTTAGGTCCATTGTCAAAGTATGTGGTATATTGTTTATGATTCAATCCATACACGTGCAGCTCAAGTGAGTACAGGGAGTTCATAAACAATCTTATGGGATTACTTTACTAATCCCTATATGTCCGCAATGTCTCTGATACTTTCTGATTCCCTGGGGCTCCATTTTCATTTCCTCTGGGCTTTAGCTTCTCACCATGACAGAAACTTCCTATAACTTCATGAAGAAATGTACATACTGAATGTTCTCATCCCTCCACATCTGAAGCACCTGTGGGCCCCTGTAACCACCACTTTTGCTACCAAAAGATCCCTTTCATGTTCCTAATGCCAGAACTGAAGGCCTTTACTCTAGGTTCTTTCCCTCAGTCTGATGCTTATGTTTAGGTGTTTAATCTAGGGTGGGGTACACCAGAAGGGGACAAACAGTAAAATCATGTCACCTCAATCCTACTTCAAATTCTGGTAAAATCTTCAAACAGCTGGAAGGAGGGAAGGAAGGAAGGAAGGAAGGGAGAGAAAGAGGGAGGGAGGAAGGGATGGAGGGAGGAAGAAAGGAAGGATGGAAGGAAGGAAGGGAGGAAGGAAAAACAGAGAGGTGAAAGAAAAAAAGAAAGAGAAGACAGAAAGAAGAAGGAAAAGAAAGGAAGGAAGGAAGGAAGGGAGGGAGGGAGGGAGGAAGGGAGAAAGGGAGAGAAAGAGGGAGGGAGGAAGGGATGGAGAGAGGAAGGAAGGAAGGATGGAAGAAAGGAAGGGAGGAAGGAAAAAGAGAGAGGTGAAAGAAAAAAAGAATGAGAGAAGACAGAAAGAAGAAGGAAAAGAAAGGAAGGAAGGAGGGAGGGAGGGGAAACCAAGAAAGAGAAAGGGAGAGAGGGATGATAGACAGAGAGACATGAACCTCAAACACCTGATGGGAGGGAGATGAAGACAAGTTGTTTAAGATATGACAAGTTATTTTGTTTTTCTGGGAAAGAGACCATTGTGAGGAAGCCAGTTCCCCTAAATGCACAAGTAATAGAAGCTGTAGTCTTCATCTCAGTTTTTGCCACCCAGAAGAGTAAAAACACCACTTTATTTTTCAAGAAATAATAAAGTAAAAACAATTTAATGTTTATCCTGAAGACTTTGAGGGTCAGAGTGGGGAAAGCCTTTCTAGAAAAAGCTTTCAAGACATAACTTTACAAAGGTTATTAAATTGAAGGATGAAGCATAAAATAACGTCGGGGGAGAGTTTTGCATGTACAATTTAAAAATGTATCCCTGGATTTTTCCAACTGTAAATGCGCTTGAGAGTAGACATTTTAACTTTCAGAAAAGTTTCAACTCAAGTATGAATGAGAACATATCAAATTTATCTAAGTGTTTATACATTCTCATCTCATCATGTAATTTTATACAAAGTAAATACAGATTAGAAATATCTATTCACTATTAATTATTTTAATCTTGAAAGCAAATTTAAATTAAACTTCTGTAACACTATCCATGTCTACAAGACTCTTTTGAATAAATGACTTAACTTGTAAATTCAAAACATCATTTTTTATGTACATTTTTTTTCTGTTCTATTGTATTCTTCTTACAGTGGGCAAACCAGAATAAAATTTACAGCACTCCAGAATTAAATATTGAATAAGAATTTAAAAATTTTTTCATTTTGTACATCATCTTTAGACGTTACAGAGAAGAGGCTTTTAAGGGGTGGTGTTAATATAGAAATCCCAAAATATGTAAATATTGCCTTAGCCCAGCCACCTCTCACCCCCAAAAAGTCCCTATGGAAATACATGTAGAAATACAAATGGCAGACAAAGACAAATTAACTTTCATTATTAATGTGGACTTTGGTCCCAATGCCTAAGCAGGACCAAAATTCTCATCAGCTGGGCTGGACCAATGGAAAACTCCTTCCTCCTAGTTAGGAGCAAAATAGAGGCATAAACTAAAGAATATTGAGTGACCTACCATTTCTTCTAAGCCCACACGAAAACATCAAGCTTTACCAGTGATCTCAACATGGGCTACTTTTGAGATCAGCTGTTTTTTTTTCTAAGAGAAAAGATGAGTATTTGTTCCAAGACTTAAGCCATGGGCCCTGGCATTCTTAGGCCAGTACAAAAGCTTGAGGTCTTTGTGCCTTTGGGAAAGAAGGGAGAGTTTCCAAAGAGAGTGAAAGCAACTGCAGAAGTGGAAGTGAGAAGTAAAACAAGAGAGACATGACCAGGGATGGTTTTTGGCCTGACTCTCCAGGCCCCTCCAGAGAATCAGTTTTAGACTCTCAAACCCATTCAATCCTTTCAGAGAAGTAAAACCACAAATACAGTATTCTTCCCCTGGAGGGCCAACGCCCATAAACTGGCCCAGCATTTTCTTACCTTTTAAAAACACAGAGAAGAAGGCTTTTCCAAGATGGCGGTGTGAGAGGTGAGACAGAGAGCTCCTCCCAAAATCACAAACAGTACAAAAATATAGTTAATAAATACAACTAACCTTGAGACAGCAACAAAAAGAAGGCTGAACCAGACTGCATACAGACCTCACGAACAGAGCAGACCTCAAGAAACAGAGTAATGTATGAAAGCCTTAATCCGGCGGGACACAGGCCCTTCCCCCACCCCAACTCACCAGCGGGAGGAAGAGGAACGGAGCGCGGGAGGGGGTGAAAGCCTGGGACTGCTGGACACCTAGCCCTGGACATCAGCTTTGGGAGCAGAATCCTATAGTGTGTGGCGCTCTGGACATTGGGGAGCTAGGACAGGTGGAGTGCTTGAGAAAATTGACATTCTGGCCGTTTGTGGAGGAGACCATCCACACCCGGCTGCTCTGTGTCAGAGGAAAGGCAGGGAGTCTGAGCAGCTTCCTAGCAGTGAGAGGACTGCTGAAGGGGCGGGGTTTGCATGGAGCTTGCTGTGCAGGAGAAGGGAGAGCTGGACAAGGTAGTCTGGGCGCGCTCGGCCCAGCTGGTTGGGAACGTTGAGGAGCTTCAGGTGCTCCATCCCCCTGGCTGCCTACTCGGCTCCAAAGTCCCGCACTGTGACACACAGCCTGCCGAGCCTTCCTACTGGACTGCAGGCACCTGCTCGCAAACCTGCAGTCACTGCACAGGCGCCAGGCCAGCCAGAGGGAGGACCCGCCTACAACAGCTAGAGATGCAAAGCACAGAAGTTTACCTGTGTGTGCTTGGCCCACTGCCTCAGACACTGGAGACAGGCACCGCAGACGGGAAACAGGAAACAGGTCTTTCCTCCCTCCAGGGACCAGCTCCACTACCCTACAACCCCGAACCTCACTCTAGGGGCTGAGCAGCTCCAGAGACTGGAGTTTCTGCACACTAGTGTGCACCACACAGAAAAATGAAATGTCAAAAGAATATGGTTCAGAAAAAAATCTCACAAACCCCAGAAAGAGGGCCAAATGAAACTGACTCAACAATCGTCCTGAAAGAGAGTTCAAAATAAAAATTATAAACATGCTTATGGAGGTACAGAAAAATATTGAAGACCTCAGGAATGAATTTAGGATGCAGATTCAATCATTAAGAAATATCATATCTGAAATGAAACATACAATGGAGGGATTTAAAAGCAGATTAGATGTAGTAGAAGAGACGGTAAAAGGAACAGAAATTAGAGAAGAGAAATACAAAGAAGTGGATGCACAGAAAGAAAAAAAGATCTCTAAGAATGAAAGAATATTGAGAGAACTCTGTGACCAATCCAAACCGAACAATATTCGCATTATAGGGGTACCAAAAGAAGAAGAGAGAGAAAAGGGGATAGAAAATGTCATTGAGGAGGTAACTGCTGCAAAATTCCCCAATCTGGGGAAGGAGATAGTCTCTCAAGCCATGGAGGTGCACAGATCTCCCAACACAAGTGACTCAAGGAAGACAACATCAAGACATATAATAATTAAAATGGCAAAGACCAAGGATAAAGAAAGACTTTTAAAAGCAGCTAGACAGAGAAAAAAAGATCACATACAGGGAAAACCCATCAGGCTATCATCACACTTCTTAACAGAAACCTTACAGGCCAGAAAGGAGTGGCATGATATATTTAATGCAATGAAGCAGAAGGGCCTTGAACAAAGAATACTCTACCCAGCAAGATTATCATTTAAATTTGAAGGAGGGATTAAACAATTTTCAGATAAGCAAAAGCTGGGAGAATTTACCTCCCACAAACCACCTCTACAGGGAATTTTGGAGGGACTCCTATAGATGGAAGTATTCCTAAGGCAAAACAGATGTCACTGAAGGGAAGACAAAGAGTACAGAATATGATTCATAACATCCAAAGAATGGAGGAGGAAGAAAAAGGAGGAAAAAAAAAAAGAACCTTTAGGTTGTGTTTGTAATAGCATAGGAAGTGAGTTAAATTTGACTGTTAGATACTAAGGGAATTACCCTTGAATCTTTGGTAACCACAAATCTAAAGCATGCAATGGCAATAAGTGCATACCTATCAATAATCACCCTAAATGTAAATGATCTGAATGCACCAATCAAAAGACATAGAGTCACTGAATGGAAAAAAAAAACAAGACCCATCTATATGCTGCCTACAAGAGATTCACTTTAAACCCACACACATACATAGACTGAAAGTAAAGGGATGGAAAAAGAGATTTCATTCAACTAATAGGGAGAAAAAAGCAGGAGTTACACTACTTGTATCTGACAAAATAGACTTCAAAACAAAAAAAGTCACAAGAGATAAAGCAGGACATTACATAATGATAAAGGGGTCAGTCCAACAAGAGGATATAACTATTATAAACATCTAGGCACCCAACACAGAATCACCTACATATGTGAAACAAATACTAACAGATTTAAAGGAGGAAATAGAATGCAATGCATTCATTTTAGGAGACTTCAACACACCACTCACTCCAAAGGACAGATCAACCAGACAGAAAATAAGTAAAGAGACGGAGGCACTGAACAACACATTAGAACAGATGGACCTAACGGACATGTACAGAACAATCCATCCAAAAGTAACAGGATACACATTCTTCTCAAGTGCACATGGAATATTTTCAAGAATAGATCATATATTAGGCCACAAAAAGAACCTCAGTGAATTCAAAAAGATTGAAATTGTACCAGCCAGCTTCTTGATTCACAAAGGCATGAAACTAGAAATATATTACCCAAAGAAAACAAAAGAGCCCAGAAACACATGGAGGCTTAATAACATGCTCCTAAATAATCAATGGATCAATGAACAAATAAAAACATATCAAGCAATATATGGAGACTAATGACAAAAATAATTCAACACCACAAAATCTGTGGGATGCAGCGAATGCCGTGCTAAGAGGGAAATATATTGCAATACAGGCCTACCTCAGGAAAGAAGAACAATCCTAAGAGAACAGTCTAAACTCACAATTAATGAAACTAGAAAAGGAAAAACAAATGAAGCACAAAGTCAGTGGAAGGAGGGACATAATGAAGATTAAAGCAGAAATAAATAAAATTGAAAAGAATAAAACAATAGAAAGAATCCATGAAAGCAGGAGCTGGTTCTTTGAGAAAATAAACAAAATAGATAAATCCCTAGCCAGACTGACCAAGATAAAAAGAGAGTCTACACACATAAACAGAATCAGAAATGAGAAAGGAAAAGTCACTACAGATACCACAGAAATACAAACAATTATGAGAGAATTCTATGAAAAATTATATGGTAACAAACTGGATAACCTAGAAGAAATGGACAACTTTCTAGAAAAATACAACCTTCCAGGCCTGACCCAGGAAGAAACAGAAAATCTGAATACACCAATTACCAGCAAAGAAATTGAACTGGTAATCAAAAAACTACCTAAGAACAAAATTCCTAGACCAGATGGTTTTACTGCTAAACTTTATCAAACATTTAGTGAAGACCTATTACCCATCCTTCTTAAAATTTTCCAAAAAGTCGAAGAGGAGGGAATGCTCCCCAAATCATTCTACGAGGCCAACATCACTCTAATGCCAAAACCAGGCAACGACCCCACAAAAAAAAGAAAATTACAGACCAATATCCCTGATGAACATAGATGAAAAAATACTCAACAAAATATTAGCAAACCGAATTCAAAAATACATCAAAAAGATCACCCATCATGATCAAGTGGGATTCATTCCAGGGATGCAAGGATGGTACAGCATTCGAAAATCCATCAATATCATCCTCCACATCAACAAAAAGAAGGACAAAACCACATGATCATCTCCTTAGATGCTGAAGAAGCATTCGACAAAATTCAACATCCATTCATGATAAAAACTCTCAACAAAATGGGTATAGAGGGTAAGTACCTCAACATCATAAAGACCATATATTACAAACCCACAACCAACATTTATACTTAACAGAGAGAAGCTGAAAGCTTTTCCTTTAAGATATGGAGCAAGACAAGGATGCCGACTTTCCCCACTTTTACTCAACATAGTATTGGAGGTCCTAGCCACAGCAATCAGACAACACAAAGAAATAAAAGGCATCTAGATCGGCAAGGAAGAACTCAAACTGTCCTTGTTTGCAGATGATATGATATTGTACATAAAAAACCTAAAGAATCCACTCCAAAACTATTAGATCTAATATCTGAATTCAGCAAAGTTGCAGGATACAAAACTAATACACAGAAATCTGTTGCATTCCTATACACTAATGATGAACTAACAGAAAGAGAAATCAGGAAAACAATTCCATTCACAATTGCATCAAAAAGAATAAAATATGAATACTTGATAGGGAGTTCCAGGAAGATGGCGGCGTGAGCAGGGCAGCGGAAATTTCCTCCCAAAACTATATAAATCTGCAAAAATACAGCAAATACAACTATTCCTAAAAGAGAGACCAGAACACACAGAAAAGCGCACAGAATACAGCTACACCCGAGAGGACTCGGCACCCCGAGAGGCAGGTAAGATACGGAGCCACGACCGGCAGAACCTGAGCACTCCCCCACCCCAGTGCGCCGGCGGGAGGAGAGGATCCAGAGCCGGGAGGGAGAGGAAGAACAGGCCCGCGAAATAACCAGCCCCGGTGATCTGCGCCGGGAGCACTGACACACATCGTGCGGTGCATCGGGCATTGGAAGGGCAGAAGGTGCAGGTTTTGAGCTGGGAACATGCCCGGGTCCGTGCAGCCAGCGCCCTGGGACAAGAGAAAAGCACACGCTGTTTATAGTGGTCTTGGAGAGGCAGGGGGCCCAGCGAGGGAACACCATCACCCAGCAGGCTCAGCCCAGCGGGCTGGGAGTCCTGAGGGATTTCGGACCCTTGGCTGGTGACTGAGAAAAGGTAGCAGCCACACTAAAACTTTATACAGAGAACAACAGCCTCCCATTCTTTCCCACCCCGGCCAGAGCTACAAAGAGCGGCGTGGCCGCGGCTGTGGAATTGTGGAGCAACAGCAACACCTACAGCAACCTTACAGAATCCACTCCAGGTGGGTGTTTTTTTTGGTTTTTTTTCCCTTTCTTTTTTCTTTATTTTCTTTCTTTCTTGTTTTTCTTTTTTCTTTCTCTTCCTTTTTTTTATGCTTGTTTGTTTTTGTTCTTGTTTCTCTTTGTTTTTTCTTGTTTTTTTTTTTTAAGTCTTAAAGAGCCCAGCTGACATACTGGCACCTACCAGCGACCACCTCTATTGACATGAAGACAAAGGAATATGGTACAGACAAAAATCACCCAGACCCAGACAACACCTGAGAGGGAGAATTAAGGGATGGAAATGCACAATCTTCCTGAAAAAGAATTCAGAATAAAAGTCATAACTATGCTGATGGATCTACAGAGAAATATACAAGAGCTTAGGGAGGAAGTGAAGGAAGTCAGAAAAGACAATGTGGAAATGAGACAAGCCATCGACAGGCTTAGCAGCAGACTGGACGAGATGCAAGAGACTGTTAATGCAATAGAAATCAGAGAACAGGAATACAGAGCAGCTGAGGCAGAGAGAGATAAAAGGAACTCTAGGAATGAAAGAATATTAAGAGAAATGTGTGACCAATCCAAACGGAACAATATTCACATTATAGGAGTACCAGAGGAAGAAGAGAGAGAAAAAGGGATAGAAAGTGTCTTTGAAGAAATAATTGCTGAAAACTTCCCCATGCTGGGGAAGGAAATAGTCTCACAGTCCATGGAAGCCCACAGATCTCCTAACACAAGGAACCCAAGGAAGACAACACCAAGACACATAATAATTAAAATGGCAAAGATCAAAGATAAGGACAGAGTATTAAAGGCAGCTAGAGAGAGAAAAAAGATCACCTTCAAAGGAAAACCCATCAGACTAACATCAGACTTTTCAACAGAAACCTTACAGGCTAGAAGAGAATGGCATGATATATTTAACGTTATGAAACAGAAGGGCCTCGAACCAAGAATATTGTATCCAGCACGATTATCATTTAAATATGACGGAAGGATTAAACAATTTCCAGACAATCGAAAGCTGAGAGAATTTGCTTCCCATAAACCACGTCTACAGGACATCTTAAAGGAACTGCCCTAGAGGGAAGGACTCCTAAGGCAAAAAAATGTCATCAGAGAAAATAAAATCATAGCAAAGTAAGCAGACCATCCAAATACTAACCAAAGGCAAAGAATAAAACACCTAGTATATAAAGAATGGAGGAGGAAGAATAAGAAGGGAGAGAACTAAAGAAACATCAGACTATGTTTACAATAACTTAACAAGAAAGTTAAGTTATATTGTTAGATAGTTAAGAAGCAACCCCTGAACCTTTGGTAACCACGACTCTAAAGCCAGCAATGGCAATAAGTACATATCTATCTATAATCACCCTAAATGTAAATGGACTAAATGCACCAATCAAAAGACACAGAGTAACAGAATGGACAAAAAAGCAAGACCCATCTATATGCTGCCTACAAGAAACTCACCTTAAACGCAAAGATATCCCCAGACTAAAAGTGAAGGAATGGAAAAAGATATTTCATGCAAACAACAAGGAGAAAAAAACAGGTGTTGCAGTACTTGTATCAGACAAAATAGACTTCAAAACAAAGAAAGTAGCAAGAGATAAAGAAGGACATTACATAATGATAAAGGGGTCAATCCAACAAGAGGATATAACCATTATAAATATATATGCACCCAACACAGGAGTGCCGGCATATGTGAAACAAATACTAACAGAATTAAAGAACGAAATAGAAAGCAATGCATTCATTTTAGGAGACTTCAACAAACCACCCTCTCCAAAGGACAGATCAACCAGACAGAAAATAAGTAAAGACACAGAGGCACTGAACAACACACTAGAACAGATGGACCTAGCAGACATATACAGAACTCTACACCCAAAAGCAACAGGATACACATTCTCCTCAAGTGCACATGGAACATTTTCCAGAATACACCACATACTAGGCCACAGAAAGAACCTCAGTAAATTTAAAAAGATTGAAATTCTACCAACCAACTTCTCAGAACACAAAGGTATAAAACTAGAAATAAATTTTAGAAAGAAAATGAAAAGGCTCACAAATACATGGAGACTTAACAACATTCTCCTAATTAATCAATGGGTCAATGATCAAATCAAAACAGAAATCAAAGAGTATATGGAGACAAATGACAACAACAACACAAAGCCACAACTTCTGTGGGACGCAGCAAAGGCAGTTCTAAGAGGAAAGTATATTGCAATCCAGGCCTATTTAGAGAAGGAAGAACATTCCCAAAGGAATAGTCAAAAGACACAATTACTGAAATTGGAAAAAGAAGAACAAATGAGGCCCAAAGTCACCAGAAGGAGGGACATAATAAAGATGAGAGAAGAAATAAATAAAATTGAGAACAATAAAACAATAGAAAAAAATCAATGAAACCAAGAGCTGGTTCTTTGAAAAAATAAACAAAATAGATAAACCCCTCGTGAGACTCATTAAGAGAAAAAGAGAATCTACACACATAAACAGAATCAGAAATGAGAAAGGAAAAACCACGAAAAATCCCACAGAAATACAAAGAATTATAAGAGAATATTATGAGAATCTATATGCTAACAAGCTGAAAAACCTAGAAAAAATGGACAACTTCTTAGAAAAATACAACCTTCCAAAACTGACCAATCAAGAAACAGAAAAACTAATCAGACCAATCACCAGCAACGAAATTGAAGCAGTAATCAAAAAACTACCCAGGAACAAAAGCCCCGGACCAGATGGATTCACCTCTGAATTCTACCAGACATAAAGAGAAGAAATAACACTCATTCTCCTTAAAGTTTTCCAAAAAAAATAGAAGAGGAAGGAATACTTCCAAACTCATTCTATGAAGCCAGCATCACTCTAATACCAAAACCGGGCAAAGACCTCACCAAAAAAGAAAATTACAGACCAATATCCCTGATGAACATGGATGCAAAAATACTCAACAAAATATTAGCAAACCGAATTCAAAAATACATCAAGAGGATCATACACCATGATCAAGTGGGATTCATCCCAGGGATGCAAGGATGGTACAACATTCGAAAATCCATCAACATCATCCACCACATCAACAAAAAGAAGAACAAAAACCACATGATCATCTCCATAGATGCTGAAAAAGCATTTGACAAATTTCAGCATCCATTCATGATTAAAACTCTCAACAAAATTGGTATAGAGGACAAGTACCTCAACATCATAAAGGCCATATATGACAAACCCACAGCTTACATCATACTTAACAGCAAGAAACTGAAAGCTTTTCATCTAAGATCGGGAACAAGACAGGGATGCCCACTCTCTCCACTGTTATTCAACATAGTACTGGAGGTCCTAGCCACGGCAGTCAGACAAAACAAAGATATACAAGGCATCCAGACTGGTAAAGAAGAAGTCAAATTGTCACTATTTGCAGATGACATGATATTGTACATAAAAAACCCTAAAGACTCCACTCCAAAACTCCTAGAATTAATATCTGAATTCAGCAAAGTTCCAGGATACAAAATTAACACACAGAAATCTGTTGCTTTCCTATACACTAACAATAAACTATCAGAAAGAGAAATCAGAAAAACAATTCCATTCACAATTGCATCAAAAAGAATAAAATACCTAGGAATAAACCTAACAAAGGAAGTGAAAGACCTATACTCTGAAAACTACAAGACACTCCTAAGGGAAATTAAAGAGGACACTAACAAATGGAAATTCATCCCATGCTCTTGGCTAGGAAGAATAAATATTGTCAAAATGGCTATACTACCTAAAGCAATCTACAGATTCAATGCAATTCCGATCAAAATACCAACAGCATTCTTCAATGAACTGGAACAAATAATTCTAAAATTCATATGGCACCGCAAAAGACCCCGAATAGCCAAAGCAATCCTGAGAAGGAGGAATAAAACAGGGGGAATTACGCTCCCTGACTTCAAGCTCTACTACAAAGCCACAGTAATCAAGACTATTTGGTATTGGCACAAAAAGAGACCCACAGACCAGTGGAATAGAATAGAAAATCCAAACATTAACCCAAACTTATACAGTCAATTAATATCTGATAAGGGAACCTTGGATATACATTGGGGAGATGACAGCCTCTTCAGCAGCTGGTGTTGGAAAAACTGGACAGCTACATGTAAGAGAATGAAACTGGACTACTGTCTAACTCCATACACAAAGGTAAACTCAAGGTGGATCAAATACCTGAATGTAAGTCATGAAACCATAAAATTCTTAGAAAAAAATATAGGCAAAAATCTCTTGGACATACACATGAGCAACTTCTTCATGAACATATCTCCCCGGGCAAGGGAAACAAAGCAAAAATGAACAAGTAGGACTATTTCAAGCTGAAAAGCTTCTGTACAGCAAAGGACACCATCAGTAGAACAAAAAGACATCGTACAGTATGGGAGAATATATTCATAAATGACGTATCCAATAAAGGGTTGACATCCAAAATATATAAAGAACTCCCGCACCTCAACAAACAAAAAGCAAATAATCCAATTAAGAAATGGGCAGAGGACAAGAATATACACTTCTCTAAGGATGAAATTCAGATGGCCAACAGGCACATGAAAGGATGCTCCACATCACTAATCATCAGAGAAATGCAGATTAAAACCACAATGAGATACCACCTCACACCAGTGAGGATAGCCAACATTCAAAACACAAACAACAACAAATGTTGGCAAGGATGTGGAGAAAAGGGAACCCTCCTACACTGCTGGTGGGACTGCAAACTAGTTCAACCATTGTGGAAAGCAGTATGGAGGTTCCTCAAAAAACTCAAAATAGAAATACCATTTGACCCAGGAATTCCACTCCTAGGAATTTACCCTAAGAATGCAGCAGCCCAGTTTGAAAAAGACAGATGCACCCCTGTGTTTATCGCAGTACTATTTACAATAGCCAAGAAATGGAAGCAACCTAAGTGTCCATCAGTAGATGAATGGATAAAGAAGAAGTAGTACATATACACATGGAATATTATACAGCCATAAGAAGAAAATAAATCCTACCATTTGCAACAACATGGTTGGAGCTAGAGGGTATTATGCTCAGTGAAATAAGCCAAGCTGAAAAAGACTAGTACCAAATGATTTCACTCATATGTGGAGTATAAGAACTAAGAAAAAAACTGAAGGAACAAAACAGCAGCACACTCACAGAACCCAAGAACGGACTAATAGTTACCAAAGGGAAAGGGACTGGGGAAGATGGGTGGGAAGGGAGGGACAAGGGGGAAAAAGGGGCATTACGATTACCAGATGTAATGTTAGGGGGGCACAGTGAGGGTTGTACAACTCAGAGAAGACAAGTAATGACTCTATAGCATCTCACTAAGCTGATGGACAGTGAATGTAATGGGGTTGGTGGGGGGGGGACCTGATGAAGGGGGTAGTTTAATCATCATAATCATAATATTGCATGTGTAATTGTAGATCAATGATACCAAAATAAACTATTTAAAAAAAAAAGAATAAAATACCTAGGAATAAACCTAATGAAGGAAGTGAAAGACCTATACCCTGAAAACTACAAGACAATCTTAAGAGAAATTAAAGAGGACACTAATAAATAGAAATTCATCCCATGCTCTTGGCTAGGAAGAATTAATATTGTCAAAATGGCCATCCTGCCTAAAGCAGTCTACAGATTCAATGCAATCCCTGTCAAAATACCAACAGCATTCATCAATGAACTAGAGCAAATAGTTCTAAAATTCATGTGGAAGCACAAAAGACTCCGAATAGCCAAAGCAATCCTGAGAAGGAAGAATAAAGCAGAGGGAATTACGTTCCCTGACTTCAAGGTCTACTACAAAGCGACCGTAATCAAGACAATTTGGTACTGGCACAAGAACAGACCCACAGACCAGTGGAACAGAACAGAGAGCCTAGATTTAAATCCAAGCAGATATGGTCAATTAATATAAGATAAAGGAGCCATGGATATACAATGGGAAATGACAGCCTCTTCAACAGCTGGTGTTGGCCATACCAGACAGCTACATGTAAGAGAATGAAGCTGGATTACTGTCTAACCGCATACACAAAAGTAAACTCAAAGTGGATCAAAGACCTGAATGTAGATCATGAAACCATAAGACTCTTAGAAAAAAACATAGGCAAAAATCTATTGGACATAAACATGAGCAACCTCTTCATGAACATGTCTCCCTAGGCAAGGGAAACAAAAGCAAAAATGAACGAATGGGACTATATCAAACTAAAAAGCTTCTGTACAGCAAGGGATACCATCAGTAGAACAAAAAGATACCCTACAGTGGGAAGGGAGGGGTAAAAGGGAGAATATGTTCATAAATGACATGTCCATAAAGGGGTTGACATCCAAATTATATAAAGAGATCATGCACCTCAACAAACAAAAAGCAAATAAGCCAATTAAGAAATGGGCAGAGGAGCTAAACAGACACTTTTCCATAGAAGAAATTCAGATGTCCAACAAGCACATGAAAAGATGCTTCACATCTCTAGTCATGAGAGAAATGCAAATTAAAACCACAGTGAAATATCACCTCACACAAGTTAGGATAGCCAACATCCAAAAGACAAACAACAACAAATGTTGGCGAGGATGTGGAGAAAGGGGAACCCTCCTACACTGCTGGTGGGAATGTAAATTAGTATAACCATTGTAGAAAGCAGTGTGGAGGTTCCTCAAAAACTCAAAATAGAAATACCATTTGACCCAGGAATTCCACTCCTAGGAATTTACCCTAAGAATGCAGGAGCCCAGTTTGAAAAAGATATATGCACCCTATGTTTATAGCAGCACTCTTTACAATAGCCAGGAAATGGAAGCATCCTAAGTGTCCATCAGTAGATGAATGGATAAAGAAGATGTGGTATATATACAGAGTGGAATATTATTCAGCCATAAGAAGAAAACAAATTCTACCATTTGCAACAACATGGATGGAGCTAGAGGGTATTATGCTCAGTGAAATAAGTGAGGTGGAGAAAGACAGGTACCAAATGATTTCACTCATCTGTGGAGTATAAGAACAAAGAAAAAACTGAAGGAAGAAAATAGCAGCAGATTCCCAGAACCCAAGAATAGCCTAACAGTTACCAAAGGGAAAGGGACTGGGGAATATGGGTGAGAAGGGAGGGATAAGGGGGAAAAAGGGGCATTACGATCAGCACACATAATGTACCAAGGGTGGGGATGGGGTGGGGGGATATGGGGAAGGCAGTATAACACAGAGAAGACAAGGAGTGATTCTATAACATCCTTCTATGCTGATGGACAGTGACTGCAATGGGGTATGTGGTGGAGACTTGATAATAGGGGGAGTCTAGTAACCATAATGTTGCTCATGTAATTGTATATTAATAATAGCAAAATAAAAATAAATAAATAAACACAGAGAAGTGTTCATATAGCAACTTTCAGATTCCTACCCTCATTTATAACCGAATGTCCCAATTTCATCTTTTAAAAGGAGAGCTTTTGTTTTTTTAAGTTATATACGTGCCCTTGTCCTGGTCCCCAGTTACATTAACTGGTCGCTCAAATTTCTGCTACCTTTCCCAGCCAAGCAAAATCTTTTATCTGCTTTTCTCTGTAACTGCATTTTGTCACTCGCTGTATGAGTGAGTCGCTGCTGTTACAAATTACCACAAAACTAGTGGTTCTAGAAGTCTGGTACAGAGACTGTTTCCTCTGTAACAAGGCATTGTGCTTCCTTGTCTGGGCTCTGAATGATTGTGTGGTGTCAGGCAAGTTACTCCGTTTACATGAAACTCATCTTTAAATGAAATAATATCTTCTTCTTAAAGTTGGTGCATGAAATAAATGAAACTACCAGCCTAGGACATAAACATTACACATAATATTTTAGGTTTTACCCTCTTTTAAGGATCAACCTTGAACCAAATCCCCAGATGCAAGCAAAAAAAATCAACAGATAATTTCACCACTTTTTTACTGAGATTCCTTCTTCCTTAGGCCTAAGGAAATTTTAAATATGAAAAAAAAATTCAGTTTATTTTCACCTTACACATAGGAGGCACTTCAAAATATTATTTGGGGAATTGAATCATAATCCAAAATTTGAATCTGTGCCACTGTCCTTAGATTTTCTTCTCTTTCAAGCATCTATGTCTAAAGAAAAAAAAAACATAGTATTTCCAGACTTACCAGTAAAAGACAAATGCATCATAAATTGGTATTTTAATTACTCATGAGTGGGATTGATGCTGAGCCTTGAGTATACTTAACAGGTTTTGTTTTTCATGAAAGCTTTCATTTCCGTTGACATTGGCAATCAGATTATGAATCTTAACTCCAGTGGGGTAATTATGTCAAACTCAGCTTGGAAGGGTAAAAGTGTTCAGTAGAGAGCAGTTGCCCTTGTGCAGAAAGAACAAGCACAAAAAGGATAAATGGTTACTTATCAAATTCATCCTACTTGGTGAATGACAAAGTTTTTGTAGAATCATAGCAATAAAACTGCTGTTAGAAACCTAAGCTCTATCTTGGATAGAGGAAGTAAATAGAAGGAATTCACTTATTCAGTGGCATATTTTATTCTACTATTGCTGAGGAAGAGTGTGTAAATATATTGTCTCCCCACATGTTTTAATTTATACTAATACTTTACCAATAAATTGTTGGGAACACCCTTTTCAAGACAGATGCTCTTAAGACTAACTTGACCTTCTGCTTGTGATGTCAATGCTAATTGCCTGAGGAACCGACAGTTTGGGGAAATAGCCATATATGAGTATTATCAGGACTATGACCATTCTTTTGGGAAGCAACTTTCTTAATAGCAAAAAGGTGCCATGTATAAACACATAGTCTAGAGCCATCTATTAAAAATTCATTCATCCCAAATACTTCCCCAAAGTGTAAAATTGAGATACAAAATAACCATTCCATGATGTGCTTCAAAAATATACCAGATGTATTTCTTCATTCTTGCGGGAACCTGTGGATTAGCCCTCCCTCATGAGCCATCCCTATGCAGGAAAGTCATTTCCTCCTCCTTTTCCCACGAACTCTGTTGCAATTTTCAGGACATTATGGGAAATTTGCCACAATATGTGGGACACTTTGGTCTCTCACTGGAATTTTGCAGGCTTGCACTGCCACAGTTTGAAGCAGGGATCGCGATATTGGTTTCATATGATGACATCTAACATAATGTTTCAGGAGGCGACCAGGAGCCTGCCTCTCTTTTCCAAAGTCATTAGAACTGACAGTACAGCCCATTCATTCAGTCAAACTGTAGAATAGAAAGGCATAACCATTAGCTACAGATATCCCTGCTGATTTAACAGTTTTAGAAATTACAACATCATATCCTCCTGCCAGGGAGGGAAGGAATTGGAGAATCTGTTCAAAAATGGGTTCTTATCTAAGAGAAGCTTAAACTCTGCCATTCTGTTTACTCTGGGCACCACAGAAGTTTTGAGCTGCTACAGATCCTTATTGTACTTTATTCATCTGATAGGCCTGGTGGGCCCAAAAGCAGGGAAAGAAGTACTTCTTTAAACAAGAATCTGAATTTGTAACCTAGGAGGTTTCCATTTAGTCAAGAAGAAATCTATTTTTAAGTCAATTTCATCTTGAAACGTAATGGTTCTATTTAAGGGGAAAATGTTTTATGAACCTGGATATACAGAAATCTAAATTTTATCAAACCCAAAATATGAAAAAAAATAATTTGCAGAAGTTTTAAGAAACATTCATGATTTACTTCAGGTGTTTCTATACTTGTTTTATCTCTCTTTTTTTTTCCAAAATGCACTATTAAAAACACATCAAAGTATAAGAAAAGCCCACTGGGTGTGTCTAAAAGTAAGTACCCAATAAAAATAGTTGATTTGACCAATTCTGAGTGATCAGCCTGGGCTTATGCCTATGACTTTTGTGCTAGTACTGTGAGTCACCAGGACAAAAAGAGTATGTCCCTATTATAAAAATGACCAGATAGATTCATAAATGGAACAGTTAATTACACTGAAATACAATTGATCTAATCATGAATTGGGATTGGCTATTAATAGGAAGAAGTAAAAAATTCAGTCTGCCCATGATGAGTTCAGTGGCAATCCTAGAGACATATGTATTGTCGGAGATGATTAAAATTAAAAAAATAAAATTGAAGCTCTGACCAATTATCACAGTGGCCTTCACGATGGGACGCCCCTTTGTCTTGTCTGCCCCTCAGCCATCAGCACAGCCCACTCTGTCTTTTGCTGCCTCCTCTCCCCAGCATACACACACAAACACACACACTCGGTGGAAGCAGCTTCCATTGAAGTTAGTCATGATAAAGATCTATTTAACAGAAGTCAATGAAATTGGTAAATCTAACTGATGCATTTTTAATCCTAATCTTACTTGACCTCTAAAAACACATGGGCCGCTCTTCACTATTGTCTTCCTGAACCACTTCCTGGCTCTGGCTTCCACAGCACATCATTCTCGTTTCCCTTCTATACAGGCCACGCTTCTCCTGCAGGCCGGTTCTCGTCTCCCTGGATATTAGTGTGGGTGTCCACTTACCTTCTCTTGTCACCATGTGCTTTCTTCCTACACAATCTTTTTGAAATCACGTGACTTTTAGGAAGTTAAATCACAAACAACCCTTCAATTAGATCTCCCACATCAGGTAACTGACCGCCTGGACATGGTGACTCATCTCTCAGAATCATGAACTTAACGTGGTTCAGATTGATCCCATAGTAGCTTTCTGTTCTGGATTCAGTTTTCTCCCAATGTTTCCTGATGGCACCCACAGAGATCCAGTTGTGCAAGCTAAAAGCCTGGGAACCATCCTTAGCAGCTCTCCACTAGTTCTTCCCCATATAACCCATCCATCAGGAACATCTATAAAATTTCTACCTAAGTTTTGACTAACTTCATCAATATCTATCCATCTCTGATGCCACTCTTCTCACTCAGGCTACCATTATATTTTACCTGGACCATTAAACTAGTCTCCTAACTGGGCTTCTAATCTTGTGACATTCAAAGTAAAGCCCCACTAACACCAGACTTACTGAAGTAAGTAAATAAATAAATTTGATTATATCATTCAAGGCATAAAACACCTCGATAGTTTCCAATTGCTTTTACATAACGAACAAGGCTCTTAATGGTTTCTCCTCTACATACCTAATTAGCATGTCTCCTACACCTCCCGCCAATACTGCTTCAGGCACACCTCCCTTTTTGTCAATTGCCCTAACATGCTATGTTCCCTCTTGACTCACATCATGTCCCCTCTGCTGAACACTCTTTCTTTCCTCGGTCAATTCTCACTGAAGAGCTCAGCTTCCACGTCACGTCCTGGGAGAAGCTTTCCATAACCTCCCTGGCTACAGCCAAATTCCATAATATGCTCTTATAACAACATCCCTGTACCTCTACTCGGAGACACCACAATTATAATGTGAAAGTTACCTGCATGATCATCAAATTTATATGTATGAGTAATAACTTCCACAAGGACAGTGAAGGGTCTGGTATACTTGTTCCAACATACTGTAGGTGTTAAAACAATATTTGCAGAATGAATGAAGTAATGAATTACATATTCAGGAAACTCTTATTAAATGAAGATAGATACTCCCTAAAATATTGATCAGCTATAGGACAACTACTTAAGTGACCGTAGAACCTCACGTTCACAAACAATGAGACTAATATTGTTAATGATTAAAATAAAGACGTGACAGTGATAATGCTGACGACAATGGCAATGTTAGCTAATACTCCTTTGGCACATGGACACAAGTGCCATGCAAACCTCATCACACCCATAAAAGTAAATGTCCCCTGTCCCCTTTTGATGAGGACACTCAAATTCAGCGACATGAGGGTGATTTATCCAGTTACTATCATTAACATTTAAAGACACTCTCAGTATGTTTTTACTATTTTTATCTGTGAGGTAGAAGAGTATTTCTAACTACTTTTTCAATCCAGTAATACTGAACTTTATATATTTATATGTCCTACAGGGAAGCTGCTGACCTTAAGAAATGAGCTTATTCTCAAATATTTCCAGTAATTTCAATGTGCTATTGTCCATCATCAGTCAGTGGAACTCTGTTCTTTGGTGCTACACTGGAATGAAATGTGTCCAGAAGGGTAAATAGTGAGTTGACTTCTTTTTCTTTTTTTCTTAATACAGTGTTCTCTTTAAAAACCTAAACCAACTCCTTGCTTAAATTTTTTTTTAAAGGCTTAACATTTTACATTAAAATCTATTCCTGCTATTGAAAGTAGGGACTATAGAGGCTTTACTGATAGCCTTTCTAGAAATTAAGAGTGAGTTTATTATTCACTTCACTCTATTTTGCCTGTCTCTAATAAATGTTTTCATACTTGTTATTCCAAAATGAACTGTAAAAATTTGACTGCAAAACATACTGTGATAATATAGAAAGTACCAAAGAAATAAACAAACAATAACAACAAATAATTAGTCCTTTTTGTACACTCACCTTCATAGACTTCTTATCACTCTCAATGGCATATCCACCATATGGTGAGGCTGAATAAGTCCTAATAAACTGAAGCCATGGCTTCTTTATATAAAATAAACTCTAATAGTTACTAAACTCTCTAAGTGTCAGAAAAGGTTTCTCCAACCGGGACCAACTGTCCATGATAATATTGAGTAATTTTTCCAAGATAGGTACAATTATCTCTGATTTTCCCAGCATTTGTCATATATAAGTGATCTTACATGAACCTTCTGTCATCTAAATTTTTAGAATATATAATTTACAATATAAACTATTGGGATAAACCTGTGAAAATGACAGCTGATCCTGTTTTAAGAAATGTGTCACTCTGTCTCACAAGAAGTCATGCAATACTGAGACCTAATGATGGTTTTACAACTGTTTTCCAGCATATTTTTACATTGCATGCATTTTCACTTCCAGTCATGAATCCAGTACTTAACAAGACAGAAAATTAATAATTCAGCTAAACATGTTAAACCAGGTAATGCAATGATATGCTAACTCCCCAGATGATTGATTTATTTCATTTTTTTAGAGATTATAAGTCATCTGATACTATGGCCAAGGCAATTGAGATTACAATACCCCAAAAGTATAAGAGGCATACACGTCAAAAGGGCTTTTCTTCTGTGTTTGCACTAAACAGGAGAGAAGGAGGAGCTTGGGGAGGAGCACGCTGACACTCCATCCGTATCTTGTTCCACTGTGTCCCGTTACTGCGGCACATATGGCTCTTACCATACTGATCTGAGATCCCTCCAACACGTAAGAAGAAGCAGAAAAAAAGTGAGGAATTAAGTGTTAGCCTTCACTTTGGGTTTCCCAGCTTTGGAGAATTTTCTCTAAGACTATTATTTAAAAGTTGTTAATTTCCTTTTATAACAGTTTTTTTTTAAATGGAAGAAATTCCTCATAGAAGTGTAAAGGAGATGGCACATAGACTGGAAAGGTTCTATAGACGTGTAAATACTTATTTGTGGACTTTTTGAAATGCAGATTATGCAAATACTCATCAAGGACTTTGAAACACATTATTGATCCACTGACTATACTTATTTTATTTGGGGCTATTAGAATCTGCCTTTAAAATACAAATTGGATATTCTAAGTAATACTATTTACCTAGTAGATTATAATGACTCCACCAGGGCTATTATAGGCTGTGTATAAATATTCAGAGCATATCTTGAAAATTAACAGTCTGAGAAACAACAAAAATCGTTGTGCTCAGGTCTTCTTCACAGCAGACAGAAATCAAACTACAATTTAAAAATCAGATATACCTTTAGTGACCCACCATCATTAGCATCAATAAGCATTCTCTAATTTCCCATATATCAGATCACTAGACAGCTCTTTCATCAATGGTAAAATGGTTTAGGACTTGTTCTTCTCCAGAAAAGTTTTAAACAGCAGGTTCCTCTATAGGCCACTAGTCAGCTGTGAGTTGTCTTTTTAATAGTTTCAAGTTTAAAGAACAAGTTTTGACCAACTTCCTCAAGTTCTGCATACTTGAAAGGAAAACCACTACGTGTGCAATTTCAGGTCCTTCATTATATTACCAAGAATGTCAAAAGGCAAATGCATTTTCAATTATTATTCAGAAGATAAAAGAGATGAGATGATTTCATTCACCTAGAATAATTTTAATGGATAACTAACATTATTTAGTATGTATATGCACTATTTAACTTTTTCTCCTTTAATTTACAAAAGAAAACATAATTTTAAAATAAATGTATTTCATAGTAAAAAATTTCTTTTTTTTGTATTTCACATAATACTACATAATAGATATGGTGTAACAGTTTAAATATAAAAGTATTTTCAAGTCCTAAACCTAGGGTGACAACTTTAATTTACTTATTAATTCCTATGTTTTCTGGTATATTAGCCTAACAATACATAGGGATTTCCAAGAAAATTAACTGTAGAGAAAAAAGTACCCAATAGTAAGGAGTATGTTAGCAGCAGTGTTTATTCCAGTTACAAATGATCTTGTAACTTTTGAGTGGGAGAGTAAATAGTCAGGAGTGGGTTATTTAAGGGGATTCCTAATCTGAAAATGTTTCCAGTTGTGTACTTCATGCATCTCCATGTAGAAGTGACAAAGAGGAGTGAAAAAATTCAAAGCTGATTCAGAAGTGCTAGTTTTAACTATAACCCAAACATTTGGTTACCAGCAAGATTGCCTGAGCAAAAATCAACTTCCTACATAACAGGGGAAACACATTTTTAAAGAGTTTCTGGAGCTCTGCTCTTGAGAGAGGACAATATTTTATCAATCTTACAAACAATAGTTGATTCAATAAATATATTGAAAGCAAGTACATATGGATGAAATTTCCTTGACATCATTTAAAAATAACTATGGGGGGGAAATACTTGGGATAGAAAGCATTTGGGATTTTATTGAAAACAAGCCATTTGTAAAATAACTGGAGATGTTTAATGAGCTCAAAATGTGGGCGTGTTGGCACATCTTCCTTTTGGATTAATAAAATTTTATTACTAGAGCCTGGTGGGTACACATTCCTCAGATCTAGTGTCAGAATTACCCTCCTTCAAGAAAGAACCCTGGAGCCAGCCATGGACCATGTCCACAATGTACTTAAGTATGGGAAACCCTGGGAAAACAAGAGATGGCAGACAAAGGATCATAACAAAAACATCATAATAAAATGATACAATTTTTCTCATGAGTTAAATAATCAGTATGAGAGAAAGTACTTGAATGTGAAAGTTATCATCAAATTTCTTTCTGTAAAGGTCCAAATGATTTTTAATGCACCTAATCTGCAAATAACCTATGATCACTGGGGAATAGTTTAAGGACTTCAGAAACTGTGATACTATTAGGGTAGGTGGTTAAACATGATCAGGAGGGGAGAGAAGAGGGTAGAAGACTACCTAGTCTCCACCCAGAGACTGTCCTGTCTCCCTTAGACCAACCCCTTTTAACCCCTTTTGAGATTTAGCACAGACTGATAAGCAAAAGATACGACTCGCACACACTGTCCGGATTTTGGAGCATACTCACTCAAGGAAAACCTTGTCCTCTAGTAAGTCCAAGGCCATTATAATATCAGGTACATTGAGATTATGACCCTCCTCTTGGTTTCACTCAGGAGCTCCTGGGAAGATGGCAGACATCAATACAAAGGGGGAGGAACCAAGGCGGATCCACAGGGTGGTGCCATGATGACATAATGGGAGGGAAGAAACCAAATAAACCCCCACAAAAAAACACCCCCAGCAGGTGGCCACTCACTCCCAGGGTCAGCTCACTTCTCTGTCTCTGGAGTGTACTTTCCTTTCACTTTACTAAATAAAAGTAATAATAATAACCCTTTTCAGCTGCAACTTTTTATCAAATCTCTCTACTAAATTCTTTCCTTCAAAGAAGACAAGAACTGAGGAATTCCACAATCCACTGTCCTGTAACAATACAAAACCAAAAAGCCATGGACTCTTGCCTACTTCTGTGTCATAGTCTACAAAATGCTAGTGACTATGCACAGTTTCTTCCTTAAATGTAGGGTTCAAGGAGTTTAATGAACAAAAATTGATTAAAAATATTAACCAAAGTAAATATAATAGCTGCCAAGTACCAGTGACTGAGAATACAATCCATTATTTAGAATACATTTGGATATCAAATTTTCCATCCCCCCAAAACACTTGATAGGTCAGAAGATATGTCTGCAATAGTAATTGTTTTGTGACAACCTTTAGAAATAATTTGGCATCTTATCTAATTTAACCTGAAATTAAAGTCTTTTGATACAACTAACTATCCATTCCCCCCAAAATGCCAGAAGCATTTAGAGTTCATATAGAGAAGGGTCTATATGACTAGAAGAAGACAAAGCACTGGAGGAATGAGACTTGAAATAGGCCCAGAAAGATAAATCAGATTAGGAGGGGCAAAATGATAAAAAAGAAAGTAAGACATAGGGCATAGAGTGAAGAACAAGAATCAAAGTACAAGACTGAGCTTGCTAAGGACAGGCAGCTTAGCCAGACCAGAGTGAGGAGTGCTTCTGAGGAAATTGAAATACAAGGATGAATAAAATGTAAGAAGAACATATTAGGTCTTTAAAGCTAAACAGAAGAGGCAGGACATGATACAACAGGAGAAAGATTACAGATTTTGAGTTCAGAAAGGTCTTAAGGGAATTTATGTTTTAGAATTATTAGTGTAGAGATACAAGTATGTAAAATGGATTGAAGAGATACTGGAAGGAAAATGAACTGGGATGTTATTGCAGAATGCCAAGCATAAGGTGATTAAAAACCAGGGTGGTGTGCAATCACAAAGCCAATGAGTAGGAAACATCACCAGTGTCAAAGGCCAACACAGTCAACTAACAAACACGCACACATGGGAAAATGGGAAAAGCATGGAGAGTGGACTGAGTTTGAATCTTCGCTTCATTATTTGTTAATGTTGTGACCATATTCAAGTCACATAATCCCTTCAAAATCTTTGTTTTCTAAACTGTAAAATAGGCATAAAAATACATAACATGCAGAGTTGGAATAAATGAGGAATGCATACAAAGCACCTGGCAATAAATAAACAAACGGTAGTTGTTAAATAAAAGATGTGGAATGTCTGTAACATCCCACCATGACCAGAAGTGTCTTTAATGATCCTCTCGCTGCCTCTAACAGATATACTCAAGTGGAAAGAACTAAAACCATAGATCCCATTTGATGAATACTTTTAGTCATCACTTGTAAAGATAAGTCCTTTTCTGTACTACTTTTGATGTTACTCTTTTTCAAACCAATGGATGCAAAGCCAGTGAGAACTTGGCAGGATGAACCAAACAGACACTGACAAATGAAGAAACTAAATTTCTAATATTGATTAGTTTTTGCCTCAAGAATCCTAGGTATTCTTGCAGAATGTTTTATGTATTTTTATGAAGATAATGATAATAGATACTTCCACTTTTTTGCTACAACTGAACTCTGTATTTTCACATAAGTAGGCTAATGAACCACATACAGATACTCACCTACTAGAAAACCCAAATACGAGCTCATTGTTGCTACTGGAAAGCCCTTGTCTTCCATTTTGTGGGTGGAGCAATCCTTCAGCAGCTCAGAGTAGATATTAACTTTTACCTAAAAAGCCCATAACTACACCTCAGAAACCAGAGCCGGTGTCCTTCCAAGACTCAAATGGAAGGTGTTTTCCCTGTCTGTCACAGTATCCAGGCTTGAATTTTATCATTATATAATTAGTTCATTTGCTATAAAATTTTCCTTTATCTGCTCTTACCAGAACAAGTAAATTTCTCATCTTAAATAATTTTAAGTCTAGACACACCAGTCTCAAATATTGAAGCTTTATTCAACACCTCTATCACAAGAAATATATAAGTTGTCTCCTATCAAGCTGGCAGTTTATGGTTAACTGGATTTCGAGAAACAGAGGAAAGAGAAATGATGATATTATAGAGGATAATGCCTTCAACTGTTGTTTGGTTTAATGTAGTTTTAAATTTTTAAATTGTATTTCTTAATGTCAGATTTTTAGGTGCATACTTTTAGGAGTTACAGTTATATATCCATCAGCAGAATCTCTTCACCCAGTCCCAGTCCTAGACTTCCACTGCTCTATTATCTTTCCCACTAGTTTTCCCTTTTTTTTTGAATATCATGGAAATGGAACAATACAAAAACAATGTTTGCTTTTGTATCTGGCTTTTCAACTTGATATAATGCTTTTGAGATTCATCCATGCTATTGCATGAATTATTGATTTGTTCCCTTTTTTTGCTGTGTAATATTTCATTGTATGGATGTATCACAGTTTCTTTACACTTACAGCAGCTGATGGATATTTAGGTTGTTTATAGTTTTGGAGAGTATGAATAAAGCTACTATAAATAGTCACACAGAGCTTAGAGATATGTTTTCATTTCTCTTTGGTAAACACCTTGATTGAGATTTCTAAGTCAAGTAACAAAGTATACCTTTAATTTTATAAGAAAACAACTATTTTGCAGCCCCACCAGCATTACATGAAAGTTGTTCCATATCCTTGTCTGCAAGTTGGTATTATATTTTGTATTGTTTTAAACTTTTAGCTTTTTTAATAGGTGTTTAGTGGCAACTAACTCATTGTGGTTTTATTTTGTATTTCTCAATTAATAATGTTGAACATCTATTCCTGTGTTTATTTGCTATCTGTATCTCTTCTTTGGTGGACTGTTCGAAAATCTGACTGTTTTTATTTGGTTGGTTGTTTTCTTCTTATTGAGATGTGAGATTTCTTGAATGAATGAATAATCCATTACCAAATACATGTTTTGCAAATATCTTTTTCTCAGTTGGTAAATTGCCTTTTTATTCTTCTTAACATAATTTTTTGAACAAATTTGATGAATTTGGTGAAATGTAATTTATTAATTTTCTTCTTTTATAGTTTCTCCTTTTTGCATATCATCCAAGAAACATTTGCCTTACCCAAGGTCACAAATATTTTTTCCTATGTTTTCTTCAAAAATTTTATAGCTTTAGATGGTGACCTTATGTCTAAAACACATTTCTAGTTAATTTTTATAAATTAAATGAGAAATAGGTTGACAATTTCTAGCACTTTATAGTTGTCCCAACACTATATATTGAAAATACTGTCCTTCCTCCACTGAATTATCTAGATATCTATGTCTATAAACAACTCTTTATAGACAATTGTATGGATCTATTTCTGGAATCTCCATCCTGTCATCTATATGTAATCCTGTAATCTCCATCCTGTAATCTTTCACCAAAGCTATGCATATTGATTTATGTGGGATTATAGTTAGATTTTAAATGAGCTCTCCACTTTTTCATACTCAAAACTACTTCTACTATTCTAGGTCCTTTGCTTCTCCATATACACTTTAGAAGCAACCTGTTGATAACCACACAAAATACTACTAGGGTTTTTGTTGAGATTGCATTGAGTCATAAATCAAGTTGAGAATTGACATCTTAACATTAAGTTAATTGATACCTGAATGTTATGACTTCTGTCTATGAATATACTAGAGCGCTCCATTTATTTTGTCCTTCTTTGATTTTTCTCAACTGTATTGTCATTTTCAGTATGCAAATAATGCCAGTGTCTTTTTAGTTTTATCCATAACTGTTTCATGTTTGTCAATGTTATTGTAAATGGCACTGCTTTTTTAAAATTTCCATTTCCAACTTTTCCTTGCTAGTGTATAGAAATGCAGCACATTTTTGTGTCCTGAGGCCTTGCTAAACTTATGTACTAGTCCTTTTAGTTTTTTGGTAGATTAAGTGGGACTTTTTATGTGGACAATATGTTTCAAGTAAAAATAGTTTTATTTCTTCTTATTTAATCTAAACATGTTTTATTTCATTTTGCCTTATTGTACTGGCTAGAAACTCCAGTATCATTTTGAATAAGAATGTGTATCCTTAACTTGTTCCAGAATTTACCTATAAAGAATTTAGTCTTTCACCGTTAAGTATCATACTAACTAGTCTTTAATGATGCCCTTAAGAGATCGAGGACATTTTCTTCTATTACTAAATTCCTAAGAGTTTCAGCATGAGTAGATGTATTTAGTCAGATACTTTTTCTAAATTTTTTGAGATGATCATACAGTTTCTGTTTTTCAATCTTTTGATATGGTAAATTACACTGATTGATTTTTCAAATGTTAAAATAAAGTTGCTTCCCACTGGGTCACAATATATGATCCTTTTAATATATGGATGGATTTAATTTCCAAATTTTGTTTAGCACTTCTGTGCCTATGTTTATGAAGAATGTATTCTATAGTTTTGTTTCCTTGTTATGTCTTTTTCAATTATTATTGAAATATGAGGATAATGATAGCCTCATAAAATGAGTTGGGAAGTTTTCCTCCTTTTCTATTTTCTGGAAACCTTGGTATAAAATTAATGTTATTTTTTCCTAAAATATTTGGTAGACTTCACCAATGAAACCATCAGGAACTGAGGCTTTTGTTTTTGAAGATTTTGGACAATAAATTAAATTTCATTTGTAGGTACAGACATATCACAGTTATCTATTTCTTCCTGAGTAAACTTTGATAGTTTATGTCTTTGAGGGAATTTATCCATTTAAGTTAGAAAATTTATTGTCATAAAGTTGTTCATAATATTCTCCTACCATCCTTCTAATGTCTCATTTTTCTTCAGTGATATCCACTCATTCCTTACATTGGTAATTTGTGCCTTTTCTTTCTATTTCTTGATCTGTTTGTCTAGAGATTTATGACATCTTTTCTACCTTTTCAGAAAACTAGCTTTCTCTGTTGTTTTGCTGTTTTTATTTTCCTCCTTCTGCTTAGTTTGGGTTTGATTTGTTCATTTCTTCTACTTCCTTTAAGTGAAGCTTACATAATTGTTTTGAAATTGTTCCTGGTTTCTAATCTAAACATTTAATACTATAAATTTCCCTCTAATCACTGCTTTGGCTCTGCCCCATAAATCTTTATAAGTTCTCTTTTCATTTTCATTTACTTCAAACTATTTTCTAATTTCCCTTGTGACTTCCTCCTTGACACATGAGTTATTTAGAAAGGTGTTTTTAATTTCCAAGTATTTGGGGATTTTCTATATATATTCTCTTACTGATTTATAGTTTAATTCCACTGTGGTCTGAGAACCTACTTTGTGTAATTTCAATCCTTTTAAATGAGTTAAGGTTTGTTTTATGGCCCAGACTATGGTTTATACATGAACTTGTAAAAGCTACATAGTCTACTGTTTTGGGTACAGTGCTCAAAAACATCTAATAGGCTAAGTTTATTGATAGTGTTGCTGTCTTCTATATCCTTATGATTTCATCTATATTTTTTTCTATCCATTACCAAGGAAAGAGTGTTGACATCTTCAAATGAATTGAGGGTTGTACTGTTTCTCCTCTTGAGTCTATCATTTTTTGTTTCATATATTTGGAAGCTCTCTTATTAGAATGCATACTTAGAAATATGATGTCCTTTGGATGAATTGAACCCTTTAGCATTATGCAATGTCTATTTTTATCCCTGGTAATGTTCCTTGCTTTGAAATATATTTTATCAGATTTTAATATAGGTCATATAGCATTCATTTGATTAGGATTTATATAGTATCTTTTTTAATCTTTCAACTTTTAAATTAGTTGTGTCTTTATATTTAAAGTAAGTTTCTTATAAATGGCATATAATTGGGTGTTGCTGTTTCATCAGTCTGTCTTTTAAAAGTAGTGTTTAGATGGACTTACTTTTAATATAATTGACCTGATTTGTTTAAAATCTATCATCATAGTAGATGTATTTTGCTTGTACAAATTGTTCTTTATTGTTTCTTTCTCTCCCTGCTTTCTTTGGATTAGCCAATTATTTTTATAATTTTATTTTATCTCCACTATTGCATCATTAGTCATACCTCTTCTTTCAGGGAATTTACAATCTATCTTTAAGTAATATTATGTCATTTCACTCTTAGTGTAAAAATTTTACAGCAATATATTTCAAATTCTTCCCTCCCATACTGTTATTTTTGCCAAATACCTATATATATTTTATCTAACCCACAATACATTTTTATTAATTTTTTTAGGCAGTCTATTATTTCTAAAATGATTAAATGTTTTAAAATATTTTAAATTTAACTGACTTTTTACTTATTTTTAATTATATTAATCTGCTTTTGATTTTTGTGTGGGTGTCTAGACACAAGTTTCCATTTGGTATTATAATTCTAAAGACATTTCTCTTTATTTCTTATAGTGCTGGCATGCTGGCAATAAGTTCTCTGAGCTTTTTCTTGGTTACAAATATTTTTATTTCACTTCCATTTTTGAAGTATATTTTCTCTGGGTATAGAATCCTATGTTGAGAGGGTTCTTTAAACACTTTAAAGATATTAACCCATTGGCTTTTGGCTTGCATAGTTTCTGTCAAATATTCTTATATAATCCTTATCTTTCTTCACTTGTATATAATATTTCTTTTTAATTCTAGCTTCTTTAAAGATTTTCACTTTGTCTTTGGTTTTCAATACTTTCACTTTGACATGTCTAGGTGTGGTTTAGTTTTGTTGTATTTTGATATTATGCTTTTTGTGATTCTTTGAGCTTTTATAGTTGTGGTTTGATCTCTTTTTTGACGAGGGGAAGTTTTCAGCCATTATCTCTTCAAATATATCTTCTGTCCCAGTCTCCCTCTGTTTTCTCTCTGGAATTATAACTATCCATACATTAGACCACTTGATATCATTATGAGGATTGGATGCTCAGTTATGTTTATTATTCTTTTTTTTCTCTTGTCTTTCATTTTAGATAATTTCTGTTGTCCTTTCTTCATCTTCAGTGTGTGTTTCCTCAGCTGTATCCAATCTAATGATGAGTCCATCAAAGCAGCTCTTCATCTCTGATACTATGTTTTTCTTTCAGCATTTCCATGTGATCTTTTCTTACAGTTTCTATATGTTGCTAAATCCCCCAATTATTTATGCATATTGTTCACATTTTCTACTAGTTTTCTAACATACTAATTATTTTTTAAATCCATTTCTGATCTAATTTATATCCAGTAGACATAATCTAATATATATATTTTTTTTTCTAATCTCTTTCTCATGTGTCATATCAAATTCTGGTTCTGCTGGTTGTTTTATCTCTAGACACAACACAATGGGTTATTTATTCTTGCTTTTTTTGTGTATTCCCTGTACTCTTTTTAACTGAATGGCAGACATTATGTAGAAAAATAGTAGAGACTGGAGCAAATAGTATTTATGCCTGGAAAAGGGCTTCCATCCTCTGCTACAAAGAGATAAGAATGGAGTTTTGAGCCAATCTAGTCATGAATTGAACTGTTTGGATTTTGTTTTGCTAGATAACCTTAACTTCAATACACCTCAGTTTTCACATCCCTCTAGTAGTATTGTAATGTCACTTTGGGTTCAGAGTGGAGGCTAGAGTTCTAAATAGTTCTTCTCAGTGTTCCTGCTCTCCCATCAGCTTTTAGCATAGCACAAAGACCATACAACCCTGTGTAGCAGATTGCTATTGCCCATCCCTCCTTTAGTAGTAGGTTACTATTGCTTGTTATTCATCATCAGGCTCATGGAGGAGGCAGGGAAAGTTTTTCTTTTCCTGGTCCACCCTCAGTCTCAGGCAGGGTCTCTGTGCCTGGGCCTTCTCAGAATTCCTGCTTCTCCTACCCATGACAGCGAAACTGTCTTGTGTCTGCAGTTGTATTGTATGGGAGTGTTCCCCTCTCCCTCAAAAATAGCAGAGCTCTACTTATTATGAACACAGGATTTGGGCCCAAGATGGATTCCTGCTTCTCTCTTATAAGTAGAGGATTATTGCTTCTATCTTTTCTACAAGAACAATAAGTTCTGCTTCGTTCTTAAGAGAATGTATCTTACCCTTCCTTGAGACATAGTCAAGTTTTGCTTC